>CM042171.1:60523505-60553505 GCA_023376005.1 Doryteuthis pealeii | reverse complement strand
TAATATACATGTATGTGTACAGTGCTCAGGAGTACCTCAACTCATCAAAGTCTCATCTATAGTACATAGAATAATGTATTAATGTCAAGAACATGAATAGCATACAGTAATAATATACATGTATGTGTGCACGTGCGAGTATCAGGTATAGTGTTGGCAGATTACAGGAAGCATGGAGGCTTTGAATGATGCAATGTTTCAGCAGCCCACAAGGAACGCAGGCAGCTTTTTCCATGCCTCAGTAACTCTGAGCATGAAAAAATGTTTCCTAAAGTCATGTGAGCTATGCTGTTTTCTGACTTTGTAGGCATGTCCACGTGTGTGTTATCATTATTTCCATAATGATGGGATGGGATGACTTTGTGACTCAATCATATAAGTTTTATGAAGTTGTCTGTTGAAACCAAACTTCTATTATTTGTTTTCAACAGTTAACTCCTTAAAACGGTAACCAGAGATTCCTGAAAGATTTCTGAAGAATAAAACTTTGAATCTTCATTCTGTCTAATTCTTTAACTTCCCAGAAACTAAAATACAACTCAGAATTTGGCTTTGCATATTACTTGTGTTTCCAACTATGACATTTGCAAGATGTTCTCTCCTGTCACATAAAATAAACGCTCCAAGCACCTTTTTGATCTCCATCTTATAATACACGTGGGCATGCCTACAAAGTCAGAAAAAAGCACTGCTCACGTGACTTTGGAAACATTTCTTAATGCTCAGAATTGCGGAGGCATGGAATAAGCTGCCCGCGTCTGTTGTAGGCTGCCGAAGCACTGAGTCTTTCAAAGCCTCCATGCTTCCTGTAATCGCCGACACTCTACCTGATACCCCTCTCCACACACATATGCACACACGCACACAAATACATGCATATTACTACTGTAAAATGTTCCTGACACTAATACATTTTTACTTGACATGAGACTTTGATGAGACTGAGCCACCTGAGCACTGTACACAATAAATTTCCTTATTATATAAATGCTGTTATTTTGGATGCTTGAAGTTCTGTCAACTGGTGTGTAGGGTTTAATATTTAGTTTCAAGTAAGGGTAATAAATATTTATAGTCATGTGTAAAGACCAGTGCACCCTAAAACGTGAATCGGGGTTAAATGAATGGTGCGTAAAAAAGTAGGGATTATTCACCTAAAGTCAATTTTTTAGTCTTTAAAGCTAATTTAGTCCTAGAATTCATGACTTAAATTTAAGTTTGATTATTAAAATAACAAATAAATTGTCAACTAAAAATATAGCCATTGCCGTACTTTCTCGCTTAAGAAAACTAATTAGAATTAATTAATATTATCTGTGTTATTCGGACTATTGTCCTCATCTTTATTGTTATCTGTATAACGTTTCGGACGATGTGCCCTCTGGCCTTCTTCAGGTATTTCTTGTCGGACTCAGGAACCTTCTTGTCGTAATCGTATACTTTTTATTAAGTATATAATACTAATCATCAAGCCTCCTCATCATTCAGAGAAATAGAATTAATTAAATTGATTATTTAAGGTCAAATTAGTTTTAGTCAGTCGTAAAATAATGAGCACCAGTGTAGAAAAGAAGAAAAAAAAAAAAAAAATGTAATTTATTTTTTATACATTTTAAACAATTAAATTCATCCCCAAAATGACTTAAGTGAAGATTTGCTATGCACTTAAAATAAAACTCTTATCATTTTAAAACACTTTTAAAAGTTTCTTTGTAAAAAAACACAAAAACATTGAATACACTGTGTAGAAAAATTGCTCACATGTTGGTAACTTTTTAGCCAAGTAATGTCTAGTTTTCTTTTATTGAAAGAACACAAAAATAATCTTGTTTTTTGAATGATGAATTAAATTGTGGTGTTTGTCATATTTTTCCCGCCAAATATTTTGAAAATAACACAAGACTGGAAGCATGGTAATTTGTTTACTTTAATACAGAGATGCTGATAGGTATATGTCCTGCGTCACTGATGCAACAAAACTAAAAGGACACAGAAAAATCATATCCACGCATCCTAGTGGTTTTTTTTTTGGGGGGGGGACGAATTACACTGTATAGGGTACAAGGTAGGGGTTAGACGGCTTTAGGTGTTCATTGATAAAAACTCTATAATTTATTAAGGAAGTTTAATTGGTACCCATTAACTTTCCCAAGGACTCCTTCAAATCAAAGACATGCACCCCAGGACTCACTAAATTAAAAAAACTATCAGCATCCTTGGTTATATCACTAAACCTGATTGGGGGATGCCAAAAATCAGGGAATTATCTAATTTAACTCTTAACATCCCATACCACCTCATTCTGCCTGGACGGAAGTCACATTGGTTTTCCTAATCTACCCCAAATGATAGCCTTTGTTTAAATGTAATATTAAACATATTTAAAAGTCTTTGATTTAAAGGAAATAACAGGTGACTTTAAATGAAAAGGCCATTTTTAGCCATTTTTTTTTTAATAGATCCTTATAGAAATGGAGCTCTGGACTTTGTTTAAATGTAATATTAAACATATTTAGAAGTCTTTGATTTAAGTGAAATAACAGGTAACTTTAAATGAAAAGGTCATTTTTAGCCATTTATTGATAAATCCTTATAGGAATGGGGCTCTGGACTCAACAGGATGTTTTAATGAAATTTTCAATGTTGAGACATTAATTAAGGAATTTTATGATGCATCAGTTTAAAAGTTTCTTTAAAAGAATCAACCCCATACGAATGCTGAAGTGTTAACTCAAACTGACTCTTAGATGAAGCAAGTGGAATCCAAAATTCAAGGGAAACAAATTCTTTAAATAAATATTAGTTAGCTACATCCATAGTATTTTCTAGTGTAACATTTTTTATACCTAATTAATAAATAAAATTCATTTAAAATTATTAACATTCAACTTGTAGCATTAAAATTCATATTTTCAGGTTAGTAAAAAAATGGTTATTTCCTATAAGTCTAACATAAACAAGGGGAACCACTCTTGACTGATAGATTTATTTATTTTCCCATTAAACTAACCTAAACCTAACCCTCTTCTTTTTTCCTAGTAGATCAATAAATAAATAAATAATTCATCAGTCAAGAGTGGTTCCCCTTTGTTTATGTTAGACTTATAGGAAATAACCAAAAAAATCTTTATTTAATAACATGTTTAGGTTTGTGTGCTTAGAAAAGAACACTGATTTAAATCTCACTTTAAATTGAAGTCAGTTTTATTTAAACAGAAAAAATAATTGGTATAGAATTATTTTTCTGATAATCAAAATATATTATATTTCATTAGAGTAATTAAAAAATCTGAATAAAATTTTAAAAATCTTTTTTCTAAGTTTAATTTTTGATTTTTAGTATTTTTTTCTCTCTCTCTCTCTCTCTCTCTCTCTCTCTCTCTGATTTTTCCCCCATTCCCTTCATATCTTCAGTCTTTTATTTATACAAAAATTAGTCAGCCTTAAGTACCCAATGTATATATGTTGTGATTCAAAGATGTGTGTGGGGGGAGGGGTCAAAGTTAACTGACCTGGAAAAAAGGGGGTGGGGAGGAGTTTTTGAATAAAATAACTGGTGCATTATAATTTTCATTCATTAATATATCAACACACAATTTCCTTAAAATTGGTTAATTCTCTGATTTTTGGTAAATTTTTGTCTATCAGGGGATGTGGGGTGACTTTGGTACTGTCAAATATGTCTTTAACACTTTAATTTTGTTTGTGTGTATGTATGTGTGTGTGTGTGTGTGTGTGTATATATATATATATATATATATATATAGTGTGTGTAAATTGAAAAATGGAAGTGAATGTGACAATTATGTTGAAAGATGTATGTATAAAAATTATTTATTGGAATGCCGACACTGGTTTTGACCAAGAGTTTGTCCTTGTATACAATGTATTCTATTTATTATTTTAAATTTTAGGGTTAGTTTAATGGGGAAAATAAATAAATAATTTGGGTTCTATTTTTTCTGGGTCACCCTGTAATATGTTTTAATTTTCCGACCGATTTGCAAGTTTTGCCATTTTTTTCTTTCCTTTTTTTCTTCTTTTCCAAATTATTCTAACCCCCACCACACACACACACACTGTTCCTTTCTCTTCAGCCAAATTCCTCAGTTTGTAACTTTTTTTACAATCTTTTTATTTATTTATTTATTTATTGTTTATTTGATTTGATTAAAGGGAGAGAGAGAAAAAAAAAGAAGGGGAAAAATAAAAAAAAGAAGAATAAAATCTGAATTATTTTCAAGTTGCAGTGAGAGTTGTCTCATTGTCAAGATGACTCATTGCTTTGGGGGACAAAATGGTGTAAAAGCAAAATCATCACAAAAGGACTTTGGGCCTGAAGAGATTCACTTCATCTTTACCGGCCTTTTTTTCCCCCTTTTTTTTTTTTCTCTCTCTTCCATTTTCTTTTTGATTTTTTCCCCCTTCCAACTCTTTACCACTGGAAGCAGCAGCAGCAGCACTAATGGTGGTTGTACAAGCAGCAGTTGCGGGTAAACTGTAAAGAGTAAGGATAAAAAAAATAAAATAAAATAAAAAAGAAAGAAAATAAATCTATAAGTTGAGTTGTCATAGCAATTGCAAACTGTATTATAAAATTTGACACATTTTTATTAATGAATGTAATACCAATTTTGTAAAGCTCTGCTTCTTGGAGATTTTCATTTTCTTTTGTTTTAATACTTTTTGACTATTTAAAAAAATTTTTTTGTTAATCTGGTGTAATGGAACCAAATAAAACTACCAAGGAAGTATTAATGAAACTGAATAATAATGAGTTTTGAGTTTGTCAATAAAAAAAAATATAAAGGGATCAGATGGTCCTGTTAGTAAACAAAAACCATGCTTAGAGGGCGAGCCAAATCTGGAATAATAATTTTAAAAAAGAAAAAAAGGGAAATGAACAGACGCACAGACATAAGCGCGCACACACTTATGACACACACACACACAAATAAGCACCACCCACACACAGAGAATTTGGAAGACATGAGACAGAACAAATGAACAGCACTAGCAACAACTTCAATTCTAGTGATCTTCTGTAGAAGGGATTTTTATCCCGAAATATTAAGAATAAATCCCAGGTTAACAAACAACACCACAGTCACCTTCTTTTTTTCTTTGCATTTGCATTGTGATAGCCTTCAAAACCAACCAACAAACCAATATAAACACAATGCTTAAGCAAATTAAAAACTTTTATATATATATATATATATATATATATATATATATAATGAGATAAAAATTGAAAAAGCACAAGTTTTGTTAAAAAATGATTTTTATTAAGCCTACACTGCAGTGTTTCAGTCTGTTTCAGTAGACCATCATCAGGGCTTTCATGAGTTTAAGGAAAAAATAAATTATTAATGAAAACAAAAGTCTGCCAGCCTATGTTTTCATTAATGATTTATTTTTTCCTTAAATCAACGAAAGCCCTGATAAAGGTCTGTCGAAACACTGCAGCATCGGCTTAATAAATATCATTCGTTAATGGAACTTGTGTTTTTTTTTTGTTTTTTTTTTCCAATTTTTTTATAATATTACATATTGTTGCATTTTTTCCACTTTTTCTTCATATATATAATCATTTTTTAAATATTTATTGATTTCTACACTTATCTTTTATTTGGCTTTTCTTATGAAAGATAAGGGTTAATTTTTATTTTTTATTTTTTTTCTTCTAACGCTCTCTTGGACAAAAATAAGGTGTGGAATTTAAACTTGTACTTGGTGCTTTTTTGACACACCTTGTATTCAGAAAAAATTAATGAATGGAACATTATTTAAAAAAAAAAATTTTTTTTCAGAATACAAGATGTGTCAAAAAGTACAAAAAATGTTGATACTTTTTTGACACATCTTGTATATATAAATGTAAAATAATCAAATTGACTGGTAAGGGATGATTCTATCTGGGATCATCGAAATCTCACTGTACAACTATACGGTATGCTCTTGTAGGTGCAAATATATATATTCATATGAGGATTTTTTTTATTAATCCCCACAAGAGCTCAATGTATAATAACCAATAAATTGATTATATGCAGAGCATTATTTAACTTTCAAAGAAAGAAAAACGTAACAAACATATATATATATATATATATATATATATATATATATATATATATAAAATGGATGATATCAAGTGTTTCTTTGATAAGATTCAACCAAAATTGAGAACTCAAACATACATATAAAGATTTGTGTATATATTTTTACATATACGGAGATATTAATAATATAAATAAATATATGAATAGATTATTAATAATAAACTTTTTATGTACTATAAATATATTAGCAATCTGAATGACTAATATAAATATATGAATTTAGATATATGTATATACACATATATGCATAACATACCCAAAGGGTGATTTATCAACTTTGTTGTAAAAATTACCTATCAATAATATAATTAATATATGAATAATTCCTTGGTGTGGATATAAATTTCAAAATATCTAAATATAAATTTATATTTATATTCACACCAAGGTATCTATTCATTTAATTAATATATATCGTTGGCAACCTTCCGTCTATTTTAGACGATGGCGTAGTTTTTTTCTCTCTCTCTCTCTCTTCTCTCAGCTACGTGAGTGGTTGAACAGACCGACCCTCGAATGGCAGTCTCTGGTGCAATGGCTGCGAATATATATATATATATATATATATATATATATATATATATATATAAATTAATTAAAGAAAAAGGCTTAAGAATTGGCTATTATGTAGTTATAATGTAACCGCATAATAGCTGATTTTTAAGTCTTTTTCTTTACTAATTATTGTCTATAATTAAACATTGAGCTCTCAAAACAGACCTGAACTCTTAAACATTTTACCATTGGAAGAAAGAACCAGCTTAGAATCATCCTAATACCAACTGATCTAGTAACCCACCTACCGAGATATATTATAATAATGATAAATGATTGACAAATGGTTGGGGTAATGTTTAATTCAATTTTTCCAGAGAATTCATTTGATTTCATTACAAGAATATTAATTTTCTTTTGTCTTTATTTTCAGATTCTGCTGTATTTGGTCCTGCTTCAGTGACATTCCCCCACTTAGCACATATGCCTAGTGCTTTTTCTATGCTTGGTCACCATCCTGGTTTTCCTTTACCACCATTTGGGGGTTTGGGAGCTCTAAATGATGGACTAGCTAGTCCCCTTAGACACTCTCTCAACCCAGCAGCAGGTGAGTTGATGACCCCTTTTTATTTTTTTTAAATTCTTATTTTTTTACAATTAGTTTTTTCTTTCCAGTTTTTTGCTTGTAATTATTGAAGTTGTGTGAAATATTTTCTTCAATTCAACAATTTTTAATTTTCTTCAATTTATGATGAATTCAATTTTTTACATTATAATAATAATAATAATAATAATAATGAAATTTATTGTGTACAGTGCTCAGGTGCACCACAACTCATTAAAGTCTCATGTATAATACATAGAATAATGTATTAGTGTCAGGAACATGAATAGCATACAGTAATAATATACATGTATATGCACGCAGGCGCACACGTGTGTGGAGAGGGGTATCAGGTATAGTGTTGGTGGATTACAGGAAGCATGGAGGCTTTGAAAGATGCAGTGTTTCGGCAGCCTATAACAGATACAGGCAGTTTAGTCCATGCCTCGGCAATTCTGAGCGTTAAAAAATGTTTCCGAAAGTCATGTGGGATTAGAAGAGAGAAATGTTTGAATTTGTTAAATTCTTTTTAGAATAACCTTTTTTTTTTTTTTTTTTTTTTTTTTTTTTTTTGTGGTTAGTTTGTGTACGAGAAGTTGATGTTAAATTTAGTAACATTTTTTACTATTATTCTGACCCCCCCACCGTTTTGAGGTTTATAAGAGATAAGAAAAAGGCATTGTTTTCTGCGTTAGTTCTAGATTTAAAAAAAAAAACAACTTTTTTTTTATTACATACTGTATTTGTTGTTCAAGAAGATATGTGGTTTACAATGTATTTGGTGGAGTATTGATCAATAAAATACTTCAAAACTCCATTATATATTCATAAATACTTGTGTTGCTCAATACAGCTCTTCTAAACCCCATGGTTGTTTTTTTAAAGTTTTATTAGACATTCCTCCTGTCCTGGGTATGACGTTAAACTCTATCTGATGGTGAGGTTCCAGTTCTGGTGCTCTGGGGAATGTGGAGCACACCTTTCATCACCATTGCCCCTAGGTCCACTCTGACCCTGAGTGGTAGTACCTGTTAGGGTCCTATCTATGGGTTAAATAGATAAATGTGTTTATGAAAAAAAAAAAAGTAATTGAGTATCCATTAAGAATGACTTTTATTTCAAAACTTTGTCTGCATTAAATGACCCACTGAGGTTGATATGCCGTAAAAATAAACAAACCAACCAAACTAGACATTCCTCTAGTTATTTTACCTGAGCATTTGATGCAAGGTAACAGTTAATAACAGTTAATACAATCACTTAATCTCATCAACAGGTGTAAGTAAAAGTGTTGTTAAGATAAACTGACTTATTTACTTATCTATTTATTTTATTTTATGATTTTTTTTGTTGTTTAAATCGCCTGTCCGGTGGCCAAAAGACTGCTTGGTGGCACTAGGTGCGGTAGTTTCGCTTTTAGCAGCTGAATCTATGTTATCGCACCTAGTTAGCAGCTGAGGAGGACAGGGTATTGCATGTGTTATTTATTACATGTATGTTGAAAATCAAAATAAAAAAAACAATTTGTTTCATTTACTCTTATAGAATATCTTATTATAATGGAGATTGTGGGTTTGTCTGTCTGTAACCGAAACTATATTACTATACAAGTCACAATTCCATTAGTTATTGACATCACATTCTCCATGATATTATTTTAACCTTTTTAATAATTAATAAAATTGTTTTACATTATTAATACTGTTAACCATATCTACATACAAATAACATGCAATTATATTTATATATACAACAAAATAGCGGTTTACAGTGTGAACGGGAAGGCTAATTTGCATATTGATATTAAAAAATCGAATTTAATAAATATATGCTTAGTATTATTGATTTCTAATTGTTTGGTTTTATTTTATTGAATATGAGCAAAAATCTCGGGGATAAATTTTAAAAGAAATCCATTAACAAGAAGAAATAACTGTAATATTATTCTTTAATTCCTATTTTAACTAAATAGTTAAATTAGGAAAATTTACCAATGAAAGACGGGAGTAATGAAAAATGATGGAAGAGTTAATTTCAAAGTTGTTCTATTTTTCAATCATACCCCCTCTGTTCCAAATCTTTTTATCTTCATTCTTATTTAGTTTCATTAGCCTTT
This sequence comes from Doryteuthis pealeii, assembly GCA_023376005.1. Taxonomy (NCBI): domain Eukaryota; kingdom Metazoa; phylum Mollusca; class Cephalopoda; order Myopsida; family Loliginidae; genus Doryteuthis; species Doryteuthis pealeii. The sequence continues at coordinate 60,544,165 of CM042171.1, read as the reverse complement.
CTAATTTAATATAATATCATATTATATTAAAACGTATACACTTGCACCCTACGGAGGGTGCATATATTTGCTAGTATATATAAAATCCAAAAATCCGGAGAAGAAATCTTCTTTATTACTTTTACGGCAGTTGAAAACGGATTTAAAAAAAATTGTCCTGTGTCCCTCAGTAAGGTAATCAGCTATCGGTCACAAATTAAAAGCTTTGCCCAGTTTGTATTTTGCTGTTTGTCACTTATTAGGAATTTCTGTTAAATCAATCTTTTCCAGATTTCAACTAAAAAAATCACCTCCATTTCCATTTGTTTTCATTTATTTATTTATTCATCTTCTTATTCTTTTTTTTTTTTTAAATTCCTAAATTACTTATATATATGAAAATCCAAGAAAACCTGTTTTATCTACTTAATTATTTAACTAATTTATATATATAGATATATATAGATAGATATATAGATAGATATAGAGATAGATATAGATAGATATAGATATAGATATAGATAGATATAGATATATTGTTAATTTTTCAGAGATGAAATAAAGGAAAATAAAGTGCTCAATTACAAATGTAAGAGCTTTATTTATTAAATATAACTGTTTATACAAAGATTTTAGTGGGCATCTACCTAAGGTTTCAGCTCCTTGCCTTCGTCAGGATACAATTTAATCCTGACGAAGGCAAAAGCCTGAAACTTTAGGTAGATGCCCACTAAAACCTTTGTATAAACAGTTATATTTAATATATATAATATATATATATATATATATATATATATATATATATATATATATATATATATATATTGTAAAAATCTCAACCATTTGGCTACTGGTTTTAAGATCTCAACCATTTGACTCATCTGATGATTGCATAACCATGAAACTTTAAGTAAATAATATTACAATTGATTATATATATATATATATATATATATATATATATGCACACACATGCACAGTTATGATTGAAATCCAACACAAAAGCAGTTTTTAATCTGAAAATCTTTACATTCTTCAATGCACAAAAATTCAGAACATTAAATCGGAATATATTTCAATTATAAAAATAAGAATATAAAACCAGGTAAAGTTGTCAAGTTTTATTCTGTTTTATATCTTATTTTATAAAATTGATTCATATTTAATGATATTTTATGAAAGCCTCACAGCTTGGAATTTGACCCTATTGATCTTTTAGGTCAGCTAGTATTCAACACATCTGACCTTTTTTTAACTCAACAAATATGGACTCTTCTTTTTTTGAGTCAAATGTCTATTACTGGTTTGGCATAATAAGTCACCTGACTCAATCCAGAAAATGTAAATATTTATTTTCATGGCAACATCTTGCTGCCAACTCGGATTCTTTTATTTAGTAAATTACATAAGTGTGGAAAGCTTATTAGCTAGTATTTTTCTTTCAGGCACAACCTACCATTTATATATATATATATATATATATATATATATATATATGGAGGCTAGTGGTTAGAGTCGTGGAAAATGGACTTGTCTTGACTGAAAAGGTGGAGAGAGAGAGAGTGGATGCGTCAGAAGGTGTGAGGCAGAAGCAAGTGAAAGAAAAGAAGGGAAAGGTGTCCCTCCCTCCTCCTTCAATATATATATATATATATATATATATAGACACACACACACACACTTATCTATCTTTAATATCTTGGAGCAATGAATTTTTCAGATTCTAGTAAACATTTAATGAAATCTGTTTACTGCAATCCAAAAGTTGGATGGCCCTTTCTTGGGCTAGACGGGCGGTTGGAGAGGCCCCCTCCGATCAATTGGCTGGTCACATCAAGCCCTAGCACCTATATGATTTTCCCAACCCTATTGCCCTTATGGCAAGCCCCAACCCCTTTTTATAACATGGGTGCTAGAAGGCGGTGGCTGCGGGTCTACATGTCCTGGGAATGACGTTAAACTCTATCTGATGGTGAGGTTCCAGTTTTGAAGGTTTGGAGAATGTGGAGCACCCCTTCATCACCATTGCTCCCTGGTCCACTCTGACCCAGAGTGGTAGTACCTGTTAGGGTCCCATCTATGGGTTAAATAGAAAAATGTATTTATAAAAAAAAATTGTATTTATTAAGAATTGATTTATTTCACAACTTTATCGGCATTAAATGACCCACTGAGGTTGATATGCCGTAAAACCAAACCAAACCAAACCAAAAGTTGGATTACAAACATTGTGCGTATACTTATGTTTTTGGTGATGCCAACCTTTTGATAAATATCATTCATCCATCATTGTGTCTGGCACTTCTTTCTATACAAAATGAGATATTACTGCAAATCATTGGAATCTGTGGGGGGGGGGGGGCGGTCAAAAGGTTAGAAACAAAAGTTCATCTTTCAGTTGTTTTATTGTTGGGGGGTGCAGGGTGTAACGGTTACCATTGTAGGAAATGGGTAGGGTGAGATGAGATCAAATCCTGGACAGGACTGTTTGCATAGTGCTAATACCCTTGGGAAAGGTATGAATTCATATATTCTCCATCCAACTACAGGTAAATACTAAGGCAGACTGGGCTCTTTAACCTTGGTATGGCAACTGATTTAGAAGAAGGAAAACTGAATTCAAACCAAACGGGGGTCTCTCTTCTTGTTAGTTAAAGAACTACTTTAAAAGCTACTCCCTACTTCTCTTTATATTTTGGGATAGTAGGCCGGTTTAGCTCGGTCGGTAGAGCGTTTGGCTAGAAACCACAAGGTTCCTAGTTCGATACCGGCCCTCGCCAACTCAGCGTATGAGTAGCACAGGAATCTGTGCGTTAAAGTAAGGAGCTGATGGTAGGTGTGGCGCCCCACCTCAGATGCTTTAAAAAAACAATCTCCTTGGTCTAGCGCTATTGAAAAGGAGATAGACTCCCTCGTTGACTGGCTGATACCGACTTTAGGCCGCCCTGTCGACTTTACTTACTTTTTACTTACGCCTTGTGCTCAAATGAGAATAGTGCCAAAATAATTACTTTAAGCATTTTCTTTGTTCTTGTAAATTTTAGGTTTAGGTTTTTTTACAAGAATTTTGTGAGGATCTACTGTCTGAGAGCTTTAGAATTTGTAGTGAAGGAAGGAACGAATATTTGGTTGAATAATAATGATGAAAAAAAGAAAAAATGGTATAGGGAGTGGCACCAGAATGGTTTTATGGATATTCTGAAGATTGAAGTTATTGGAATGTAATGTCATTCCTAAATCTCAAATTCTTATGAATCTTTTTTGTCTTGGAATTTTAGGAAGGAACAGACATGCTTGAAATTAAATAAATACACAAAATCTTTGCATTGTTAAGACTATTTTTTTTTTCATTTTCTTTTTCTTTTTTTTCTTTTGTTCCTAATTTTTTTTTTTTTTTTTAGGCTTCATTGTTTTTGTTTTTTTTTTTTTATTTATTTATAAATGATCAAAAAAATGAAGCAAAAATTTTTGCTTCATTTTTTTATTTTATTTAAAAAAATTTTTTTGCTTCATTTTTTTTTTTTTTTTTTTTTTTTTTTCATGATTGTTTTTCATTATTTTTTATTTTATTTTTTGCTTCACTCTTTTTTCTTTTTTCTTTTGCTTCATTTAAGAACTTTTTCATTTCATTCTTTTACCTTTTTGGTATATAATTTTCTTTATTTCTTCTTTAAACTTATTTTTTTAATCATTTATTCTTTCTCTTTATTTTATTTCTTTTCTTTTTTTTTTCTCATTTTTTTTTTGTTTGATATGAAATTTTATATAAATCAAGAAAAAAAAAAAGACTAGAATATCCATTCTGTTAAAATATGTCCACATCCTGTCGGCAGAACTTAGAATATTGCATCTGATGATGAGGCTCCAATTCTGGAGATGTGGAGAATATAGAATACTCCTTCAATATTATATCCCCTGCAATAGGGGTAAGACCCCCCCCCCTCCAAAAAAGGGGTGTGTCCAAAATAAGACAATAAACTACATTTGATGATTAAACTCCAGTTCTGGTGATCTGAGTACTTTTTAATTGTCATTACTCCCAGGCCCACTCTAGCTTAGAATGGTAGTATCTGTTAGGGTTCCATCTATAGGGCAAATAGATTTGTTTAAAATATATTTTATTTATTTATCTATATAAGGACTAGTCTAGCTCCTTCAATAGAGTATCTGCTTATGAATCACAAGGTTCCAGGTTCAATACCAGTCTTTGCCAACTCAGCGCATGAGTAGCACAGATTGATTAATCTGTTCTATACAGTAAAACAGGGAGATGACTAACTTACTCTAATGATTCGCAAGGAATGCAGTCAGCCACGGTTGTATCGTTCAGACAGTAACTGTTGGTAGTCAGCCTGAACTAAACTGGAACTGAGTATATATATATATATATATATATATATATATATATATATTAGTGTATTTTGGCATCGGAGGTCGTCAAGCTAGAGAAAGGACTAGAGTATTGGCTAGTGTCCCAGCAATACATTCAAATAATGCACACACTTGTTCCATCTGTGGACTTCTTTGCAAGTCATTGGCAGGGCTGAAATGTCACCTGCGATTAAGACACGAGATTAGATGAAAAAGGTTGTCTGAACCTCATACGTCGAAATCGACGGGAGAGTCCATCATATATATATATATATAAATAAATAAGTGTATTTTGGCAGCATTTTTTCTTTTATACAAGTTTTATTGAACTGTACAGACAATTCTTGTCGGACGAGTTTTTGGTTGATCCTTTCTAATTTTCGGGCCATCTTTTTGGGGTCAGGGTGTAACTGGTGTAACAGTCCACCAAAGGTTTCAAAACGAGCGCTTTCGGCAATACAGTTTACCAGCATCAGGTAGGAAATGATGGTATGGTTTCGTATCTCGTTTTTAATGTTCGTTTTTTTTTTTTTTTTGTTCTCGTTAAACCCTGCCAACTAAAGCGTAAAACGCAACGCTCTCCTATATAAGGATGGAGCACTCTATAACGGCCTTTACATACAAAGATGAAAACAGTTAAAATCGCCTTCGCATTCTGTAAGTGAAGAGCCTAATGGTTAAGGTGTCGGACTGGAACCCAACTGATCAAATTTCAATTCCGGCTGTAGGTAGCTTACAAATGTTTAGCCACGCTGAAGTGACTTGATAAGTCGAACACGTGTCTGTGGATGATATATATATATATATATACACACACACACGCACACAATTTTGTTTTATCACCTGGAGGTTATTGGTTGAACTGAATGAACATATTGAAAAATAAGTTGTTTTTCTTTTCCAATCTATTTTCTCTCTCTCTCTCGTTTTTTTTTTTTTTTTTTTTTTTTTCCTTATTTTATTTCTCAAATTTCTTAATGTAAACCAATGCATATGGTTTACACACACTGAACGAAATAATTTTTTTCTTGCATAGAAATAATTATTCTATTTCTGTACCCATTATTGTTCATGGTACCAATATTGGAGAATAATGTTTACCATAAATTCTTTAAATTGGCACCAGTAAAGTCAATTTCGGAAAGAAGTTAGAAAGGTTGCTTTTAAAAAAAGGGGGGAATCTTGTTATATTGTAATCAATGGTCTTTTGAAATTTTAGCAATTTTAAAAAGAATATGGTAACATAATTCTTTGCTTCTGAAAATGCCAAATTTGAGAATTCCTTTGTTCACAGATAATGCCAAAAATTCTTTTTACCTGATGAATACGGATTTGTGTTGTAGGGCAGGTTGATTTTTCACTTTTTTAAAAATATCAAATTCTCTCAAACAGCGAAAGTTGTGTGTCTGTATAATAAATACTGATACCAAAACTAGATCTCTTACTCATTATTTGAGGAAATAGCATAAAATATTGGGTTATTTCCTATAACTCCAACCTAAAAAAAGGGAACCACTTTGAATGAATTTTATTAATTATTTATTATTTATTGATCTATTAGGACAAAAGAAGATGGGGTTAGTTTAGGGTTAGTTTAATGGGTAGATTAATTAACAGATAAAATTCATTCAGAGTGGTTTCCCCTTTTTTTTAAAGTTTGGTATTTAAAAAAAATAAAAAAATAATGAAATTTATTGTGTACAGTGCTCAGGTGCACCACAACTCATCAAAGTCTCATGTCAAGTACACAGAATAATGTATTAGTGTCAGGAACATGAACAGTTTACAGTAGTAATATGCATGTGTGTGTGTGCATATGTATGTGGAGAGTGGCATCAGGTATAGTGTCGGCGGACTACAGGAAGCATGGAGGCTTTGAAAGACTCAGGAAATAACCAAAGATTGTCTATTAAAATGCACCAAAAATTCTCGTTTTTGCTACATTTAGCCTAGAAATTGGTTAGAAAATTTAGCAATTTCAATATTTAAAACAGAAATGGTTGTCATTTTAAATGAAACGAATAAAATATGACTAGAAAATGTGCTCCCATCACTGCTGACACCTCTGATATGCTACTTTTTAATCTAATAATTAGGCTGTAATAGTGATATCATTTTATTGAAAGATTGAAATATATTTCCTCAAACGAAGACAAAGTTTTGAAGAAAAATATTTTGTGTGGTAATTTGAAATGGACTTGTCAACCAGAGTTCAAATCCTGGACGAGGCTGTTTGCATTTCACGTAGATGCATCAAACTACTCTCCCTCCAGCTATGGGTAAATAGGACAGACTGGGCTTTTTAACTGTGGCTATGTAACCGTCTAGGAGAAGAAAAACTCTGAATTCAAACCTGTTAAACTCCGCTTAAGAAGTTGATCTTACGTCAATTCCATTCATGTGGAGGGGTTGGTATATATATATATATATATATATATATATATATATATATATATTAGTACAGCAGACTGGGCTCTTTAACCATGGCTAGATTACCAGTTTAGAAAAAACTTATTTCATCCTGCTTGTGCAGAGGTGTTGGTAAAATATATATGTAATATTATGAAAAATTGAAAGAAAAAAAACAAGTTCATAAATGAGTGATGTTTATTTTGCCTACGCTGCAGTGTTTCGATCTGTTTCAATAGATCTTCATCAGGGTTTTCGTTAGTTTGAGGAAAAATAAATGTATCAGAAAAAACTTTTTGCTTATGGTCTATTTAAAATTGTTGAATGAAACCAGCATTCGTGGATTTAAAAACGTAAACCGATGCCGAAACAAACGGTTGTCATGGATTTTTAAAACGTAAACAAATGCTGAACAAAACGTCTGATTCACTTGCGCTAGGTGAGGAGTGTGTGTGTGTGTGAGTGAGTGTGTAAGAATGAGTATGGGTAAATAGTAGGACAGACTGGTCTCTTGGTTAAGTAACCAGTCTAGGAGAAGGAAAACTCTGAATTCAAACCTGTTTAACTCTGCTTAAGAAATTGACCTTGTGTCACATCCTGAGGGGCTGGTAAAAATATATATACTTGTAACCTTGTGTCATATCCTACCCGTGGCAAGTAGGTTGGATAAATACCCCCCCCCTTTTTTCTCTGTATTTTTGATTCTGTAATTTCAAAACTGTAAAATATACTGTTACAATATGTTATTCATTTATTTATTTATTTAAAAAAAAAAAAAAATTTTTTTGTGTTAAATATAATAATAAAAAAGTATTAAGATTTTGGGTGGGCTTGGCTAGACATAATTTCAGTTTTTCCCACTTTTGTGAAGATTTTTTTTTCCTTACCCCCAGACTAGTTTTGTGGTATCAAGTGCCGGGGGGGGGGGTTCTTTGTGGCAAGTAGAAAAAAAGAGGCAGGGGTAATATAAACCTTTCTTTTGACCTAAGATATCTGCAGCTTGTGTACTTTTTAGTGATTTGTAATTCCACTTCAGCCCCCCCCCCCCCGGTACAATTTTTGTTTATCTCCAACAAGTAAACAGAACGTTAACCCCTAATGTGTGCACTGACAGATTTAATACATAGTTTTATGTAGAAAACGGAATAAAGTTCATTACTTGTTAAGTCTGATTTCGATGGGTTCTTTCTGCTTTTACTTGTGTTTGAATAATTACTAGTCAAAATGTGACATGTTGGGTCACCCATTGAGCTCTGGGTAGATAATTGAGATTAGGGAAAAGTGAGTTTGCAAAGCAAATTAGATTTAAAAAAACAAAAAACAAAAAACACCCCGGACAAAACATTAAAATCATTTTGCAAGATTTCTAAGAAAGGGAATGTTTGACCTAATTTAAGCTACGAGTTGCTGCTTATGAAATTTAGCATACAAATACATATCTGATTTCGAAAAGTTCTTTCTGCTTTTACTTGTTTAAATAATTATGCACGCAGTACTTACCCATATTACGTAGGGGTTATAAGATGGTCATTATCAAAAAGCATCATGTTAATTACCACGTATCCCACATTGTATGGGTTAAGGCACAAGGCCTATTAATGTGGGACCACCCACAAGCTGTGACTTATGGGTGGTGGATGCAAAAAAATGCATTGATCCCTCAAGGAGGCTCTCAGCAATTGGGCAATAAACCCAGCCCTGCCCCTTTAAATCGAGGGGGTGGGTGTTGCCTGGGGGGATGGCCCACTGGGATCAACGGTTAGCTTCTAAGGTCCAGGACTGAAACCACTGGACGACCACCCCAAGAGGCGCCCCATTTGCACGGATATCCATGACAATCTCTTGCCAACCTTCTCTATCACTCATTGTCCCCGGGAGGTCCTCTACGCAACATCCAGTATCTGTGCAGAGCTGGTCAATGTACGTCCTTGCTGGACGGCCCACGTTGGCATGTTCATGTGCTGGTTTCCTCAGGAGAATGTCATTTATGAGTTCATCCTTGCTTCTCCAGCAGTGTCCAGCATATCTTGTTCGTCTCACTTGGATGGTTTGTGAGATAGGGGGCAAGTGGACGTACAGCTGCTTAAAAATAAAAGATGTAAAGGATAAAGCTGCCCTGTTGGCTGGGGCGTTAGAATACACCTCTGCAAAGGGTAAGACTCCATGAGTGGCGACCCGTGATGCTTAAGGATGGAACCCAGGTGGCTGCAGTCCATAACATGTAACACTCCACTTAGACCCTTACTTAGGCTAGATGTCAAGCCCTAGCACCTATATGATTGCCCCCACCCTATTGCCCTTCTTGGCAAGCCCCAACCCTTTTTATCATATAGGTGCTAGAAGGCAGTGGCTGAGGATCTACATGATGTTAAACTCTAACTGATGGTGAGATTCCATAAATTATAATTTATAATTTAAAAAAAAAATCTAAAAATCGTCTGTTAAAACAACCGGATATTGACGGTGTAAATTAAAAAGATGTCCTTTCTTAATCGAGATCAAAAAGGGGTGCCTAAAAGGTAATATGGTCCAGATTTTATTTTATTTTTTTTAAACACTGTTTTAAGATAGAATGACAATTTATTATTTTAGTCTTTATGGATAGTTATTAACGAAACCCTTTTGCACGGGTAGGATGTGACGTAAGGACCAAAGTATGGGGCATCCTGCAAGGTTTGAACCTGCTATCCAGTACTAAAGAATCTGTGAAACTAGTTTGCTAACCCTTACAACATTATAGGATGCTTTTTTTTCCTAACCCTTTTGCCACGAGTAGGGTTTGACATAAAGGCGCAATTATCGGGCATCCTGTGAGGTTCGAACCCACTATCCAGTAGTAATGAATCTGCGAGACAAGATTGCTAACCATTACACCATGATGAGATGCTCATTTAGCCTTGATTAATATATTTACACTAAATATCAAATACCAAATAGATATTTTTGGATTAAGAAACAAAAACCCTTGTAGATGTTAGTAATAATCAGATCGGTACAGTTGAATGTTAGTTTTTCAGGTTCAAGTTGAGAGCTCGATGTTCAGTATTATTGAACAGAGCAATATATAATAAGAGAGATAATTTAGGATTGCATAGACAAAACGTCAATAAATATCCTTAGTTCTATCTAACATTGTTATCTATTTTGGGTTGGTACGTGAAATATTTATTGTTTTACACACACATGAAAATTTAATTTCATGGGAAGCCAGATGCAATGAAATTGTTATAATGTCTGTGCTATTTTCCACCTGTCCAAACATGTCTCTGCTCTTTTCCACCTGTCCCAAAAATGTATGTGCTCTATTCCACCTGTCCCAAAAATGTATGTGCTCTTTTCCACCTGTCCCAAAAATGTCTGTGCTATTTTCCACCTGTCCCAAAAAATGTCTGTGCTATTTTCCACCTGTCCAAACATGTCTGTGCTATTTTCCACCTGTCCAAACATGTCTGTGTTCTTTTCCACCTCACCCAAAAATGTCTGTGCTATTTTCCACCTCACCCAAAAATGTCTGTGCTATTTTCACCCAAAAATGTCAGTGCTCTTTTCCACCTCACACAAAAGTGTCTGTGCTCTTTTCCACCTGTCCAAAAATGTCTGTGCTATTTCCACCTCACCCAAAAGTGTCTGTGCTTTTTCCACCTCACCCAAAAATGTCAGTGCTCTTTTCCACCTGTCCCAAAAATGTCTGTGCTCTTTTCCACCTGTCTCAAAAATGTCTGTGCTCTTTTCCACCTGTCTCAAAAATGTCTGTGCTCTTTCCACCTGTCAAAAATGTCTGTGTTCTTTCCCACCTGTTCCAAAAATGTATGTGCTCTTTTCCACTTGTCTCAAAAATGTCTGTGCTATTTTCCACCTCACCCGAAAATGTCTGTGCTATTTTCCACCTCACCCGAAAATGTCAAAAATGTCTGTGCATTTTCCACCTCACCCGAAAATGTATGTGCTCTTTTCCACCTGTCCCAAAAATGTCTGTGCTATTTTCACCTGTCCCAAAAATGTCTGTGCTATTTTCCACCTGTCCCAAAAATGTCTGTGCTATTTTCCACCTGTCCAAACATGTCTGTGCTATTTTCCACCTGTCCAAACATGTCTGTGTTCTTTTCCACCTCACCCAAAAATGTCTGTGCTATTTCCACCTCACCCAAAATGTCTGTGCTATTTTCCACCTCACCCAAAATGTCAGTGCTCTTTTCCACCTCACCCAAAAGTGTCTGTGCTCTTTTCCACCTGTCCCAAAAATGTCTGTGCTATTTTCCACCTCACCCAAAAGTGTCTGTGCTCTTTTCCACCTCCCCAAAAATGTCAGTGCTCTTTTCCACCTGTCCCAAAAATGTCTGTGCTCTTTTCCACCTGTCTCAAAAATGTCTGTGCTCTTTTCCACCTGTCTCAAAAATGTCTGTGCTCTTTTCCACCTGTCTCAAAAATGTCTGTGTTCTTTCCCACCTGTTCCAAAATGTAGTGCTCTTTTCCACTTGTCTCAAAAATGTCTGTGCACCTCACCCGAAAATGTCTGTGCTATTTTCCACCTCACCCGAAAATGAAAATGTCTGTGCTATTTTCCACCCGTCTCAAAAATGTCTGTGCTATTTCCACCCGTCTCAAAAATGTCTGTGCTATTTTCCACCCGTTTCAAAATGTCTGTGCTCTTTTCCACCCGTCTCAAAAATGTCTGTGCTATTTTCCACCCGTCTCAAAAATGTCTGTGCTCTTTTCCACCCGTCTCAAAAATGTCTGTGTTCTTTTCCACCTGTTCCAAAAATGTCTGTGCTCTTTTCCACCTCAACCAAAAATGTCTGTGCTCTTTTCCACCTGTCCCAAAATGTTTTGTGCTCTTTTCCACCTGTCCCAAAATGTTTCTGCTCTTTTTTGTATGCACCAAATTTTCTGAATGGGTTGTTTGGTGTATTCTTGAGCAGGTGCTCCGCACGACTGGTGGCAAGCCGTTGCTGCTGCTGCTGCCGTAACTACACCAAATTCCAGCCCATGCATAGGCCAGAGCAGTTTTGCTGCCGGACTGACCACTGCTGGTAATGGCTGTCTGTCCCCTGCAGCCTCTGCCCTCACTAACATGGTGGTTGGTTTGGATGGTAGCCTCTTTGCAGCAGATCTCTTACCTTTCACGTCTGTTGGGGACAAAAGTAAGCATATAAGTAAAATGATTATAAAAGCTTTTCTTTTTTTTCTTTTTCTTTTTTTTTTTTAAAGAAAGCATGAAAGCAAAATTAAATTTGTCTGAATTTTTGAGATGAGACTTGTTTAATTTGTATTTAGATTTTTTTTTACCGTTTTCCTCATCTTTATTGTTACTAGCAAATATATGCTCCCTCCGTAGGGTGCAAGTATTTAAGTTTTAAATTAATAAAATATTGTATTAAATTATAAAGGTTAATGAAACTAAATAAGAATGCAGATAAAAAGATTTTAAACAAAGGGGAGTATAATCGAAAAATAGAACCCCTCTACATGAGTTGGATGTGACACAAAGTCAATTTCTTAAGCAGAGTTTAACAGGTTTTAATTCAGAGTGTAATCTATATAAGGATTGAGTTAATACAGTCCAAAGTGAGAATTTAATCCTGACTCCAGGTGAAAATAATATAGAATACTTAACATAGGTTAGCAATTTTTTATATATCACTGAGAAATAAAGTTTTACATAGTATATGTGTGATTAATTTGCATACTGGTTTTAAAAAAACTGAGTTTAATAAATAATTAGTTATTGATTTCTAATATTATTGTTTTATTATCAAACATATTAAAAGTAACTATGAATAATTTTATTTAGAAATCAAAATAAAATAAAATAAGTATCATCTTTTTATGTGTTCTTGTTTAGTTTTTGTCTAATCTCTATGTATACAGTTGTAGTTTCTGTTTGTTAGTTTTTAAAGACTTCCATAACCATGTATATTTTGAAACTACATTACCCGTTCATGGTTAACAGGATGAGAACCATCTATCCCAATGGATTAGATAAGGGTGTTCAGTTCAAAGTTCCCTGAAGAAATACTTGAAGAAGGCTGGAGAGCACATCGGCCAAAAAATTGTGTAGATAACAATAAAGATGAGGACTTTACATTATTCAGACTATTGTCCTTATCTTTATTGTTATCTACACAATGTTTCAGCCGATGTATCCTCCAGCCTTCTTCGGACTCTAGAACCTTCTCTTTGAACTCTAGAACCTTCTCTTTGAACTCTAGAACCTTGTCGTCAAACTCTGGAGCCTTCATGTCATAATCGGGAGCCTTCACAGGACTTTGAACTGAACGCTCTATCCAGTTCATGGTTAACAGAATGAGAACAGTCTACCCTCATGGAATGAATAAAGGGTTTGGTTTGAAGTTTCGTGAAGGCTCCTGATTACGACATAAAGGCACCCAAGTCTGACAAAAAATACCTGAAGGAGGCGGGAGGGCACATCAGCTGAAATGTTCTGTAGATAACAATAGGGATGAGGACAATAGTCTGAATAATCCAAATAATCAAGCCTCATCTAAAAAAAAAAAAAAAAAAAAAAAAATTCAGAGAAAAAGATGAGGACAACAGTCCAAGAATCTAAATGATAGAAAATTTAGTCATTTATATATTAAATTACATTGCTACTGCTACTGCTCGACTTTTCTCTGCTATTGGTGTAATGGGTTGTCAGTATTGTCCGTTTTGTCTTTTCATCATTGTCGTCGTCATCATCATCCTCATCATCATCATCCTCATTTTGTTTCACGCTATGGTAGTTGTTTTTTTGTTTTTTTTTTGTCTTTTTGTCCAGCATATTTGTGCCTCAGTCAATAGCTATTTCTAAATTCTTTACTCAAAAGATATTGATTTGATATAAAATATGTCTTTAATTGGTTATTTCCTATAACTCCAACCTAAAAAAGGGGAACCACTCTGAATGAATTTTATCTGCTAATTAATCTACCCATTATTTTCCCATTAAACTAACCCTAAACCCTAACCCGTCTTCTTTTTTCTTAGTAGATCAATAAATAAATAAATAATTTATAAAATTAATTCAGAGTAGTTCCCCTTTTTTTAGGTTGGAGTTATAGGAAATAACCGATATGTCTTTAATTAACGTCTGCTTTATTGTTAAAGTCTTTTAAAACGTATCATGTATTGTTAATATTTCATATTCAAAAAAATTATATTCATATAATGTTGAAGTATTTATAATGAAAAAATAATTTAAAATATTTGTATGTTTATATCATTAAATTATATTATTATTTTATTGTTTACATTTATATGTAAACATTTTTATAATCAAAAAAATGATATTCATATAAAAGTATTTTAAAACATCTCATGTATTTTTTTATATTTATATTCAAAGAAATTCACAAATTCTAAGTTCATCTTTGTTAAAGTTATAAATGAAGTGTTTTTGTTTGTGAATTTTAAATTATTTTATCACTACCAAAAAGGTGTGTTCTGATACTGGCATGACATTAAACGGTATCTAGTGGTGAGGTTAAAATTCTAGAGCTCTGGGAGTGTGGAGTACCCTTTCATCACTATTACTCCTGGGTCCACTCTGACCCGGAAGTGGTAGTACCTGTTAGGGTCCCATCTATGGGTTAAATAGAAAAATCTATTATAAAAAAAAGAGTATCCATTAAGAATGAATTTATTTCAAAACTTTGTTGGCATTAAATGACCCACAGAGGTTGATATAATGTAAAACAAACCAAACCAAACCAAACCCTGGTCACTCTGACCCAGTTTCTGGGGTTTGGGGAATGTGGAGCACCCCTTCATTACCATTGCTCCCCAGTCCACTTTGACCCGGAGTGGTAGTGCCTGTTAGGGTCCATCTATGGTTAAATAGAAAAATCTATTTATAAAAAAAAAAGAAAAAAAGTATCCCTTAAGAATGAATTTATTTAAAAAATTTGTTGGCATTAAATGACCCACAGAGGTTGATATGCCGTAAAACAAACCAAACCATACCCTAGTCCACTCTGACCCGGGTGGTAGTACTTGTTAGGGTCCCATCTATGGGTTAAATAGAAAAATCTGTTTAAAAAAAAAAAATTTAAAAAATTGAGTATCCATTAAGAATGAATTTATTTCAAAACTTTGTCGGCATTAAATGACCCACTGAGGTTTGATATGCCTTTAAACCAAACTATTGCTCTAGCTAACAAAATAGCTTCCCATCTAAGTTGAGTCTTTTAAATTGAATGATGCTATCAGTTTTAAGATTTTCGTTTCTGTTCTACTTTGATTTTCTCTTTAATATTATCTCTTTTTCCTTTTATTGTTAAACTCTGTCTACTATCCAACCTTTTTTTTCTTTCTTTTTTGTTTCCTCTTCACTTTTCATTGATTTTTCCTTTTTCAAAGAATTTCATAGAATTTGTTCCAGTTTCTCCTACCATATGTTGCTTTTCTAATTCTAATTATATAAATTGATTTAGTTTTTTTCTATTTTCTTATTCCCTATTTTGCACTGCAACCATTTTTAATCAATCTCTTCATTTGTTGGGGATTTTTTTGTTTTGTTTTGTTTCATTTTTATTCCATTTATCTTTCTCTGGACATTTTTCTTTTCTTCCACCTTCCATTTTTCTCTTCTTTCTTTCTTTCCATTCTTTTCTTTAATACATGTAATATATAAATACATTATATATATATATATATATATATATATATATATATATATATATATATAACACTGAAATATGGGTTATTTCCTATAAGTCCAACATAAACAAAGGGGAACCACTCTTGGCTGATAAAATATTTATTTATTTATTGATCTACTAAGAAAAAAGAAGACGGGGTTAGGGATAGGGGTTAGTTTAATAGGGAATAATAAATAATTTATCATTCAAGAGTGGTTCCCCTTTGTTTATGTTGGACTTATAGGAAATAACCGAAATATGTATATATTGTGTGTGTACCAGGTTAGCTCAGTCGGTAGAGTGTTCGGCTAGAAACCACAAGGTTCCTAGTTCGATAATGGCCCTCGCCAACTCAGCGTATGAGTAGCACGGGGATCTGTGCGGTAAAGTAAGGAGCTGATGGTAGGTGTGGTGCTCCACCTCAGACGCTAAAAAAGTATCGCCTTGGTCTAGCGCTAGTGAAAAGGGGATAGACTTCCTCGCTGATTGGTCGATATTGACTTTAGGCCGCCCCGACAACTTTTACTTATATGTGTAATGGTTAAGTCATAGGAAATGAACTTGTCGACCTGAGTTCAAATCCTGGATGAGGCTGTTTGCATTTCACACAGCGCTAATGCCCTTGAGGAAAAGTATGAATCCAATTACTCTCCCTCCAGCAATCTGTAAATAGTAGGGCGGACTGGGCTCTTTAACCTAGGCTAGGTAACCAGTCTAGGAGAAGGAAAACTCTGAATTTAAACCTATTAAACTCTGCTTAAGAAATTGACCTTGTGCACAAAATCTAAAAAGACGCAGTAAAATCATACCCATGCATCCAGTGTTTTTCTTTTTTCTTCCCTCAGCATTTCAAGCTAACTGTAAATACATTTCAATAGTTTCTTAGAAATGAATTACACAGGATAGGTTACAAGGTAGAGTTAGATGGCTTTAGTTGGGACCCATAATTTTTCTCTGGGAATCATATGTGCATCCGAGGATATACTAAATCAAAAAGCTATCAGCATTGCTGTATCTATATATGTGCTTTAGTGAAGATGATTTTTTGTTTGATTTGATCTGCTGATGAATATCTTTTTTATTACTTTTCTTTATTTTTTTCTTTTCTTTTTTCTTTTTTTTCTTCTTTTTTTCATTCTTTTTCTTTTTTTTCTTTTTTTTCATTTTTTTCTTTTTTTTTTTTTCTCTTTTCTTTTCTTTTTTTTCTTTCTTTTTTTTTTTCTTTCTTTCTCTTTTTTCTTTCTTTTTTCTTTTTTCTTTTTCCCTTTTTTTTTCTTTTTTCTTTTTTTCTTTTTTCTTTTTTTCTTTTTCTCTTTTTTCTTTTTCTTCTCTTTTTCTTTTTTTCTTTTCTTTTTTTTTTCTTTTTTTTTTTTTCTCTTTTTTCTTTTCTTTCTTTTCTTTTTTCCTTTTTTTTTTCTTTTTTTTCTTTTTTTTCTTTTTTCTTTTTTCTTTTCTTTTCTTTTTCTTTTTCCTTTTATTCTTTTTCTCTTTTTCCTTTTTTCTGTTTCCTTTTTGTTGGGTTTTTTTTCTTTCTTCTCCTTCTCTCTCTTTTTTTCTTTTTCCCCCCTCTTTTTTTTTTTTCTTTTTCTCTTTTTCTCTTTTTTTCCTTTTCCTCTTTTTTTTTTTTTTTTTTCCTTTTTCCCCTCCGTCTCCTTTTTCCTTTTTCTCTTTTTTTTTCTTTTTCCCTCCGCACCTTCACTCTTTTTTCTTTTTCTCTTCTTTTTTCTCTTTTTTTTTTTTTTTTTTTTTTTTTTTTTTTTTTTTTTTTTTTTTTTTTTTTTTTTTTTTTTTTTTTTTTTTTTTTTTTTTTCTTTTTCTCTTTTTCTCATTTTTTTTTGTTTTATTTTTCTTTTTCTTCTCTCTCCTTCTTTTCCTTTTTTTTTCTCTTTCTCTTTTTTTTTTTTTTTTTCTTTTTTTTTCTTTTCCTTCTTTTTTTTTCTTTTTCTCTCCCCTCTTTTTTTTTTTTTTCCCTCTTTTTTTTTTTTTTCTTTCTTTTTTTTTTTTTTTGTTTTTTTTTTTTTTTTTTTTTTTTTTTTTTTTTTCTTTTTTTTTTTTTTTTTTTTTTTTTTTTTTTTTTTTTTTTTTTTTTTTTTTTTTTTTTTTTTTTTTTTTTTTTCTTTTTTTTTTTTTTTTTTTTTTTTTTTTTTTTTTTTTTTTTTTTTTTTTTTTTTGTTTTTTTTTTTTTTTTTTTTTTTTTTTTTTTTTTTTTTTTTTTTTTTTTTTTTTTTTTTTTTTTTTTTTTTTTTTTTTTTTTTTTTTTTTTTTTTTTTTTTTTTTTTTTTTTTTTTTTTTTTTTTTTTTTTTTCTTTTTTTTTTTTTTTTTTTTTTTTTTTTTTTTTTTTTTTTTTGTTTTTTTTTTTTTTTTTTTTTTTTTTTTTTTTTTTTTTTTTTTTCTTTTTTTTTTTTTTTTTTTTTTTTTTTTTTTTTTTTTTTTTTCTTTTTTTTTTTTTTTTTTTTTTTTTTTCTTTTTTTTCTTTTTTTTTTTTTCTTTTTTTTCTTCCTCTCTTTTTTTTTTCTTTTTTTCCTTCAGCGTATGAATTTTATAAGTATAAAAACTGACCAAACAATATAATTATTAGTAGACGCGTTTAAAGTGAATGGAGTCCCTTGTTATCATTATTGATACCTTTAAATTTTGTTTTTGGTGTTTAATGGCATATCAACCTGTTGTGGGTTATTTAATGTCAAAATTCTTGTTTTTTATATACAATTTGTTGAAGAAATAATTTTAAACTCAATGAAGCATTATAGGTGGTTGACCTCAGCACTGCCTTCTAGCACCATAGAAATAAAAAGGGTGGATGTTTGCCATGAAAGCAATTTGAAGAATACAGTTGGACAATCATATAAGTACTAGGGCTTGACATGACCACCTTCTTGATTTGAAGTATACATTTAATGGGCATATCAATCCTTTTGGGTTATTTTGATTGCCAAATTTTTGTGAAATAAGAGAAATGCTTAGAATTGTTTTATTGGATTATTATACATTCTTGTTTAAAAGAAAGAAGGACCCCAAAAAAACCCCAAAAAACAAACCATAACTTTTAGGCTGTATTTTAAAAAGAAAAAAAAAAGAAGCTTATATGGTGTAGGTTGATCTATTACATAGTCCCTGACCTTAAAAAATTTTTTGGTATCCCAGTGTTTTTTTTTTCTTCCCTCACCATTTCAAGCTAACTTAAATACATTTCAATAGAATTCTATTGAAATGAAATTACACAGGATAGGTTACAAAGTAAGGAGTCAGATAGCTTTAGTTGTTTTCCCCAGTATCATAAATAAAAACCCCACAACTCTATTAAAAAACTTATTGGAACCCATAAATTTTCCCGGGGACTCATTCAAAGAAAATATTGCATCCCAGGCGCACAAAAATAAAAAGCTATCAGCATCCAGCACTGTCACAAATAAATAAACTTTTTTTCCCAATTTCAAATTACTTTCTTTTTTTGATTTTCTTCCTTAAAATTTGTTCTAAACAATTGAAATAGTTTTTTATGGAATTGTTATCCCAAATTTTATTTATTTATTTTTCTTTTTTTTTTTTCTTTTTTCTTTTCTCTCCACTTCATTGCTTCACTCATTTGGTAACAGTCCAGTTTTTTATCTGGGCTCCGGAAATCAACAGGTCAAAACAAACCAACCAGCGGAAACTTCTAAACGAGCAGCAGTAGCGTGTAGGACAGTTCATCCACCGTAGCAGTCATTTGTCTGTGACGAGTTCTGGCAGTAGCCCACTCAAATCCAAACACAGATCGAACAACTCTCACCCCAATCTTCTTCAAACAGTATGACTTCATCAATAACTGGGACCCTCGGTCTCCTGCGCTCAGGTGTCACGGGTCTCTTGCCACAACCACACTCAACAACAACACCACACCTCCATGCCAGCGTCTCTTCTTCCTCATCTTTTCATTCTTACAAGGAGTAAGGCAACTACTCACTACTTACACAAAATCAACAACGCCGTTTTGCACACGCCAGCCCACACAAGGACAAAGGAGTAACTCAGAAAACAGTGGTAGTTGTTGGACTTTAATTATACTTGTAAAATCTTTTTATTTTTTATAATGAGTATGTGAATGAATATAAAAGGAAAGTGAATAACCAGATACAATCAATTGTTCAGTTTAATATTTCATCTCTGTTAAGTCAGAAACTTCTTCAGAATGTTTTAATTAATTTAACAGATTGGTATATATATATTATATATATATATAATATATAATATATTTGATAATTTGCTTTTGAAGCATTGTTAAGTTAAAGTATATTATTATTTATATTTTTTGAAGGCAATTACATGCGTATATCGAAACCCAAGAAACCAGCATGCAGATCAGAAGATTCACCTCTGGGCTCTGACTCCACAACCGAAACATACCAAATTAACTCTATCAATGATAAACACCACCTATATATACATAGTAATGAGCGTTGAGGGCATCGCGAATTAGGCCACCTGCTCAGGTGGAGAAATAATGGATTTGATATTTGCTTTTTGAAACATTTGTTTAAGTAAAGTATATTATTTATTTATATTTTTTGAAGGCATTACAATATGTATAATCGTAATAAAATTCGATAATTTTGAAAATAACCTGACAGCAAATTCGGCGAATAACGTGTGTAACGTGAAACCTACAGCTGTTTAACTTTATTAAGTCTCATCAGCGTGTATACCTACGATCTTCCCTCCACAGAGATCGAAACGAGAACGCAGCACGAAGAATCGGATTCTACGTCTGGGCTTACGCCTGTCGCAATATGATATATGCCCATTTTCCCTGGTAGAGCAACTGCTAAGGGAGACATAGTTGAACTTTCACCATTTAGCATAAAAGCGACATTGACAGTGGCAGAAGAGATAAAAAATTGTACACTGAACAAGAGAATATTGAATTGAATCTTTAACGATACAATGGCAACTCCTCTAGGAGAAGGAAAACTGAATTCAAAATCATAAGGGGTCACCCTCATTAGTCAAAACTACTTTGAGAGCTTAATTATATATAGTATATATATATATATATACACCACGACAATTAAATGAAGAAAAAACTTTAAATTTGTTTCATTACAGTAATTTATATCACTGCGTTACTGCGGCAATCCTTAGGTAGAGCAAAATATGGAGTAACTATCCATGATTTTTGCTCCATACCTGAAGATGCCGCAGTTAATGCGATATTGAAATTTTGCTCTGTCCCGTCAACTGATTCACTGGCACTAGGGATCATTAAAGCTCTCACTACGGTT
>CM042171.1:60516850-60523405 GCA_023376005.1 Doryteuthis pealeii | reverse complement strand
AAATAAATATCCTTAGTTCTATCTAAGCATTGTTTTATCTTATTTTGTAGTGGTCACGTAAATATCATTGTTTACAACTACACAGAAACATCAATTCATGGGAAGCCAGAGATTTGCAAATGAACTAATGTTATTATGTCTCGTGCTATTCTTCCAGCCTGCGGCACGATACATGTCTCCGTGTCTTTTTCCACCCTTGTCCCAAAATGTATGGCTGCTCTATTTCACCTGTCCCAATAAATGTATGTGCCTTTTCCACCTAGTCCCAAATGTCTGTGCTATTTTCCACCTGTCCCAAAAATGGTCGTTGCTATTTGTTCCACCTATGCTTCCAAAAAATCGGTAATGTTCGCTGTGCTATTTTCCACCTCGTTTCCAAAAACATGTCTGTGTCGTCTATTTTTTATCCACCTGTCCAAACATGTCTGTTGTTTCTTTTCTCACCTCACCCTAATAAGAAATGTCCTGTGCTACGCTTCCACCTCACCCAACAATGTCTTGACTGTATTTTCCACCTCACCCATAAATTGTCCGTTTGCTATTTTCACATACGCTCACCCAGAAAATATGTCAGCTGCTTCTTTCCCACCTCACACAATAAAAGTGTCTGTGCTCTCGCTTACTTTGTCCACCTGTACCCAAAACATGTCTGTGCTATTTTCCACCTCACCCAAAGATGCTGTGCTCTTTTCCACCGTCACCCAAAAATGTCACGCTGCTTCTTTTCCACCTGTCCCAAAAAATGTTCTGCTTGCTCTTTCCGACCTGTCTCCAAAAATGTGTTTCTAGTTTTGCTCTTCCACCCTGCTTGTCTCAAAATGTTCCTGTTGCTCCTTTTTCCACCTATGCTCCTCAAATGTCTGTGTTCTTTCCCAACCTGCTTTCCAAAAAATGTATGTGCTGCTCTTTTTCCACTTGTTCCTTTTCAAAAATGTTTGTGCTATTTTTCCACCCTCACCCGGAAAATGTCTGTTGCTATTTTCCCACCTCACCCGAAAGAAAATGTCTGTTTGTATTTTCCACCTGTCTCAAAATGTTTCTGTGCTAATTCCACCTCACCCGAAAATGATGTGCCTCTTTTTCCACCCTGTCCCAAAAAATTGTCTGTGCTATTTTCCACGCTGTTCCCAAAAAATGTACTGTGCTATTTTCCACCTGTCCCAAAAACTGTCTGCTGTGCTATTTTCCATCCTGTCCAAACATTGTCTGTTGCATATTTCCACCGAGTCCCCCAAAACATTGTCTCGTGTCCTTTTCACGCTGCAGCCTCACCCATAAAAATGGGTCCTTGTGCTATTTTTTCCACCTCTGACCCAAAAAAAATTGTTCTCTGCTATATCTCCACACATCTACTCATCAAAAGAGTACTGTCTTAGTCTAGGCTCATATTTTCCACCTCACCCCGTGTAAAAAATGGGTACGAGTTGCCCTCTGCACTTTCCAAACCCTCACCCCAAAAACGTTGGTCCTAGTTTGCCTTTCTTAATTCCACCTGAACTGTCCCAAAAATGTCTGGTGTGCCTACTTATTTTCCACCTCACCCAAAAGGTTCCTGGGCCTCCTTTTTCCGAAACCTTCACCCAAAACAAATGTCAGTGCTTCTTTTTCCACGCTGCGTCACCCAAAAATGTCTGTTTGCTTGCTTCCATCCCTGCTGTTCTGCAAAAAATGGCTGATGCTCTGCGCTTTTTCCCACCCTGCTCAAAAATGTCTGTGCCTCTTTTTCCACCGTTGCGCCGTCTCAAAAGTCTGTCGTTCTTCCCACCTGTTTCCAAAATGTCATGGCCTCTTCTCTGTTTCCAGCTTGTCTCAAAATGTTCTGTTGCTATATTCCCACCCCACCCCGAAAATGTCTGTTGCTAATTTTCCACCTCACCACGAAAATGGTCTTGTGACTCTCAATTTTCCCACGTGTTCTCCAAAAAAATGTCCTGTGCTATTTTTTCCACCCGTCTTCAAAATTGTCACTGGTGCTGTTTTTTTCTCCACCCCGTAACCCTCAAAAGCCAACAAAAAAAAATCGTATTAATAATATGTTCTTTAGTATCGTGTTCCGTTGCTATTTTCCTCCAGACTCCCGTCTACACCATACAAAAAATGCTGTCTAAAATTTTCCACCTAACCGTTTCTTCAAAAATGTCTGTGCTCTTTTTTCCACCCGCGGTCTCAAAATTATGTTCCCTGTGCTATCTCGTTTTCATCTACCCCGTCTACAAAAATGGTCTGGCTCTTTTCCACCGTCTCAAAACTGTCTGTGTCTTCTTTTCCACCTGTTCCAAAAAAGAAGTGTCTGTGCTTCTTTTCCACCTAAAGCTCAAAAACCCAACTGTCTGTGCTCTTTCCGCAACAGACCCCTGTCCCAAAACGACTGCATTTTTGTGCTCTTTTCTCCACCTTCGGCCTCTCCAGAAATGTTTCTGGGCTCATTTTTTTCTGTATGCACCAAATTTTTTCTGAATGGGTTGTTTGTTTGGTCTGTATTTCTTGATGCTGAGCAGGTGCTCCGCACGAATACTGTGCGCCAAGCCGGTTGCTGCTGCTGCTGCCCGTATACTACAACCAAAATTCCCAGCCCATGGCACGCATGAGGCCAGTACAGTTTGCGCCTGGCGACAACTGAACCACTGCGGTAAATGGCTGCTGCCCCTGCCAGCACTCCTGCCTGGCTCGACTAACCTGTGTGGTCTGTGTGTCTTTGAGCGATGGTAGCCTCTTCTGCAGCAGATCTACTTACCTTTCACGTCATGTTGGTGAAGCATCACTAGGCATTCAAAGGACCAAGAAAGTTACAGCATATACAACTAAACATGGATGTATAAACAGCTTTTTTTCTTTTTTTCTTTCTTCTTCTTTTTTCTATTTTAAAGAAAGCATGGAAAGCAAACAGAATTAATTGTCCTGATACATTCTTGAAGACTGATGACTTCGTTTTACAATTTGCTAATTTAAGCATGATTTTTTTTTATCCGGTGTTTTCCTTCATCTTTATTTGTTACTAGCATAATATATGCTCCTACTCCGATAGGGTCATGCAAAGTATTTAAGGTTTTAAAATTAATAAAAAAATATTGTATTAAATTATTAAAGGTTAAATGAAACTAAATAAAAATTGCATAGATAAAAAAGATTTTTTTTTAAAAAAAGGGAGAGGTATTAACGAAAACAATCAGAAACCCCTCTTACATTGAGTTGGTGATGTGACACCAAAGTTTCAATTATCGTCTCGAAAGGCAGAGTTTTTTAATCAGGTTTTTTATATTCAGAGTGTTAATCTATATAAGGCATTGAGGTTTAATACGAGTCTTCCCAAAAGTGAGACTCCTTCCAATCCTGGACTCCAGGTGAAGAAATAATATTAGAATTACCTTAACAAGCTAGCGGTTTAAGCAATTATATATATCCTTGAGAAAAAAAGTTTACATATATTTTATGGTTTAGTCGTGATTAATTCTTCCGCCATTTACCTGGGACAGGAGCATTTCGGACTTAGACGCGGTGAGATGGCAGAGTTTTAAAAAAAAACTGAGAGTTTAATAAATAATTGTTATTGATTTCTAATATTATTGTTTTACCATCAACATATTAAAAGTTACTCTATTGAGAATTTTATTTAGAAAAAAACAAAATAAAAATAAGTATCATCTTTTTATATGTGTTCTTGTTTAGTATTTTGTCTAATCTCTATGTATACAGTTGTAGTTTCTGTTTGTTTTAGTTTTAAAGACTTCCATAACCATGTGTATATTTGAAACTACATTACGTTCATGGGTTAAAGGATGAGAACCAATCTATCCAATGGATTAGATAAGGGTGTTCAGTTCAAAGTTCCCTGAAAAGAAAATACTTGAAGAAGGCTGGAGAGCACATCGGCGCAAAAAATTGTTGTAGATAACATAAAGATGAGGACTACATATTCAGACTATTGTCCTTATCTTTATTGTTATCTACACAATGTTTCAGCGATTGTATCCTCCAGCCTTCTTCGGGACTCTTAGAACCTTCTCTTGAAAAACTCTAGACCTTCTCTTTTTGAACTCGAGAACTTGTTGTCAAACTCTGGAGCCTTCATGTTCATAATCGGAGCCTTCACAGGACTTTGAACTGACACGCTCTATCCAGTTCATGGTTAACAGAATAGAACAGTCTACCCTCATGGAATGAATAAAGGGTTTGGTTTGGAAGTTTCGTGAAGGCTCCTGATTACGACATAAAGGCAACCCAAGTCCGACAAAAAATACCTGAAGGAGGCGGGAGGGCCACATCAGCTGAAATGTTCTGAGATAACAATAGGGGATGAGGACAATAGTCTGAAATAATCCAAATAATCAAGCCTCATCTAAAAAAAAAAAAAAAAAAAAAAAAAAAAATTCAGAGAAAAAGATGACGGGACAACAGTCCAAGAAATCTAAATAATAGAAAAATTTAGTCATTTATATATTAAATTACATTGCTACTGCTACTGCTCGGACTCTTCTCGCTATGTTTTTTGTGTAATGGGTTGTCATATTGTCCGTTTTGTTTTCATCATTGTCGTCGTCATCATCATCCTCATCATCATCTTTTGTTTTTCACGCTATGAGTGTTTTTTTGTCTTTTTTTGTCTTTTTGTCCAGCATATTTGTTTGCCTCAGTCAATAGCTATTTCTAAATTCTTTTACTCAAAAGATATTGATTTGTATTTAAGATATGGTCTTTAATTGGTTATTTCCTATATAACTCCAACCTAAAAAAGGGGAACCACTCTGAATGAATTTTATCTGCTAATTAATCTACCCATATTTTCCATTAAACTAACCCTAAACCCTAACCCGTCTTCTTTTTTCTTAGTAGATCAATAAATAAATAAATAATTTATAAAATTAATTCAGAGTAGTTCCCCTTTTTTAGGTTGGAGTTATAGGAAATAACCGATATGTCTCTTAATTAACGTCTGCTTTATTGTTAAAGTCTTTTAAAACGTATCATGTATTGTTAATATTTCATATTCAAAAAAATTATATTCATATAATGTTGAAGTATTTATAATGAAAAAATAATTTATAAATATTTGTATGTTTATATCATTAAATTATATTATTATTTTATTGTTTACATTTATATGTAAACATTTTTATAATCAAAAAAATGATATTCATATAAAAGTATTTTAAAACATCTCATGTATTTTTTATATTTTATATTCAAAGAAATTCACAAATTCTAAGTTCATCTTTGTTAAAGTTATAAATGAAGCGTTTTTGTTTGTGAATTTTAAATTATTTTATCACTACCAAAAAGGGTGTATTCTGATACTGGCATGACATTAAACGGTATCTAGTGGTGAGGTTAAAATTCTAGAGCTCTGGGGAGTGTAGAGTACCCTTTCATCACTATTACTCCTGGGTCCACTCTGACCCGGAAAGGTAGTACCTGTTAGGGTCCTATCTATGGGTTGAATAGAAAAATGTATTTATAAGAAAAGAAAAAAAAATTGAGTATCCATTAAGAATGAATTCATTTCAAAATTTTGTCGGCATTAAATGACCCACAGAGGTTGATATAATGTAAAACAAACCAAACCAAACCAAACCCTGGTCCACTCTGACCCAGTTTTGGAGGGTTGGGGAATGTGGAGCACCCCTTCATTACCATTGCTCCCCAGTCCACTCTGACCTGGAGTGGTAGTGCCTGTTAGGGTCCCATCTATGAGTTAAATAGAAAAATCTGTTTATAAAAAAAAAAGAAAAAAAGTATCCATTAAGAATGAATTTATTTCAAAACTTTGTTGGCATTAAATGACCCACAGAGGTTGATATGCCGTAAAACAAACCAAACCATACCCTAGTCCACTCTGACCCGGGTGGTAGTACTTGTTAGGGTCCCATCTATGGGTTAAATAGAAAAATCTGTTTATAAAAAAATTTTTTTAAACAATTGAGTATCTATTAAGAATGAATTTATTTCAAAACTTTGTTGGCATTAAATGACCCACTGAGGTTTGATATGCCTTTAAACCAAACTACTGCTCTAGCGAACAAAATAGCTTCCCATCTAAGTTGAGTCTTTTAAATTGAATGATGCTATCAGTTTTAAGATTTTCTTTTCTGTTCTACTTTGATTTTCTCTTTAATATTATCTCTTTTTCCTTTTATTGTTTTAAACTCTGTTACTATCCAACCTTTTTTTGTTTCTTTTTTACTTTTCATTGATTTTCCTTTTTCAAAGAATTTCATAGAATTTGTTCCAGTTTCTCCTACCATATGTTGCTTTTCTAATTCTAATTATAAAAATTGATTTAGTTTTTTCTATTTTCTTATCCCTATTTTGCACTGCAACCATTTTAATCAATCTCTTCATTGTTGGATTTTTTTGTTTGTTTTTGTTTCATTTTTATTCCATTTATCTTTTCTCTGGACATTTTTCTTTTTCTTCCACCTTTCCATTTTTCTCTTCTTTCTTCTTTCCATTCTTTAATACATGTATATATAAATACATTATATATATAAGGTCTATTATATATATATATATATATATATTATATATATATATATATATAATATACACTGAAATATGGGT
>CM042171.1:60491850-60511850 GCA_023376005.1 Doryteuthis pealeii | reverse complement strand
TGGATGACTGATATATATGCTCCCAATTTTCCTGGTAGAGCACAGTAGGAGAGACATTAGTTGAACATTCACCGTTTAGCGTAGGGCATTTACTCGCCTTTTTTTTTTTACAGACTTGAGTTCTCTGGTGATTGTAAAAACATACATCCTGTTAGTATGTATCAATTAATTGTTCGCCTCTGACTGTCTCAGACAGCTGTAAGGATAAGGAGCTTGACAGACAAAAATTCTGTCAATGGATGACTGGTGTGTGTGTATGTGTATGTGTATATATATATATATATATATATATATATATATATACACACACACACAATAAATGAAGGAAAAATCTTTAAATTTGTTTCATTACAGTAATTTATATCAACTGGATTACTGCGGCATCTTCAGGTATGAGCAAAATAATGGAATAATATCCATGATTTTACTCATACCTGAAGATGCCGCAATAATGTGATATTGAATATTTTGCTCTGTCCGTCCACTCACTGGCACTAGGGACATTAAGTTCTCACTACGGTTAACCTACATCACTACGGTTAAACTACACATGGAAAGATCCTAAAAAATATACATATGTATATACCTCATATTCCACTTATGCAGGTATGATATAAGGTGGTTTAATGTGAGACCACCTATGAACTTCAGTTCATGGGATGGATGGTATAAAAAATGCGTGGATCCTGTCGGCATTCCTCCTCAAAGGGGGCACCTCAGGCAATAAACCCAGCCCTCCCCCTTTAAATCAAGGGGGTAGGTGTTACCCTAGCGGATGGCCCCCTGGGATTATGCTGTTAACTACTTTACCAGGCCAAAGCCACTGGACCCTTGTCCCAAAGATTGGTATATAAATGAGGTAAAGAATAATTAATATTTAAATTATTTTTATAATTTTATTTTATTAAGATTCTACAGAAAGAAAAGGTTGACCCCCAATCAATGGGTTGGCTATTGTCAAGCCCTAGCACCTATATGATTGTCCTCCAATCAATGGGTTGGCTATTGTCAAGCCCTAGCACCTATATGATTGTCCCTCCAATCAATGGGTTGGCTATGTCAAGCCCTAGCACCTATATGATATGTCCCTCCAATCAATGGGTTGGCTATGTCAAGCCTAGCACCTATATGATTGTCCCTCCAATCAACGGGCGGCTATGTCAAGCCCTTAGCACCTATATGATTGTCCCATTATGGCATCCCCCAACCCTTTTTATCATATGGGGGCTAGAAGGCGGTGGCTGAGGGCCATCATGTTCTGGGTATGACGATAAACTCTAACTGATGGTGAGGTTCCAGTTCTGGAGATCTGGGGAATGTAGAGCACCCCTTCATCACCATTGCTCCCTGGTCTACTCTGACCCGGAGTGGTAGTACCTGTTAGGGTCCCATCTATGGGTTAAATAGAAAAACGTGTTTATAAACAAAATTGAGTCTCCATTAAGACTGAATTTATTTCAAGACTTTGTCGGCATTAAATGACCCACTCAAGTTGATATGCCACAAAACAGAACCAACTACAACAGTTTAAATAGTGGGTAATTCCATGTCAAATCATCCAGGTCATGTCACCCACCCCCTTCAATTTTTCTGAAATGGTGTGGACTATGTTAAAGTTATACAATCCCCAAAATTTGAGCTTCCAATTCCAAAAATTGGCTGAGTTTTGTTGATCTCCAAATTTTTTTGTGGTGGTGGAGAGGCGCAAAAAATGGCAACTTTTTGTAATTTATTTTTGTCAACCAGGAATAGTCCATTAAGTTGGGAAGGGGGGATAACTGGTTATACTAATTACAATATTATAGTTGGCGGAGTAGTCTATTGTTGGTATCAGCCAGACAGCTTGGGGGTCTGTCCCTTTTTCGCTAGTGCTAGATCAGGAAGATTGTTTTTGCTGAAGTGGAGTGTCACACCTACAGTCAGCCCCCTACTTTACCGCTCAGATCAAATTTACCCAAGATGTGCTACTCATGTGCTGAATTAGCTGGAATAGTATCAAACAAGGAACCTCGCAATTCCTAGGTGGTTGCTTTATAATAATGATTAACTTATTGTGTTACAGTGCTCAGGGTGCACCACAACTCATCAAAAGTCTCATGTCAAGTACACAGAATAATGTATTAGTGTTCAGGAACATGAACAGTTTACACAGTAGTAATATGCTGTATGTGTGCAATGACGCGTGTGTGCATATGTATGTGGAGAGTGGCATCAGGTATAGTGTTGGCGGACTACAGAAGCATGGAAGCTTTGAAAGATTCAGTGCTTTCGGCAGCCTACAACAGACCGAGGGCAGTTTATTCCATGTCTCCGCAACTCTGAGCGTGAAAAAAATGTTATTGACTGAGCTAAAACCGACCCTTTCAATTTACAATAACACTATATAGTAAGTTTATTTACATCAATCTTGACATATAGTTGACATGTCTCTTTGAAGCTTTGTTCTAACCCTGGGTTCAAAATCAAGCCATGATATTGTCAAACAAAAATATATATATATATATATATATATATATATAATATAATCTCACACAATGAATTCTTTGTTTCATCAGCTTTCACACCTGTTATTGTCAAATAAATGACATGGAATTAACATTTTTTTCTCACCACCATCCAGCTCCTAGTTTTTGTAGTAACATTACAGGGTGGGGGAAACAGTTCCAATTATGGAACTGTGGGGGGAGTATGGAATACCCCATCATCGCTATTATTCCCAGGTTCACCCGGATCCAGAGTGGTAGTACCTGTTAGGATCCTATCTATGGGTTAAATAGAAGAAATGAGTTAACAAAAACTGTATTAAAAAAAAAAAATTCATTTACCATCATCAAGAAATGAATAAAACAATGTCTTTGGCATAAAATAACCCAACAAGGGTTGACATGCTATAAAATCCAGGCCAAATGAGCAATTAATACATTTTTCCCCTGTTCTTTTAATGAAATTTTCAGTGTTGATATATTAATGAATAAAAGATATAATGCACCAGTTATTTTATTTAAAAACCTTTACATTTTTGTCAGTCGTCATTAGATTTGAACTACGTATCTTTGAAAATCAGTTTACACCTCAAAAGATACGTGGTTCAAAGTTAACTGACCTGAAAAAATGTAAAAAAATTTTTTTAAATAAACCAATGCATTATATCTTTTATTCATTAATATATCAACACTGAAAATTTAATTAAATTCGGTTAACTTTTAACATCCTGTTGAGAATATTTTCCAGGTCCAGAGCCCCATTTCTATAAGCATTTATCAATAAAATGGCTAAAATGGTCATTTTCATTTAAAGTTACCTGTTCTTTTCTGTGAATCAAAGACTTCTAAGTGGTTTTAATATTACATTTAAACAAAAGGCAATCATTGGGATGAATTAGGAAAAACAAATGTGACTTCTGGCCAGGTGGAATCGGGCAGTTTAGGATATTAAGAGTTAATTCCCTGATTTTTTGGTGGGGTGACATACGATGGTGGAATTTAGGTCAGTTAAGTTCGATTTAACCAGTTAAAGGTTGCATATTTTGTACAAGAACAATATAAATAACTTTTTTTCCCCCTTCATTACATGCCTTACCATTATTTTGGGACAGGATGATTGATAATACTTTAATGGAGTTAAACACTTATTCGTGAGATGAAGTTTTTTGCTCACATCAAGAAATCGTTTTTTTAAAGCAAAACAATATGAAAGATCTGTTTGAAAATGTCAACATGGAGGATATTCTCTCTTGAAGGGAAATAAAATTATACCATAGAATATAGACCATGAAACAAATCAATGCCATACAATATAATCCCCAATAATGCTAACACATTGTTAAAAACCCAATTACTAAAAAGTATAAATATAAATACATATCAAAGTCTCGTGTCTAGTACACAGAATGTATTAGTATCATGGAACGTGAAACAGTTTTCAGTAATAATATGCATTGTATGTGTGCACGTGTGCGCTTTATGTGTGTTGTGGAGAGGGACATCATGGTATGGTATGGTGTTGGTTGGACTACAGGAAAGCATGGTAGAGGCCTTGAAATGCAGTGTTTCGCACAGCCTACAACGGACGCTGCAGCTTATTCCATGCCTCAACCAATCTGAACATGAAAAAATGTTTTCTGAAAGTCATGAGAGCAAAGCCGTTTAAAAGATTTTGTAATCAAGTAATCAAATGTGCCAACAACAAAAAAAAAAAGAGACCAGTCTCTGCTTTGTATATTTAAGATTATGTAACCTTTGTTATTCTTTAAAGAATTTACTTATATACTGTTAGAATATTTAAACCTATTTAAAACCTAGAAAACCTATGAATAACAGAGGGGTCACTACTAAATAGTAAAAAAAAAAAAAATTATAGTAAGTCGTCGGGCGCAGCCTAAAGTCTGGTATCACGCAGTCAGCGAGGGAGGTTAGTCCCCTTGTTCAATAAGCGCCTAGAACCAAGGAAGATTGTTTTTTGGCTATCTGAGGTTGAGCGCCCCACCTACCATTCAGCTGCCTTACTTTACCGCACAGATCCCTGTGCTACTTCATATGCATGAGTTTTGTGAGGGCCTGTTCGAACATAGAAACCTTGTGCGTTTCTAGCTGAACGCATCTACCGACTGAGCTACTCGGCGCCTTGCTCAGCCTAATTAGGTGATCATCCTCCACACATAATCCATTTGTTGTGTTTTTGTCACAAAAATGTAGATGTGTGGAATTATAATTCAACTATTTTTTTATACAAGTTACATAAGAAATATCCCACTGGAATGTGTGTTTATATATAATTTTGTTCTCTTTATATAAGCTTATTTTTCACTGCAAGTTGCTGTATTTTTTGGTGTGAACATGTCCATTGTGTGTTGCTCTTAAATATTGTATAAATTTGGTATTTCTAACAATAATGTTAAACTATAAAATTCTTATTTTAGTAGCATTTCTCCAGCTGATTTTTTTTTAATTGAGGTATTGTAAATTCATATTAGTTAATGTCAGAGCTCTGATAAATTGGAATTCAAAACAGTTTGAATGCCTGCAAATATTGCAAGTGGTCAAAAGTATATAAGCAATTATAAAGCCGCAAAATTAGGGATGGGTAAAAAAGTGGACAATAAATTTTGTTTCAGAAAAAAAAGCTTGTGCATTTTTTGTGTTGAACATGTCTGTGTTTTTCTCTAAATACTGTGTTAAATCTTGTGTGTTTTAAGACTTTAAGTAAACTATATAAATTCGGTATTTTTTAGTCAGGATGAACTGCATAAAAGAGTGAAACAATTCTGAATTTATGGTTAAATTTAACTGCATACAAATTCTGAAATATATACACAAGAATTTTTTTTCTTCTCCTCTCTATTTTTGTAGTCCAAAATTAGGGTTTGTGTGTTATAAACAAAATAGTAATTTATGTAACCTACTGTTTCTCCTTAGATCATGTAGATTAAAGGGGGAAATAATTAACAAATTTAATTTTAAAAAAAGGTTTCTAAAAAAGGCGGATATTACTTAGATAATTTGTACTAATGGCTTGTTGATTGAATCTCTTGTGTGTGCCATGCAGTATGTTATCTTGTGTTTACATAATTTATTAGAAGCCTAATATTTTATGGCAATAGAAGTAGAAATCAAAAATGGCCGTTATATTAATAGCCTACTAGCCCACGGCCATTGAAGGATTGGAGTGACGGGCGGCTTAGACCTAATCACTCTCACCTATGCCTTTCCGCGGCGATAAATGTGAGAACCAGGAAGCGCCACAGAAGATTCCATGTCTTCTGCGTTTAAGGATAAGTAAAGTTAAACTTCCGCTAGGTCAGTAAGCAAGTAAGGAGCCGAGCTTCGTAGGATTGTGCCGCAACAGATGTCTGGCTTTATGGTCGGATTTACAAATAAGGATAGAGTAACATCAAAGTAAATCAATAGTCTTGTGTTTATTACCTAAAAAACTAACCAATTGACACAGGGCTTCGATAACAAGAAAATCTCCTCTGCTAGAAGACCAGACCGAAGTCGGTCCTCAAGAAAGTCTGAGACTCTTAGAAGAGGACTCAGACCATAGGATTAAATGATAGAAGAACCAAAAGCGGCCAGAAGAAAAGACGACAGAAGTAGAAGTAAGAAAGGGGTAATACAACATTATGTAATCCATAATAATATAAATTATCATAGCTCATCTCAAAAGTTCATACAAATAACATTTGAAATTGTGTATATGACCATTATTTTAAACTCGTATACCTACTTTTAATACCACTCACAGTGGTTCTTCTACCCATGTGATCTTACTGTAAAAAAACTGATGGTAGTTCATTATAATTGGAGCAGAAGACTCGGATTAAATAGTTTGAAATAGGGACTTTATTTAAAATAGAATGAGTCCTCTCTGGTGAATGGTGATACTTAAAATATCTTCTAATCAACAGGTAAAGATACCAAGAAAATTGGTACAGCCAAGATGGGTGAAATTTGTAGGCAAAGAGTCAGCTAAGAATTAAAGAATTTTTAACAAAAATATCACTGGATGGTGTGTGTGTTGTGTTGTGTGTGTAAGAGTAGAAATAATGTAATATTACGCCAAAACAAACAAAAAAACCGCCCTCCAGGCAGTATAAAAATTTATTTTGAAAGATAATTGCCTGCAAATGGGAGATTAAAATTCAATTCAGAATGTTCTTATTCATAAACAAATCAATCACATTATTATAGGATTAAAAAAACCAAAAAACCAAAAAAACAACCAATTTAAAATGAAAACTTTAGTTCTATTCCCCCTCAAATAAAATGTTGCTTTCCATTCCATTAATAAAATTTATTAGGACGTCGGTAATTAAAACTGGCAGTAATTAAACACTCAGTGTAATCCAGAATTTCTAATTGCAGGCTTTGGATCAAGCCTGGAATGTTTTAATTTGCCACGGAAGTGGGTCAGATTCCAAAGGGGGTATGATATGTTGGGCTACTGATGTCAGGTGTTAAGTTCAAATAAACTGAGACGCCACTGATGTTCGTATTTCCGATTATTTAGAACTATTTATGATAATGAATATTTTTTCTTTTTATGTTGAATAAAAAAACAATGTCTGAATGGCAGGGTCGGTCCACAAAGCGTTTTCTTCACGGACTAGCAGTCTCGCATAGGCCAACTACTTCTGCCCAGCGCTTCCGCTCACTTCAGTTATTTATTGGGCATAGTCCCCCAACATTCCGGGCACATCAGTTGCACCTTCGGCGCCCTATGGCAACGCACAATTCTCGATGCATTCGGATGGATTGCGGTAGGCCGCCAACAACGGGGCAATCTGAATTGCACCTTGCGTCCAACCAGCCGCCTAAATTGCATTTCTTTTTGCATGCGGAGAGGATGTGGGTTGACTCCGGCAGCAAGACAATGTCTTGCTCTTTTTCTAAATGAGTATGTAGTACTTGTTCCGTCACACTTTTTCCCTATCCTTTATTTTTTTTTATCTCTTTTATTTTCTTTCTTTGGTCCTCTATGTTTTAAGGTACGAAAGATGAGTTAAACTTTTCTCTTGGATGGAAAAACCAAATTTCAGGTTGAATGGTTTGTCTGTCTAAGTTATGTTTCAA
Source organism: Doryteuthis pealeii (assembly GCA_023376005.1). Lineage (NCBI taxonomy): Eukaryota > Metazoa > Mollusca > Cephalopoda > Myopsida > Loliginidae > Doryteuthis > Doryteuthis pealeii. The sequence goes on along the minus strand of CM042171.1, from coordinate 60,504,279 downwards.
AGTTTTCTTTTTTTCTTTATTTGTTCATTCAATTTTTTTGGCCAACTCCCAATTTCCAAATGTTAACAATTATTCATTCATATATTAATAATAATATATATAAAAAAATGGAAGTGAACCGCTGGCTATAGTTATGTTAATATTGTAAATGAAAAAATAATAACACAAGTTTAAATTTAAGATGTGAACGTTATATGCAACATTTTAAATATGTATCCTTTTCTTTCCTCAATTTGAGATCAACAGAAGAAAGCCCAACACGTACCAACAGAGGCTCACAGACTTTTTGTTTTCAATGTAATATTATATTTATCTCTTAAATCATATGATATAAGCCTGTAATATAGGTATCTAAACATAACCAAACACGCGTTATTATATACAGTTTCAGAGTGGTGTACATCTTTTTCTTTACTTTTCTCTTTCCTCATATTTCAAGTCTCAAAAAAAAAAAAAAAAAAAAAAAATTATACTCATCATAATATATAAATATATTAAGGATTATTTATTTTGCCACCTCAAAAGATACCGACAATTATAATACTTTATTATTATATTATCATTTATTATTTATAATGAATATTTTTTTCCCCAAATTATCCGGCTTGAACCTTAAAAAGGTAAAGCTCCAATGCTAATACTTTTTCTTATACCAATTTCGAATTCAACAAAACTATAATATATATATATAAATGTAATATATATCAATATAATATAGTATACTATAAAATAAAAAAGGCCCTTTGTCGTGACTTCTGAAAGGTAAGCTAATGTGCCCCCCAAATAACTCAGCAAGATATATTATATATAATATATATAATGAATAATTTTTTTCCTTTTCTTTCTAAATTCAACATATATATTCTGACTCAACACACACACACACATATTATTATTTGTCCCTTTGGTCCTCCCTATATTGTGAGAACACCTTGGACAGACAAAATAAAGAAATGTAAGGGTTGTCTACTAAGTTATATTTTCAAATGTTTTTTTTTTTATTTTTATTTATTTATTTATTATATTTATCTATTATTCATCCAAATTTCTTTTTTTTTTTCCCTCACCCCCAAAATACCGATCTGAACAATTTTTGTTTCTTCATTGTCTTCTCAGAAAGCAAAAGTTGCTAACTGAAAAACCACAGACAGACATGCCACATCGAACACAGTTCTGCCAGTCCAAGTTACATGCCAAGTATGATCCTTATAACCTCATTATGGACTAACAGAGAGTGATGATAAAGACATAAGGAAATCTTGGTAAATCTCGACATTATAATCTATTACCGTATACTTAAGCAGTCAGTCTATCCATGCCTTCCTATGTTCGATTCGTATTTGCTTGTTCATTCACTTATACCTACCTTATTATATTATTACCAGAGATGCTGATACGGTTGTGTCCTGCCGTCACTTGATGACTTAAAAATCTAAAGATCGCAGAAAATCGTAAAGATATTCCATCGCGTCCAGTGCTCTTTTATTCTTTCCCCCCAGCTCATTAAATTCTAGCCAATAATAAATACATTTCAATATTTTCTTTGAAATTGATTACACTGTATGGGAGTACAAGCGTTAAGAGGTAGACCGTGCTTCCTAGTTGTTCATAATAAAAACTCTAATTTATTAAGAAACTTTAGTTGGAGAACACAAATTTCCTGGTGGTATTATTCCAATCAACATACATGCATCCCAGGAATGCACTATAATTTAAAAACTATCAGCATCACTGTAATTACCATTATTATTTTATACTTATTTAGATTTTTCAGGCTGGTTGTTCCTCATTTTTCTTGTTATATACACATGTTTCGCCTTGATATGTCCTCTAATTTTTATTCAGGTGTTTTGTTATCCCAAATAGGCAAGCCTTCCTTGATATAATGGAGCTTTCATGAAATTTGAATCAACTATCATCCACGGAATCAAATCTGTTCTCAATCCCTGGCTTAACCATAACAGAGACAGTGTCGAATTGACAAAAAACCCCTTGAAGGCCAGAGGGCACTCTGCGCGCAAAACTTTGTGTATATAACTATACAAGCAGCTACAGTAGTTGGAAGTACAAATAATTCAAATATTCAACGCCTCATCTAAAAAATTCAGACAAGAACCTATTTATTATTATTAATATTATTATTAATTGTTACTATTGTGCCGCATTTCATAAGTTGAATTATAATCACAATGAGGTACTATGAAAGTAACTAATCTAATAATATTGTTTCAAAAAAAAATGACAAATATAACTTTGGTTTAAAGTTTTGTGTGTGGTTGTCGATGTTTTAAGAACATTTTTTTTTAACCCTGTCTAATAATGCATGCACCTTGTTCTTGTCACAACGAAACATTAACTAGTTGCTTTTGAAATTTTTCACCGCTGTAATTTTTTCTTTCTATGTATCAGTAATCAAAAAAAGCCGATCCGGCTTTTTGCCTTTTTGAGCTGTTGACTAATTATTGAGACCTCAAAAATCATAATTGTTTTTTTAAATCTCAATATGAAAAATAATTCATACATGTAAGATGGTTCTGCTGCTGCTGTACTAACATACTACTACTTACTGCAATACTGCGTTTTACACAATTCATAACTATACTACTTCTACTACTACTCTGCGCAATAATAATACCTAATGGCTTATAACGTATAATATATATGTAATACATTCAATAGTTTCTTAGAATGAATTACACAGGATAGGTTCAAGGTAGGAGTTAGATGGCTTTAGTTGGGACCCACTAATTTCTCTGGGAATCATATTGTGCATCCCGAGGATATACTAAATCAAAAGCTATCAGAGTCATTGCTGTCTCTATATATGTGCTTTAGTGAAGGATGATTTTTTGTTTGATTTGATCTGCTGATGAATATCTTTTTTATTACTTTTTCTTTAATTTTTTTCTTTCTTTTTTTCTTTTTTTTTCTATCTTTTTTCATTTACTTTTTTCTTTTTTTTTTCTTTTTCATGTTTTTTCTTTTTTTTTTTTCCTTTTCTCTTTATCTTTTCTTTTTTTTTTCTTATTTTTTTTCTTTTCTTTCTTTCTCTTTTCTTTTTCTTATTTTTTCTTTTTTTCTTTTTCTTTTTTTTTTTTCTTTCTTTTTCTTTTTTCCTTCTTTTTCCTTTTTCTTTTTTTCTTTTTCTTTTTCTCGTTTTCCTTTTTTCTTTTTCTCTTATCTTCCTTCTTTTTTTCTTTTTCTCTTTTTTTCCCATTTTTTCTTTTTTTTCTTTTTCTCTTTTTTCTTTTTCCTCTTTTTTTTTTTTCTCTTTTTTCTTTTTTCTCTTTTCTCCCTTTTTTTCTTTTTCTCTCATTTTTTTTTTTTATCATTTTTTTTTTCTTTTTCTTTCCTCTTTTCCTTTTTTTTTTTCTCTTTTTTTTTCTTTTTCTCTTTTCTCTTTTTTTTTTTCTTTTTCTCTTTTTCCTCTTTTTTTTTTCTTTTTCTCTTTTTTCTCTTTTTTTCTTTTTCTTTTTTCCTTCTTTTTTCTACTTTTTTTCTCTCTTTTTTTTTTTTCTTTTTTTCCTCCTTTTTTTTATTCCATACTTTTTTTTTTTTCTTTTTTTCTTTCAGGTATGATTTTAATAAGTAATAAAACTGACCAAAAGCATATAACTTATTAGTTAAAAGACCGTTTAAGTGAATGGAAGTGCCTTGTTATCAATTATTGATACTCTTTAAATATTTTTTGTTCTTTGGTTGTTTAATGGCATATCAACCTTTGTGGGTTATTTAATGTCAAATTCTTTGTTTTTTTTTTTTATATACAATTTTGTTGAAGAAATAATTTTTTAAACTCATGAGCATTAATGTGTTGGATTGAGGCCCTTCAGCCACTGCCTTCTAGCGCCATATGAATAAAATAAAGGGGTGGATGTTTGCCATGAAAAGCAATTTGAAGAATTACAGTTAGGGAACAATCATATAAGTACTATGGAGGGGCTTGAACATGACCAGCTTCCTGATTGAAAGTATACATTAAATGGCATAGTCAATCTTTTGGGTTTTTTGATTGCCAAATTTTGTGAAATACAGAGAAAATGCTTTGGAAATTGTTTTTATTGGTTATTTATAATTTTAAGTTTAAAAGAAAAGGGAAGGGACCCCCCAAAAAACCCACAAAAAACAAACCATCTTTAGCTGTATTTAAAAAAGAAAAAAAAAAGAAAGCTTATATGGGTAAGGGTTGATCTAGTTACAAAATAGTCCTGAACGCTTAAAATTGTATCTCAGTGTTTTTTTCTTTTTTCTTACCCTCTAACCATTTCAAAGCTAACTGTAAATATCATTTCAATAGGATTCTATTGAAATGAATTACAACAGGATAGGTGTACCAAAAAGTAGCAGTCAGATAGCTTTAGGTTGTTTCCCGCCCCCAGATCAATTAAATAAACCTAACTACTTACTGTAATAACAATCTTTTTATTTGGTAAACCCAAATATAATTTTCCCGGGGACTCAATTCAAGAGCAAATATGTGCATCCCAGGACGCCAATGCTTAAAATAAAAATGCTATCAGCATCACTGGTCACAAATAAAAATAAAACTTTTTTTTCCCAAATTTCAAATTAACTTTCTCTTCTGTTGATTCCTTCCTTTAATAAATTGTTCTACAACATTGAAAATAGTTATAGAATATTGTTCCCTAAAATTTTATTTTTATATTTCTCTTTTTTTTTTTTTTCTTTTTTCTTTTTCTCTCCAAGCTTCATTGCTTCACTCATTTAGGTAACAGTCCAGTTTTTAAATCTGGGCTCCGGGAAAATCAACACAGTGTTCAAATCAACCCAACGAGCGGAACTTTCTACGAGGACAGCAGTAGCAGTGGTAAGGGACACAGTTCATTCCAACCGTAGCAGTCATTTTTGTTCTGTGACGAGTTCTGGCAGTGCCGCACCTCCAAATCCAAACACAGATCGAAAACACTCTCACCTCCCAATCTTTCTTCAACAGTTTATGATTGTCATCAATCAACTGGGACCGCTACAGGTCTCCTGCCGCTCAGTAGTGTCACGGGTCTCGTTTTCACAACGCAAACAACTACAAACAACAACACACCACCTCCAGTGCCGAGCGTCTCTTCTTCTCACTCCTTTATTCATTTCTTACCAAAGGACGTAAAGGCAACTACCATCCACTACCTAACAACAAAATCACACACCCTTTTTTTGCAAGCACCAGCAGCCCGACACAAGGACCAAAGGAGTAACTCAGAAACAGTGAAGTAGCTTGTTTGACTTTAATTCATACTTGTAAAAATCTTTTAATTTTTTTTTTATAACTGATATGTAAATGAATATAAAGGAAAAAGTGAATAACAGATACAATCAAAGTTGAATTCAGTTAATATTTCATCTCTGTTAAGTCAGAAACTTCTTCAGAATGAATTTTATTAATTTACAGATTGGTATATATATTATATATATATACTTAGTATATATATATTTGTAATTTGAAATGCTTTTGAAGCATTTGTTAAGTAAAAGTATACTTATTATTTATAGTTTTTTGAAAAGGAATTACAATGCGTATATCGAAACCAAGAAACCCAAGCATGCAGAATCAGAGATTCTACCTCTAAGGCTATCTGACTCGTCACAACTACAGCACAGAACAATCCAAATTTAACCCTACTCAATGATAACCAGCACCACTACTATACATAGTACAATGAGCGTTGAAGGGAATCGCGAATTATAGGCCCCTGCCCAGGTGGAAAGAAATAATGAATTTGGATAATTTGCTTTTTGAAAACATTGTTAAGTAAAGTATATTGATTATTTATATTTTTTGAAGCAATTACAAATATTGTATAATCGTATAAATTCGTATAATTATTGAAAATAATCCCTGACAAAGCAATTCGGGGCGAATAAACGCGTGTGGCAACGTGGAACCAAAACACCAATAAAAACGCTGTTTCAACTTTATTAAAGTCTCATCAGCGGTGTAATACCTACGATCTCCCTCCCGCCAGACGATCGAAACCGAGAACCCAGCACGAAGAATCCAGAGATTCTACGTCTGGGCTACCGGCTCTGTTCGCATATATAATGCCCACCAATTTTCCTGGTAGAGCACTGTAAGGAGCACATTAGTTGAACTTTCACCATTTTGCATAAAGCGACATTGAAGTGCAGAAGAGATAAACATTTGTACACTGAACAAGAGGATATTGATTGAATCTTAAAAACGATACATATGGCAAACTCTCTAGGAGAAGGAAAACTGAATTCAAATCATAGGGGTCAACCCTCAATTAGTCAAAACTACTTTGAGAGCTTATATATATTATATATATATATAATATAATATACACACATCACAAAAATGAGGAAAAAATTTAAAATTGTTTCATTAGACAGTAAATTTTATATCAAACTGCGTTACTGGCGGATCTTTCAGGTAAGAGCAAAATCATGGAGTAATATCCATGTTTGCTCATACATGAAGATGCCGGCAGTAATGCGATATTGAATATTTTGCTCTGTCCGTCCCACTCACTGGCACTAAGGACATTAAGCTCTCACTACGGTTAAACCAAAACATGGATAAGATCCTAAAAAATATACATATGTAGTATACCTCACATTCCACTTATGGTGGGTATGATAATAAGGTGGTTTTATGTGAGACCACCCATGAACTTCAAGTTCATGGAATGGATGGCATAAAAAAATGCGTGATCCTTGTCAGCATTCTCATCAAGGGGGGTGCCACAGGCGATAAACCTGTCCTTCCCGCTTTAATCAAGGGGGTAGGTGTTACCTTAGAGGATGGCCCCCTTAGGATTACACTGTTAAACTACTTTAACCTAAGTCGAATGGCCGAAGCCACTGGACGCCTTGTCCCCAAGATTGGTAATATAACGTGAGGAAAAGATAATTAATATTTAATTAATTTTATAATCTTTATTTATTTTAGAGTCTTACCGTAAAAAGGTTGACCCTCCAATTCAATGAGCTGGCTATGTCAAGCCCTAGCACCTATTTGATTGTCACCTCCAATCATGGGCTGGCTATGTCAAGCCCTAGCACGCTATATGGATTGTCCCTCCAATCCAGTGGGATGGGCTTATGTCAAGCCCTAGCACCTATATGATAGGCAGCCCATTGATTGGAGGGACAATGTCAAGCCTAGCACCTATATGATTGTCCCATTGTTCCTTTATGACATCCCCCAAACCCTTTTTCATCATATGGGTGCTAGAAGGCGGTGGCTGAAGGTCCTTCATATCCTGTGAATGGACGTAAAATCTAACATGGTGACGGTTCCAGTTTTTTGGAGATCTGGGGAATGTGGAGCACCCTTCAATCACATTGCTCAGGTACACTCTCACTCGGAGTGGTAGTACTGTTAGGATCCCACCTATGGGTTAAATAGAAAAATGTTTATAAAAAAATTGAGTCTTCTATTAAAGAATGAATTTATTTCAAGACTTTTGTCAAAAGCATTAAATGACCCATGAGGTTTGATTGCCATAAAAACAGAACAAACTACAACAGTTTAAATAGTGGTTAATTCCATGTCAAATTCATCCAGGGCATGTCCACCCACCTCCTTCAATTTTTTCTGAAATGGTGTGGGACTATGTTTAAAGTTAGTATAATCCCCCAAAATTTTGGAAGCTTTTCAATTCCAAAAATTGGCTGAGTTATGTTGAATATTTAGTTTTTTTCCAAAAATTTTTTTTTTGTGGTGGCTGAGGGGATGCAAAAAATGGCGACTTTTTGTAATCTATTTTTTGTCAACCAGGAATAGTCATTAAGTCGGGGAAGGGGGGAATAACTGGTTATACTAATTACATATTAATTAGTTGGGCGGAGTAGTCTATTGTTGGTATCAGCAGACAGCTTGGGGGGGGTCTGTCCCTTTTTCCGCTAGTGCTATGATCAGGAAGAATTGTTTTGCTGAGTGGAGTGTCACACCTACAGTCAGCTCCCTATTTTTACTGCTCAATCAAATTAACCCAAATGTGCTACTCATGTTTCTTGAAATTAGCAGGCTAGTTTCAAACCAGGAACCTTGCGATTCTAGGTGGTTGCTTTATAATAATGTAACTTATTGTGTCAGTGCTCAGGTGCACCACAACTCATCAAAAGTCTCATGTCAAGTACACAGGAATAATGTATTAGTGGTCAGGAACATGAACAGTTTACAGATAGTAATTAGTGCATGTATGTGTGCCGCGTTGTGTGCATATGTATGTGGAGAGTGGGCATCAGGTATAGTGTCGGTGGACTACAGGAAGCATGGGAAGCTTTGAGACTCAGTGCTTCGGCAGCCCTACAACAGACGCAGGCAGTTTTCATTCCATGTCTCCGCAACTCTGAGCGTGAAAAAATGTTATTGACTGAGCTAAAACCGACTTTTCAATTAACAATAAACTATATAGTAAGTTTATTTTACATCAATCATTGACATTATAGTTGACATGTCTCTTTGAAGCTTCTTCTAACCGCTTGGGTCAAATACGAGCCATGCATATGTGTCAAACAAATTATATATATATATTATATCATATATATATATATATTATCTCACACAATGAATTCTTTGTTTCTCAGCTTTCACACCTTTATTGTCAAATAAATGAGCATGGGATTAACATTTTTTTCTCAACGCACCATCCTAGCTCCCTAGGTTTTTGTAGTAACATACAGGGTGGGGGAAACAGTTCGCAATTATGGAACTGTTGAAGGAGTATGGAAACGGCTACTCATCGCTATTACTCCCAGGTTCACCCAGATCCAGAGTGGTAAGTACCTTTTTGTTAGGAATCCTATCTATGGGTTAAATAGAAAGAAATGAGTTTAACAAAAAACTGTATTTAAAAAAAAAATTCATTTACCATCAAGAATGAATAAAACAATTGTCTTTGCATAAAATAACCGCAACACGGTTGACATGCTATAAAATCGCAATGAGCAATTAATACAATTTTTCCCCTGTTCTTTTAATGAATTTCAGTGTTGATATATTAATGAATAAAAGATATAATGCAACCACAGTTTTTTAATTTAAAAACCTTTACATTTTTGTCAGGTCGTTAGATTTTTGCAACTACGTATCTTATGAAAATCAAGTGTTACGGCCTCAACAAGATAGCGTGGTTCAAAGTTAACTGACCTGACAAATGTAAAAAAAATTTTTTAAAAATAACCGATGCTTATATCTTTTATTCATTTAATAATATCAAACACTGAAAATTTAATTAAATTCGGTTAACTTTTAACATCCTGTTGAGAATTTTCCAAGTCCAGAGCCCCCATTTTCTATAAGCATTTTATCAATAAATGGCTAAAAATGGTCTTTTCATTTAAAAGTTACCTGTTCCTTTCTGTAAATCAAAGAACTTCTAATAGTTAATATTACATTTAAACAAAGGCAATCATTTGGGGTGAATTAGGACAACAAATGTGAACTTCTGGCTGGGCGGAATGGGCAGTATAGGATATTAAGAGTTCAAATTCCTGATTTTTTTCGGTGGGTGACATACGATGGTGGAATTTAGGTCAGTTAAAGTTCGCATTTAACCAGTTAAGGTTGCATATTTTGTACAAGAACATTATAAGATAACTTTTTTTTCCCCTTAATTCAATGCCTTACCATTATTTTGGGACAGGATCGATGATAATACTTTAATGGAGTTAAAACACTTATTCATGGAATGAAGTTTTTTTTGCTCACATCACGAAATCGTTTTTTTTAAAGCAAACAATATGAATGATCTGTTTGAAATGTCAACATGAGGATATTCTCTCTTTTTTGAGGGAAATAAAAATTATACCCTAGAATATAGACATGAAACAAATTCAATAGCATATAACATAATTCCCCAATAATGCTAACACATTGTTAAAACCAATTACTAAAAGTCATATAATATACATCACATATCATAGTCTGCGTGTCTAGTACACAGAATGTATTAGTATCAGGACGTGAAACAGTTTTCAGTAATAAATAATGGCATGTATGTGGTGCACGTGTGCGCTTATGTGTGTGGACGAGGGGCATCAGGTATGGTGTTGGTGGACCTACAGGAAGCATGGAGGCCTTGAAAGATGCAGTGTTTCGGCAGCCTACAACGGACGCTTGGCAGCTTTTATTCCAATGCCCTTCAACAATTCTGAACATGAAAAAATGTTTCTTGAAAGTCATGAGAGGCAAAGCCGTTTAAAAGATGTAATCAGTAAATCAAATCCAACAAAAAAAAAAAAAAAAGAGACCTGGCCAGTCTCTGCTGTATATTTTAAAATCAATAACTTTGTTCTTCTTTTAAAGAATTAACTTATATATCTGTTAGAATATTTTAAATCTATTTCAACCTGAAAACTTATGAAATAGCAGAGGTGGTCACTACTAAAATTAGTAAAAAAAAAATTAAGTAAAGTCGTCGGGGCAGCTAAAGTCGGTAATCGGCCAGTAGCATGGGAAGTCTATCCCCTTTTCAATAGCGCTAGACCAAAGGAGAATTGTTTTTTTGGCATCTGAGGTGGAGCGCCAACACTACCATTCAGGCTCCTTTACTTTACCGCAGCGTATGCTGTGCTACTCATATGCTGCAGTTGGTGAGGGCGCGGTAATCAAACTAGGAACCTTGTGGTTTCTAGCTGAACGCTCTAATCCGACTGATGCACCGGCCCTTGCTCAGTCCTAATTAGTGATCATCCTCAACAATTAATCATTTGTTGTGTTTTTGTCAAAATGTAATGTGTGAATATATTCAAACTATTTTTTTTTTATACCAAGTTACAAGAAATATCACTGGATTGTGTTTTATTTTATAATTTTTGTTTTTCTCTTATATAAGCTTATTTTCACTGCAAGTTTGCTGTATTTTTTGTGTGAACATGTCCATGTGTTTGCTCTAAATATTGTATAAATTTTTGTATTTTACACATGTAAACTATAAAAATTTCTTATTTTTAGTAGCCTTTTCCCCAGCTGATTTTTTTAAATTTGAGGTTAATTTGTTATTCAATATTAGTTTGTACGAGCTCTGTATGGAGTTCAAATAACAGTTTGGAATCCTGCAAATATTGCAAGTGGTTCAAAAGTTAATAAAGAATTTAAAGGGCCCGAATTGGGGTAAAAAAGTGGACACTTGATTTTGTTCAGAGAAAAAAGCTTGTTGACATTTTTGTGTGAACATGTCTGTGTTTTCTCTAAATACTCGTGTAAATTTTTGTGTTTTTAAGACTTAAGTTTAAACTATATAAATTCGTATTTTTAGTCAGGATGAACTTGATAAAAAGGTGAACAAATTCTGAATTTAGTTAAATTTAAAACTGCTAACAAATTCTGAATGTATACACAAGAATTTTTTTTTTCTCTCTCTATTTTTGTAGTCCAAAATTAGGGTTGTGTGTTATAAACAAATAATTATGTAACTACTGTTTTCTCCTTAGATCAGTAGATAAGAATTACATAATAAAGTTTCAGACGGATATTTACTTAATAATGGACTCAATTGGCTTGTTGATTGAACCTTTGCGTGTGTGTGTGTGTGTGTGTATTTGTGTTAGCATAATTATTAGATGCCTAATATTATGGCAATAGAGTAGAAATCAAATATGGCCGTTATAAGCTACAGCCCACGGCCTTGAAGGATTGAGTGACGGCGCCTTGACCTCACTCTGCACCTTGCTTCCGGGATAAATTGTGAGAACGGAAGGCATAGACCGATCCTTATTATTGAGTGTTATTTGGACTTTTGTCCCCATGCTTTCATTGTTAATTTGTACATACGTTTCGGCCAATTATATCCTCCGGCCTTCTTCAGGTATTTCTTGTCAGACTTGGAACCTTCTCGGACTCGGGAAACTTCTTTTTTCGAACTCGGGAACTTTCGTTGTCGTATTCGGAGCCATCCAACAAGGAAATCCCTGAAGAAGCTGGCGGGCATATCGGCCGAAACGTTGTTACAAATAACAATGAAGATGGGGACATAGTCCAAATAATACTAATCTTCAGCCCTCATCTCAAAACATTCAGAGAAATAATAGAAGATGCCTGTCTTCCTGTTTTTAAGATAGTAAGTAACTCAGTCAGGTTAGCAAGTAGGAGCCGAGCTCGTAGGATGTGCGCAGATGTCTGGTTTGGGGATTTACAAATAAAGTAATCAAGTAAATCGAAGTCTTGTGTTTTATTACCTAAAAAACTAACAATTGACACAGGGCTTCTGATAACAAGAATCCCCATAAAGAGACCAGACCCGAATCCCCAGAAAGTTCCAGACCTAGACAGAGACCAGAGCCAAGATAGATGATAGAAGAACCAAAGCCGGCGCAGAAGAAAAGAGACTAGAAGTAGTAAGGGTCAACATTTGTAATCAACTAATATAAATTATCAGCCTCATCTAAAAAATTTCATACCAATAACATTTGAAATTGTGGATATGACCCATGTATTTAACTCTATAA
>CM042171.1:60386850-60486850 GCA_023376005.1 Doryteuthis pealeii | reverse complement strand
CTGATGAATATCTTTTTTATTACTTTTCTTTAATTTTTTTCTTTTCTTTTTTCTTTTTTTTCTTCTTTTTTCATTCTTTTTTCTTTTTTTTTTTTTTCATTTTTTTCTTTTTTTTCTTTTCTTTCTTTTCTTTTTTTCTTTCTTTTTCTTTCTTTCTTTCTCTTTTTCTTTTTCTTTTTTCTTTTTTCTTTTTCTTTTTTCTTTTTCTTCTTTTTTTTTTTCTTTTCTCCTTTTTCTTTTTTTTTTTTTTTCTCTTTTTCTTTTCTTTTTCTCTTTTTTCTTTTTCTCTTTTTTCTTTTTCTCTTTTTTCTTTTCTCTTTTTTCTTTTCTCTTTTTTCTTTTCTCTTTTTTCTTTTTTCTTTTCTCTTTTCTTTTTCTCTTTTTTTCTTTGCTCTTTTTTCTTTTTCTCTTTTTTCTTTTTTCTCTTTTTTCTTTTTCTCTTTTTCTCTTTTTTCTTTTTCTCTTTTTCTCTTTTTTCTTTTCTCTTTTTTCTCTTTTTTTTTTCTTTTTTCTTTTTTCTCTTTTTTTCTCTTTTTTTCTTTTCTTTTTTTCTCTTTTTTTTTCTTTTTTTCTTTTCAGGTATGAATTTTATAAGTAATAAAACTGACCAAACAATATAATTATTAGTAAAGACCGTTTAAGTGAATGGAGTCCTTGTTATCATTATTGATACTCTTTAAATTTTTGTTCTTTGGTGTTTAATGGCATATCAACCTTTGTGGGTTATTTAATGTCAAATCTTGTTTTTTTTTATATACAATTTGTTGAAGAAATAATTTTAACTTCATGAGCATTAATGGTGGTTGACCCTCAGCCACTGCCTTCTAGCAGCCATATGATAAAAAGGGGTGGATGTTTGCCATGAAAGCAATTTGAAGAATACAGTTAGGACAATCATATAAGTACTAGGGCTTGACATGACCAGCTTCTTGATTTGAAGTATACATTAATGGCATATCAATCCTTTTGGGTTATTTGATGCCAAATTTTGTGAAATACAGAGAAATGCTTGAATTGTTTTATTGGTTATTATAATTTTAGTTTAAAAGAAAGAAGGACCCCCCCAAAAAAACCCCCAAAAAACAAACCATCTTTAGCTGTATTTAAAAAAGAAAAAAAAAAGAAAGCTTATATGGTGTAAAGGTTGATCTATTACATAGTCCCTGACGCTTAAAAATTGTATCCCAGTGTTTTTCTTTTTTCTTCCCTCACCATTTCAAGCTAACTGTAAATACATTTCAATAGATTCTATTGAAATGAATTACACAGGATAGGTTACAAAGTAGGAGTCAGATAGCTTTAGTTGTTTCCCCCAGATCATAAATAAAAACCCTACAATCTATTAAAAAACTTTATTTGGAACCCATAAATTTTCCCGGGGACTCATTCAAAGCAAATATGTGCATCCCAGGACGCACTAAAATAAAAAGCTATCAGCATCACTGGTCACAAATAAAATAAAACTTTTTTCCAAATTTCAAATTAACTTTCTCTTTTTGATTCTTCCTTTAAAATTTGTTCTAAACATTGAAAATAGTTATAGAATTGTTCCCAAAATTTTATTTATTTATTTTCTTTTTTTCTTTTTTCTTTTCTCTCCAGCTTCATTGCTTCACTCATTTGGTAACAGTCCAGTTTTTAATCTGGGCTCCGGGAAATCAACAGTGTCAAAATCAACCACCAGCGGAACTTCTACGAGCAGCAGTAGCAGTGTAAGGACAAGTTCATCCAACCGTAGCAGTCATTTGTCTGTGACGAGTTCTGGCAGTGCCCACTCCAAATCCAAACACAGATCGAAACACTCTCACCCCCAATCTTCTTCAACAGTTATGACTTCATCAATCAACTGGGACCCTACAGGTCTCCTGGCCGCTCAGGTGTCACGGGTCTCTTCCACAACCACAACTACAACAACAACAACCACCACCTCCAGTGCCAGCGTCTCTTCTTCTCACTCTTTATCATTCTTACAAGGACGTAAGGCAACTACATCCACTACTACAACAAAATCAACACCCGTTTTGCACACCCAGCCACACACAGGACAAAGGAGTAACTCAGAAACAGTGAGTAGTTGTTGACTTTAATTCATACTTGTAAAATCTTTTATTTTTTTATTAATGAGTATGTAATGAATATAAAGGAAAAGTGAATAACAGATACAATCAATTGATTCAGTTAATATTTCATCTCTGTTAAGTCAGAAACTTCTTCAGAATGATTTTATTAATTTAACAGATTGGTATATATATATATATATATATATATATATATATATTTGATAATTTGCTTTTGAAGCATTGTTAAGTAAAGTATATTATTATTTATATTTTTTGAAGGCAATTACAATGCGTATATCGAAACCAAGAACCCAGCATGCAGAATCAGAGATTCTACCTCTGGGCTACTGACTCGTCACACACGAAACATACCAAATTAACCTATCAATGATAAACACACCACTACTATACATAGTACAATGAGCGTTGAGGGAATCGCGAATTAGGCCCCTGCTCAGGTGGAAGAAATAATGGAATTTGATAATTTGCTTTTTGAAACATTGTTAAGTAAAGTATATTATTATTTATATTTTTTGAAGGCAATTACAATATGTATATCGTATAAAATTCGATAATTATTGAAAATAATCCTGACAAGCAAATTCGGCGAATAACGTGTGCAACGTGGAACACCATACAGCTGTTTCAACTTTATTAAGTCTCATCAGCGGTGTATACCTACGATCTCCCTCCGACAGAGATCGAAACCGAGAACCCAGCACGAAGAATCAGAGATTCTACGTCTGGGCTACCGGCCTGTCGCATATATATATGCCCCCAATTTTCCTGGTAGAGCACTGTAAGGGAGACATTAGTTGAACTTTCACCATTTAGCATAAAGCGACATTGACAGTGCAGAAGAGATAAAACATTTGTACACTGAACAAGAGATATTGATTGAATCTTAAACGATACAATGGCAACTCCTCTAGGAGAAGGAAAACTGAATTCAAATCATAAGGGGTCAACCTCATTAGTCAAAACTACTTTGAGAGCTATATATATATATATATATATATATATATATACACACACACAATAAATGAAGGAAAAAACTTTAAATTTGTTTCATTACAGTAATTTATATCAACTGCGTTACTGCGGCATCTTCAGGTAAGAGCAAAATAATGGAGTAATATCCATGATTTTGCTCATACCTGAAGATGCCGCAGTAATGCGATATTGAATATTTTGCTCTGTCCGTCCACTCACTGGCACTAGGGACATTAAGCTCTCACTACGGTTAAACCACACATGGAAAGATCCTAAAAAATATACATATGTATATACCTCACATTCCACTTATGTGGGTATGATATAAGGTGGTTTAATGTGAGACCACCCATGAACTTCAGTTCATGGGATGGATGGCATAAAAAATGCGTGGATCCTGTCAGCATTCCTCCTCAAGGGGGGTGCCACAGGCGATAAACCCTGCCCTGCCCCTTTAAATCAAGGGGGTAGGTGTTACCTTAGAGGATGGCCCCCTAGGATTACACTGTAAACTACTTTACCAGTCCGAAGGCCGAAGCCACTGGACCCTTGTCCCAAAGATTGGTATATAAGTGAGGAAAAGATAATTAATATTTAAATTATTTTATAATTTTATTTTATTTTAAGAGTCTACAGAAAAAGGTTGACCCTCCAATCAATGAGCTGGCTATGTCAAGCCCTAGCACCTATATGATTGTCCCTCCAATCAATGGGCTGGCTATGTCAAGCCCTAGCACCTAATGATTGTCCCTCCAATCAATGGGATGGCTATGTCAAGCCCTAGCACCTATATGATAGCCAGCCCATTGATTGGAGGGACAATGTCAAGCCCTAGCACCTATATGATTGTCCCATTGTTCCTTTATGACATCCCCCAACCCTTTTTATCATATGGGTGCTAGAAGGCGGTGGCTGAGGGTCTTCATATCCTGTGAATGACGTTAAAATCTAACATGGTGAGGTTCCAGTTTTGGAGATCTGGGGAATGTGGAGCACCCCTTCATCACCATTGCTCCCAGGTACACTCTCACTCGGAGTGGTAGTACCTGTTAGGATCCCACCTATGGGTTAAATAGAAAAATGTTTATAAAAAAAATTGAGTCTCTATTAAGAATGAATTTATTTCAAGACTTTGTCAGCATTAAATGACCCACTGAGGTTGATATGCCATAAAACAGAACAAACTACAACAGTTTAAATAGTGGTTAATTCCATGTCAAATCATCCAGGGCATGTCACCCACCTCCTTCAATTTTTCTGAAATGGTGTGGACTATGTTAAAGTTAGATAATCCCCAAAATTTGAGCTTCCAATTCCAAAAATTGGCTGAGTTATGTTGATCTTTAGTTTTCCAAAATTTTTTTTTGTGGTGGTGGAGGGGTGCAAAAAATGGCGACTTTTTGTAATCTATTTTTGTCAACCAGGAATAGTCCATTAAGTCGGGAAGGGGGGATAACTGGTTATACTAATTACAATATTATAGTTGGCGGAGTAGTCTATTGTTGGTATCAGCCAGACAGCTTGGGGGGGTCTGTCCCTTTTTCGCTAGTGCTAGATCAGGAAGATTGTTTTTGCTGAAGTGGAGTGTCACACCTACAGTCAGCTCCCTACTTTACTGCTCAGATCAAATTACCCAAGATGTGCTACTCATGTTCTGAATTAGCAGGACTAGTATCAAACAAGGAACCTTGCGATTCCTAGGTGGTTGCTTTATAATAATGTAACTTATTGTGTACAGTGCTCAGGTGCACCACAACTCATCAAAGTCTCATGTCAAGTACACAGAATAATGTATTAGTGTCAGGAACATGAACAGTTTACAGTAGTAATATGCATGTATGTGTGCGCGTGTGTGCATATGTATGTGGAGAGTGGCATCAGGTATAGTGTCGGTGGACTACAGGAAGCATGGAAGCTTTGAAAGACTCAGTGCTTCGGCAGCCTACAACAGACGCAGGCAGTTTATTCCATGTCTCCGCAACTCTGAGCGTGAAAAAATGTTATTGACTGAGCTAAACCGACCTTTTCAATTACAATAAACTATATAGTAAGTTTATTTACATCAATCTTGACATATAGTTGACATGTCTCTTTGAAGCTTTCTTCTAACCCTGGGTCAAAATCGAGCCATGATATGTGTCAAACAAATATATATATATATATATATATATATATATATATATAATCTCACACAAATGAATTCTTTGTTTCATCAGCTTTCACACCTGTTATTGTCAATAAAATGACATGGGAATTAACATTTTTTTCTCACCACCATCCAGCTCCCTAGTTTTTGTAGTAACATACAGGGTGGGGGAAACAGTTCCAATTATGGAACTGTTGAGGGAGTATGGAATACCCTATCATCGCTATTACTCCCAGGTTCACCCAGATCCAGAGTGGTAGTACCTGTTAGGATCCTATCTATGGGTTAAATAGAAGAAATGAGTTAACAAAAACTGTATTTAAAAAAAAAATTCATTTACCATCAAGAATGAATAAAACAATGTCTTTGGCATAAAATAACCCAACAAGGTTGACATGCTATAAAATCCAGCCAATGAGCAATTAATACATTTTTCCCCTGTTCTTTAATGAAATTTTCAGTGTTGATATATTAATGAATAAAAGATATAATGCACCAGTTATTTTATTTAAAAACCTTTACATTTTGTCAGGTCAGTTAGATTTGAACTACGTATCTTTGAAAATCAGTGTTACGCCTCAAAGATACGTGGTTCAAAGTTAACTGACCTGAAAAAATGTAAAAAAATTTTTTAAAAATAACCGATGCATTATATCTTTTATTCATTAATATATCAACACTGAAAATTTAATTAAATTCGGTTAACTTTTAACATCCTGTTGAGAATTTTCCAAGTCCAGAGCCCCATTTCTATAAGCATTTATCAATAAATGGCTAAAAATGGTCTTTTCATTTAAAGTTACCTGTTCTTTTCTGTAAATCAAAGACTTCTAAATATGTTTAATATTACATTTAAACAAAGGCAATCATTTGGGGTGAATTAGGAAAACAAATGTGACTTCTGGCTGGGCGGAATCGGGCAGTATAGGATATTAAGAGTTAATTCCCTGATTTTTCGGTGGGGTGACATACGATGGTGGAATTTAGGTCAGTTAAGTTCGATTTAACCAGTTAAGGTTGCATATTTTGTACAAGAACAATATAAATAACTTTTTTTTTCCCCTTCATTACATGCCTTACCATTATTTTGGGACAGGATGATTGATAATACTTTAATGGAGTTAAACACTTATTCATGGAATGAAGTTTTTTTGCTCACATCAGAAATCGTTTTTTTAAAGCAAACAATATGAAAGATCTGTTTGAAAATGTCAACATGGAGGATATTCTCTCTTTTTTGAGGGAAATAAAATTATACCATAGAATATAGACATGAAACAAATCAATACCATATAACATAATCCCCAATAATGCTAACACATTGTTAAAACCAATTACTAAAAAGTATAAATATAAATACATATCAAAGTCTCGTGTCTAGTACACAGAATGTATTAGTATCAGGAACGTGAACAGTTTTCAGTAATAATATGCATGTATGTGTGCACGTGTGCGCTTATGTGTGTGGAGAGGGGCATCAGGTATGGTGTTGGTGGACTACAGGAAGCATGGAGGCCTTGAAAGATGCAGTGTTTCGGCAGCCTACAACGGACGCTGGCAGCTTATTCCATGCCTCAACAATTCTGAACATGAAAAAATGTTTCTGAAAGTCATGAGAGCAAAGCCGTTTAAAAGATTGTAATCAAGTAATCAAATACCAACAAAAAAAAAAAAAGAGACCCAGTCTCTGCTGTATATTTAAAATCAATAACCTTTGTTCTTCTTTAAAGAATTACTTATATATCTGTTAGAATATTTTAAATCTATTTAAACCTGAAAACTTATGAAATAGCAGAGGTGGTCACTACTAAAATTAGTAAAAAAAAAAATTAAGTAAAGTCGTCGGGGCAGCCTAAAGTCGGTATCAGCCAGTCAGCATGGGAGTCTATCCCCTTTTCAATAGCGCTAGACCAAGGAGATTGTTTTTTGGCATCTGAGGTGGAGCGCCACACCTACCATCAGCTCCTTACTTTACCGCACAGATCCCTGTGCTACTCATATGCTGAGTTGGTGAGGGCCGGTATCAAACTAGGAACCTTGTGGTTTCTAGCTGAACGCTCTACCGACTGAGCTAACCCGGCCCTTGCTCAGTCCTAATTAGTGATCATCCTCAACACATTAATCATTTGTTGTGTTTTTTGTCAAAAATGTAATGTGTGGAATATAATTCAAACTATTTTTTTTTATACAGTTACAAAGAAATATCCACTGGAATGTGTGTTTTATTTTATAATTTTGTTTCTCTTTATATAAGCTTATTTTCACTGCAAGTTTGCTGTATTTTTTGTGTGAACATGTCCATGTGTTTGCTCTAAATATTGTATAAATTTTGTATTTTAACACAATGTAAACTATAAAAATTCTTATTTTTAGTAGCATTCCCAGCTGATTTTTTTAATTTGAGGTTATTGTTATTCATATTAGTTATGTAGAGCTCTGTAAATGGAGTTCAAAACAGTTTGAATCCTGCAAATATTGCAAGTGGTTCAAAAGTTATAAGAATTTAAAGCCCCGAAATTGGGGGTAAAAAAGTGGACATGATTTTGTTCAGAAAAAAGCTTGTTGCATTTTTGTGTGAACATGTCTGTGTTTTCTCTAAATACTGTGTAAATTTTGTGTTTTAAGACTTTAAGTAAACTATATAAATTCGTATTTTTAGTCAGGATGAACTGATAAAAAGGTGAACAAATTCTGAATTTAGGTTAAATTTAACTGCTACAAATTCTGAAATGTATACACAAGAATTTTTTTTTTCTCCTCTCTATTTTGTAGTCCAAAATTAGGGTTGTGTGTTATAAACAAATAATTATGGTAACCTACTGTTTCTCCTTAGATCATGTAGATAAAGAATTACATAATAAAAGTTTCAGACGGATATTTACTTAATAATGGACTCATTGGCTTGTTGATTGAACCTCTTGCGTGTGTGTGTGTGTGTGTGTATTTGTGTTACATAATTATTAGATGCCTAATATTTATGGCAATAGAGTAGAAATCAAAATGGCCGTTATAAGCTACAGCCCACGGCCTTGAAGGATGAGTGACGGCGCTTGACCTCACTCTCACCTTGCCTTCCGGGGATAAATTGTGAGAACCGGAAGGCATAGAAGATCCTTATTATTAGTGTTATTTGGACTATTGTCCCCATCTTCATTGTTATTTGTACAACGTTTCGGCCAATATACCCTCCGGCCTTCTTCAGGTATTTCTTGTCAGACTTGGAACCTTCTCGGACTCGGGAACCTTCTTTTCGAACTCGGGAACTTTCTTGTCGTATTCGGGAGCCATCCAACAAGAAATACCTGAAGAAGGCTGGAGGGCATATCGGCCGAAACGTTGTACAAATAACAATGAAGATGGGGACAATAGTCCAAATAATACTAATCTTCAAGCCTCATCTCAAACATTCAGAGAAATAATAGAAGATCCTGTCTTCCTGTTTAAGGATAGTAAGTAACTCAGTCAGTTAGCAAGTAGGAGCCGAGCTCGTAGGATGTGCGCAGATGTCTGGTTTGGGGATTTACAAATAAAGTAACATCAAAGTAAATCGAAGTCTTGTGTTTATTACCTAAAAACTAACAATGACACAGGGCTTCTGATAACAAGAAATCCCCATAGAAGACCAGACCCGAAGTCCCCAAGAAAGTCCAGACCTTAGAAGAGACCAGACCAAGATAGATGATAGAAGAACCAAAGCCGGCCAGAAGAAAAGACGACTAGAAGTAAGAAAGGGTATACAACATTTGTAATCCAAATAATATAAATTATCAAGCCTCATCTAAAAATTTCATACAAATAACATTTGAAATTGTGTATATGACCATTATTTAACTCTATACCTACTTTAAACCACTCACAGTGGTTCTTCTACCACTGTGATCTTACTGTAAAAAAACTGATGGTTAGTTCATTATAATTGAGCAGAATGACTCAGATTATAATAGTAAATAGGACTTTATTTAAATAGAATGAGTTCTCAGGTGAATGGTGAACTTTAAAATATCCTATCATACAGGTAAAAGATACCAAGAAAATTTGGTACAGCCATGGGTGAAATTTGGTAGGCAAAGAGTTCAGCTAAGAATTAAAGAATTTTAAAATATCACTGGTGTGTGTGTGTGTGGTGTGTATAAAGTAGAATATTGTTAGTATTACTAGCAAAACAAAACAAAAAAACGCCCTCCAGGCAGTATAAAAATTTATTTTTGAAAGATATTGCCTGATGGGAGATTAAAATTCAATTTCAGAATGTTTGTATCATAAACAAAATCATCACATTTATTAGAGGATTAAAAAAAAAAAAAGAAAAACCAATTTAAAATGGAAACTTAGTTCTATCCCCCTCAAATAAAATGTTGCTTGCATCCATTAATAATTATTAGGACGCGTACCGATCAGCATCTCTGCAGTAATTAAAACTTAGTAATCCAAAATGTCTGAATTGCACGTTTGGATTCAGATTCCAAAAGGGTATGATATGTTGGGTTACTGATTCTAGGTGTAAAGTTGAAAAACTGTGACCCACTGATGCTCGCATTTATTATCAGAGACTATTTATGATAATGAATAATTTTCTTTTTATGTTGAATGAAAAAACAAATTCTGATGCAGGGTCGTCCACAAAGCGTTTCTTCACTGACTGCAGTCTCGCGTAGGCCAACTACTTCTGCCCAGCGCTCCACTCACTTCAGTTATTTATGGGCGTAGTCCCCCAACATCCGGGCACATCAGTTGCACCTCGCGCCCATGCAATGCACAATTCTCGTGCATTCGGATGGACGCGTGTAGGCCCCCGAATTGCACCTCGCGTCCATGCAGCGCCTAAATTGCATTTTCTTTTTGCATGTGGGAGGATGTGGGTTCGACTCCGGCAGACAGGACAATGTCTTGCTCTTTTTCTAAATGAGTATGGTAGTACTCGTCACACTTTTTCCTATCCTTTTTTTTTTTTTTCTTTTTTCTTTTTCTTTTTTTCTTTGGTCCTCTCTATTTTAAGGTACGAAAGATTGAGTAAACTTATTTCTCTTGGATGGACAAATTTCAGTGAATGGTTTGTCTGTCTAAGTTATGTTTCAAAAGTTTTTCTTTTTTTCTTTATTTGTTCATTCAATTTTTTTCCCAACTCGCCCAATTTCCAATGTTAACAATTATTCATATATATATATATATATATATATATATATATATATATATATATGAAGAAAAAATGGAAGTGAATCCGGTAGTATATAATATTGGAAAAAAAAAACACAAGTTTAAATTTAAGACGCTGACGTTTGTCAACAATTTTAAATAGATCTTTTCTTCCTCACATTTGAAGATCAACAAAAAGAAGCCCAACACACCAGAAACAGAGGCTCACAGACTTTTTGTTTTCAGTTATAATTTATTTTTCCTTAAATCAATGAAAGCCCTGATGAAGGTCTATCTAAACAGACCGAAACACTGCGTTTATGAAACTTGTTTTTTCAATTTTTACATTTTCTTTCTTTCTTTTCCTTTCCCATATTTCAATCTCAAAAAAAAAAAAAAAAAAAAAAAATTATATATCATAATATATATAATATTAAGGATTTTTATTTTTCCCCTTCAAAAATTATGATCTCGACAATTATATATATTATTATTATTATTATTATTTATAATGAATATTTTTTCCCCAAATTATCGTTGAACTCTTAAAAGGTAAGCTCAATGTAGTACTTTTTCTTAACCAAATTTCGATCTCAACAAAATTATTTATATATATATATATATATATATATATATAATTTTGGCCCTTTTGTCGCTGAACTCTTGAAAGGTAAGCTTAATGTAGTTCTTCTTCTTTTCAAAATTTTAAATCTCAGCAAGATTATATTATATATAATATATATAATGAATAATTTTTTTCCTTTTCTTTCTAAATTCAACATATATATTTCTGACCTCAACACACACACACATTTATTATTTTGTCCCTTTGGTCCTCCCTATATTGTGAGAAACCTATTTCTCTTGGACAGACAAAATAAAGTGAAGGGTTTGTCTACCTAAGTTATATTTCAAATGTTTTTTTTATTTTTATTTATTTATTTATCTATTTATTTCATCCAAATTCTTCTTTTTTTTTTTTTTCCTTCACCCCCAAATTTACCGATCTGAACAGTTTTTTTTGTTTCTTCATTGTCTCTCAGAAAAGAAAAGTTGTAACTGAAAACTCATCAGACAGTGACAGCCAATCGAACACAGGTTCTGCCAGTCCAAGTTACAGCAGTAATGATTCTTCAACCTCATTTGACAACAGTGGTGATGATAAAGACAAAGGGAAAATCTTGGTAAATCCGACATATATATCTATTACCGTATACTTAAGCAGTCAGTCTATCCATCCTTCCGTATGTTCGTTTATTTGCTTGTTCATTCACTTATACCTACCTTATTCATATTATACCAGAGATGCTGATAGGTATGTGTCCTGCGTCACTGATGCTTAAAAATCTAAAAGAATGCAGTAAAATCGTATTCCATGCGTTCCAGTGCTCTTTTTTTCTTCCCCCACCATTTCTAGCCAATAATAAATACATTTCAATATTTTCTTGGAAATGAATTACACTGTATGGGGTACAAGGTAGAGGTTAGACGGCTTTAGTTGTTCATAAATAAAAACTCTAATTTATTAAGAAACTTTAGTTGGGACCCATCAAATTTCCTGGGGTATTATTCAAATCAAATACATGCGTCCCAGAATGCACTAAATTAAAAAGCTATCAGCATCACTGTATTACCATTATTATTTTATATTATTTAGATTTTTCAGGCTGTTGTCCTCATCTTTCTTGTTATATACACAATGTTTCGCCTGATATGTCCTCTAATTTTATTCAGGTGTTTTGTATCCAAATAGGAAGCCTTCTTGTTATAATTGGGAGCTTTCATGAAATTTTGAATCAAATCTTTTATTCAATCCACTGGGATAGACTGTCCTCATTCCGCTAACCATAACAGGGTACAAGTGTCGAGTTTGACAAAAAAAAAACCCTGAAGGCCAGAGGGCACATTGGCCAAAACTTTGTGTATATAACTATAAACATGAGTACAGTAGTTGGAAAAGTACAAATAATTCAAATTATCAAGCCTCATCTAAAAAATTCAGAAAAATACCTTTATTATTATTAATATTATTATTATTGTTACTATTGTCCGATCATTGTGAATTAATTCGCAATTGGGTACTATGAAAAAATCTAATAATATTGTTTAAAAAAAAATGACAAATATAAAACTTTGTTAAAGTTTGTGTGTTTGTCATGTTTAAAACAATTTTTTTTTTTTTTTTAACCCTGTTTAATGCATGCACCTTGTTTTGTCACAAACGAAACATAACAGTTGTTTTGAATCATCATTATCGTAATCAAAAAAACCGATCCGGCTTTTGCCTTTTTTGCTGTTGGATCAATTATTGAGACCTCAAAAATCAATAATGGTTTTTAAATTCTCAATATGAAAATAATCATACATGGTAAGATGGTTCTGCTGCTGCTACTACTACTACTGCTAATACTGCTTTTACACAATCATAACTATTACTACTTCTACTACTACCTCTGCCAATAATTTAATACCAATGGCTTATATATATATATATATATATATATATAATATATATATATATATATATATAATATATATATATATAATATAAAATCACCTTATTAAAAATTTTTTGCAGAATTTTTAATTTTTATAAAATCATTTTAATTTAGATATAAGACTTGAAAATATTGATAAGATATTAAATTTAATATTAGAAGTATTTTTTTTATAATGATAATTATTTGTTAGTAAGATATCTATAATATAACATTTTTTAAAAATATTAGAATTAATGAGAAAATATCAGATATATATATATATTTTTTTTTTGTCAGTTATACGAGCCAGAGAGTTCAATAACCTATTCTCTTCAGGTTTTTAATTTTTAATTTTTGTATATAATTTATTTGTAAGCCATAATCACTTGATTACACATGATGGAGTCAGAGTCGGGAGTGGCAAAAAATAGAGGAGTTGAAGTCAAAGGTTTTGTGTTCCAACTCCAGTTCTGGGATAATTGATGATATCTTCAATTATCCATTATCAGGCCCAGAACTGGAGTTGGAACACAAAACCTTTGACTTCAACTCCTCTATTTTTTGCCACTCCTGACTCTGACTCCGACTCCGACTCCATCATGTGTAATCAAGTGATTATGGCTTACAAATAAATATAAAACAATGATTTTTTTTTAATAATCTATTTATAAAGAGTGTGCACGGTATAATTTTATAAACTAAACTAGGGCCATATAAAGTGGAAATTCAACTGGAGGCAGAATTGTTATAGTTTTACTGAATCTGACTCCAGTGATCCCTTTAATTGCTTCTGAATTTGACCCCCACTGTCCTGATCAGGCCTGATGGAAATCCACTAAATGAAATTAAAAATTCTTTTTTTTCTTTTTTTTTCTTTTTTTCTTTATTTTTTTAAATAAATTTTTAAGAATTGAAATAGATCACTAAGTAGGACTGAGCCTATTCTAGTAGTGACCACCCCAAGCAGAGATTTAAGATGTTTGAATTTACAGTTTTCCTTCTCTTAGACTGGTTGCCCAACCAAGGTTAAAGAGCCCAGTCTGCCTTACTATTTACCCATAGCTGTAGAGAGACTAGTTGGATTCATACCTTTCTCAATGGTATTGCCTGACCAAGGTTAAAGAGCCCAGTCTGCCCTACTATTTATCCATAGCTGGAGGGAGAATAGTTGGATTCATACCTTTCCCAATGGTATTAGCGCTATGTGATCTGTGGCTTCGTCCAGGAACTGAACTCTAAAAATCTGCTAAGTATTAAACGCCTAGTGTCGTGCATCACGCTACTCGTATTTTATAATTTCCTGTGTTAAATCTTCTGAAAATCTGCCGAAAATTTTAAATAAGGTGAATTCATAGAATGATTGTTTAAAAACATTCACAATTATGAAACTTAAAACCATGACTAACAGTTATAATATTCAGCATTGCTACCACCACCACCACCATCATCATCATCATCGACATCATCATCATCATTTGAATTACTGCATATTAGTTATAATGCTTTTTAAAGCATTTTTTTGGTGGGCACATTTTTATGTCGGTGTTGCTCCTTCCCACCATGCACACTAGGGTAGGTTGATTTTTCAATTTAAAAAAAATATAAAATTGTCCCTCTATGCAAAAGTTTTGTGTTAGTATACTAAATACTGATACCAAAAATTAGATCTTTTACTTGCACCGTTGTTTGAGGAAATAGCATCAAAGATTGTCTACTAAAATGCACTAAAAATCCTTGTTTTCGCATAATTTAGCCTTTAGAAAACAAGGATTTTTAGTGCATTTTAGTAGACGATCTTTGATGCTATTTCCTCAAACAACGGTGCAAGTAAAAGACCTAAATTTTTTGGTATCAGTATTCAGTATATTAACACACAACTTTCACATAGATGTACAATTTGATATTTAAAAAAAGTGAAAAATCGACCTACCCTAATGCACACACACTGGCATTTATGAACTATTGGACTTGTTCACTGTCTTTTAAAGTTTTTTTCTTTTTTCTTTATTTATTTATTTTTCTAAATTTTATTTCTGTTGCTTAACTTTTGAGTTATTTTCAAAATTGTGTCCTTACACATAGTTCTTGTATGGAAGCCAATAATGTAATAATTTTCTTTAAAGGCTGCTGTTTTTATGGGCTAAGTTATATAAAAAAATAAAATAGAATAATGTTTCATTTTCTGGTTTGACTAAGTTAACCGTATGAACGTGTGAGTCCTGTTTTGGATTGAGTGATATTTTAGTGGTGTATATATATATATATATATATATATATATATATTGTATTGTATATTGTATTGTTTTTTTTTAAATAATTAAGTTACTTTAATCCATTTCTATTAGTAACGTTTAAATTCATTTCTATTTGTAGCGTCTTGAACTTTAATGTATATTTCTATCATTTATTCATTAAAGCTATTTTCTATCATTAAAGAAATCTAAAATATATATATATATATATATATATATATATATATATATATATATTATATATATATATATATGGGGTAAGACTCCCCCAGTGGGCTCCACTGGGGGAGTCTTACCCCCTCTGCAGAGGTGCATTCTAACAGCCAACAGGGCGGCAATTAATAGAGAAATAATAGGAAGAAAAAAAAACCAATGATTTTTAAGGGAAAAAGGTTTTCCCTCCTGTTGGCCATTGTTGGCGACCTGTGATGCTTAAGGATAGAACCCAGTTGGTTGAGTAGTCCATGACTTGCAATACTCTACTTTGGCCCTTTCCTGGGCTAGACAGGCAGTTAGAGAGGCCCCTTCCGATCAATTGGCCAGTCACTTCAAACTCCAGCACCTATATGATTTTCCCAACCCTATTGCCCTTATGGCAAACCCCAATCCTTCTTATCATATGGGTGCTAGAAGGCGATGGCTGCGAGTCTACATGTCCTGGGAATGACGTTAAACTCTATCTGATGGTGAGGTTCCAGTTTTGGAGGTTTGGGGAATGTGGAGCACCCCTTCATCACCATTGCTCCCTGGTCCACTATGACCCAGCGTGGTAGTACCTGTTAAGGTCCCGTCTATGGGTTAAATAGAATAAATTGTTTATAAAAAAACATTGAGTATCTATTAAGACTGAATTTATTTCAAAACTTTGTTGGCATTAAATGACCCACTGAGGTTGATATGCCATAAAACAAACCAATCTCTATTAATTGTGATTTTGTATTTTCTTCTAGTTTCTTGTTAAGGTTATTTGTCTACCCCCGCTCTCCGATATATAACTGATCTGATATTAGGTTTTATTTATCTTTTATTTATCTTTTGTATTTGTTAATTTTCCTATTCCCTTTGTCTTTTTTTTCTTAATTTTCATGGTTTCCTTTCAATACTGGACCTTCATTTTTCCCTCCTGATGCAAATATTGTCTAAAATAGACTAATGTATTCTCTCATCTTATCACCTCCTCCCCTCTCCTCCTTCACATTCATTCATTAAGTGCTGATGAGTAAAAATCAAAAAATAATGCTAAACTGATTGTATTGAGCTCATTAACCAAGTAGTATTTAAGATAGAAGAGTTTATATCTGATTGGTTAGAACTTTGTTGCTATGGTAATGCAATGGATGTCACTTTTTTTTAATAATTTTTTTTTTTTAGTTTTCTTATTTAAATTTTTTTTTTTAATACTTGATGACACTGTCTGCAAATGGCTGTGATCAATTTTTTCTTTTTTAAATTTATTTTTTATCTTTTGTCTTATTTATTTTCTTTTGCTATTAAAGACATGTATAGAAATTTACTTGTTTTTGATATTAGAAATTAAAAAAGCAAAAAAAAAATGGCTGCTAATAAGATATCATCCAAGAGAAATTTAGAAATAAATCTTAAGCTTAAGATGAAGATGAAGACATATTGTCACTTGTATTATTTAGATTTTTCAGACTGTTGTCCTCATCTTTATTGATATATACACAATGTTTTGGATGCTGTACCCTCTGGCCGAAATATTGTGTATATAACAATAAAAGTGAGGAGAGCAGTCTGAAATATTTAAATAATACAAATTATCAATCCTCATCTCAAAAATTCAGACAAATAATATTGTCACTTGTTCATATACTTTGGTTATTTAAAAAAAAAATTGTTTTTTAATTGTTTATCTTATTTTATTTATTTATATTTTTATCTTTTAATTCCCTGGTTCATTTTTTTTCTCTCTATTTTTCATCCTTCATTTCACCTCCCTTGATTTTTGTTTATTGTATTTCATTTGCTAATATTTTCATTTTTAAGTCAATTTTTTTCCCCCCATTTCTTGGGCTGAATTTTTTCCTATTTTTCATCCTTTATTTTTTGGACCCCCCCCAGCTTATTTAATTTTTTTCTTTTAACGATTTTATTTCATTTGTTTTCATTTTTAATCAGTCTCTACATTCTTAGTTTGAATTTTTTTCTCCATTTTTCATCTTTCAATTTGCCCCCCTTTTCCCCCCATTTTATTACATTATTTTTTTCTCTTTCAATTTTATTTCCTTTTTACATTTTGCTTCCATTCCCCACCCCATTTTTTCTCTTTCAATTTTGTCATCTCATATACCAAACTTGTTTTGTTCACTTTTCTTAGTGTTTTTTTTTTTTTTTTTTTTTTTTTCTTGACAAATTCTTTTTGTTTCCTTGTTCAAAAATTCTCTAATGCAAAATGGATACATTATTTTATTTAAAAGGTAAGTTGTATCTTTGACCACCAAACAAAACGCTTATTTTTCTAATTCTTTATTTGGTTTTTTTTTTTATTTTTTTACTATTATTTAAAAAAAAAATTCTACTTCACTAATGAATACACAACATAATTTTTTGTTGTTGCTGTTTCCAGATACAGTAATTTCAAATTCAGTTAATAACTGTATGAATACAGTATTGGATAAAAACAGTGATAAAAACTTTACCTTTTATTTATTTATTTATTTATTTATTTTTATTTATTGCCACAAATTTTAATGAAACTTGAATTGCTTAGACACACAAATCCAAGTAAAAAAAATGTCTAATCTTAAACCAAATCTATTTAATTGATAAATCCCTCATGTCTTATTCAAATTAAAAATATTTTTCTTTACAAAATTCACTTAACTGGATCTGAGACACACATAGGAAGTGATTATTTTCTTTGATTATTGTTGTCAAAGTTCCTTTACTTGTAGCAAATGACTAATCACAAATTAGGATTTCAAATCAAGGAAAAGGAAATTTAATATTTTTCTGGTATTTCTGAGAATTTTGCCACAACTAAAGGAACTTTTCAAAAGGTCAACAATTTTTGCCAGGTAGGAGGGGGGTGTGTCACAATTTATAGTGGCCGGTTAGGGTTAGGGTTAGGGGTAAATGTTTTAGAGAAAAATGTTTTTAATTTGAATGAGATGTTGCAGATTTATCAAGTAAATGTGCATCTTAATTATTAAAGTTTCATTAAAATTTGTGGAAATAATTTAAAAAAAAAATAGTTAAGTTTGTTTCATTGTCTTTTATTGTTTTTTTTTTTTTTTTTTTTTTTTTTTTTTTTTCTCTCAATTCTATAATTGCTTTTTGGAAGAAATGTATATTAGTAAAATTGTTGAAATTTCCATAAAAATATCAGATTTAATTGGATTTAATTTAGCCCAATTTTATGTCTGTTCTTCGTAATGGGACAGTTTAATTTGATTGGTAGATGGTTTTTTTTATTTTTTTATTTTTTATTGAATGGCATTTCTATACCTGAAAAGAAAAAGAAAATAAACTAGAATTTTGTTTTGTTTCTACACATACTGTTTCAGAAAATTTGATATCATTTCATAATCTAATAACTTGACTAATTCTCATTCAAATAATCTCAAATTGTAATGGCATGTGTAAAAACAATTCAAAATTCTATATTGTTTTATTTTTTGTTTTTCTATTCTGGTATAGAAATGCCATTCAATGGAAAAGAAAAGATGTTTAAACATTAAACATAGAAATTTGTGTTGTTTCTACACATACTGTTTCACAAAAAATGATATCATTTCATAATCAAATAACTTGACTAATTCTCATTCAAATGATCTCAAATTTTAACAGAATGTGTAAAAACAACTCAAAATTCTATGTTTAATATTGTTTGTTTTGTTTTTTTGTTTTTTTTTCTCCTTGAGGAGGGGTTGAGCAGGTATCGAAATGCTATTCAATGGAAAAGAAAAGACGTTTAAACATTAAACCTAAATTTTTGTTTTGTTTCTACACATACTGTTTCAGAAAAATTGATATCATTTTGTAATTTAATAACTTGACCAATTCTCATTCAAATAATCCCAAATTTTAATGGCATGTGTAGAAACTCAAAATTCTATGTTTAATGTTTAAACATCTTTTCTTTTCCATTGAATGGCATTTCGATACCTGCCACCCACCACCTACCCCACCCCCTCTTCCTGAAGAGAGAAAAAAAACAATATTAAACATAGAATTATGAATTGTTTCTACATATTCTGTTAAAATTTGAGATCATTTGAATGAGAATTGTGAAGTTATTTGATTATGAAATGATATCAATTTTTCTGAAACAGTATGTGTAGAAACAACTAAAATTTCTATGTTTAATGTTTAAATATCTTTTCTTTTCCATTGAATTGCATTTCTATAACAGAATAGAAAAACAAAAAAACAAAACAATATATAATTTTGAATTGTTTTTACACATGCTGATAAAATTTGAGATCATTTCAATGAGAATTGGTCAAATTATTTGATTATGAAATGATATCAAATTTTCTGAAACAGCTTGTACTTTATCTTTATCCTGTTAATAAAAATCTCAACACCTTCCATTAAATTCAGTTATCAAGTTAAATTCCAAGACCTTTGAACAAAAGAGTCATCTTCCAAGTAAATGCTTACAGTTAATATCACAAAAGCATGCTATGTCATGTGTAGTAATGTTTATACTACATATTAACCAAAACGATTACTCTAAAATATAACAAATAAAATGAACTACTAGTTAAAATAAGGTCAATATCTAATCTCAGAACATAAAATGATTGTAAAATACTATGACTACTACTAGTTAACATAGATGGTGTGAATTAAGTAGGAATGAAGACAGAATTTGTAGTATTAGTAGTAATAATGTTATAATGATAACAATAATATCATCATCATCATCATTTCAGTTAGTATATTAGGTTTGAGACCTGTCAGCTGTTCCTTATAACCATTCCACAGAATATTTCTAATCTTTCCACAGATTATCTAACATTGCCTTAACTTTTAACATCCTGTTGAGAATTTTCCAAGTCCAGATCCCCATTCCTATATGGATTTATCAAAAATGGCTAAAAATGACCTTTTCATTTAAAGTTACCTGTTATTTCCCTTAAATCAAAGATTTCTAAATATGTTTAATATTACATTTAAACAAAGTCCAGATCCCCATTCCTATATGGATTTATCAAAAAATGGCTAAAAATGACCTTTTCATTTCAAGTTACCTGTTATTTCCCTTAAATCAAAGACTTCTGAATATGTTTAATATTACATTTAAACAAAGGATATCATTTGGGGTGGATTAGGAAAATGAATGACTTCTGGTTGGGTGGAATAAGGTGGTATAGGATGTTAAGAGTTAAAGAAGTTTAGTAATGGGGCATTCACTATTGATGATGGTAGTTTATTCCATGTATTCACCACTCTGTTACTAAAATAATTTTGTCTTGCATTTGCTTTACAAATTTTTTAAAAGAGTTTTAATAAGAATTTGGGTGAGTTGGTTGGAATAAGAATTTCTTTCATAAATATTAGGTATGGTTATATGGAGGTGCGGGTGTAACAGTTACTACCATAGGAAATGGACTTATCGATCAGAGTTCAGATCCTGTACAAGGCTGTTTGCATTTCACATAATGCTAATACCCTTGGGAAAGATATGAATCCATATATTCTCCCTCCAGCTATTGGTAAATAGTAGGGCAGACTGGGTTCTTTAACCTTGGGTAGGTGATCAGTCTAGAAAGAAAACTCTGAATTCAAACCTATTAAACTCCGCTTAAGAAATTGACTTTGTGTCGTATCCTGTTCATGTGAAGGGGTTGGTAAATATATACGTTAAGTATGGGCAAAACTTTGATATGATAGCATCTCTCTCTTTCTTTAAACCTTTATAAAAAAATTTAAGATTGTAAATTGTGACTTATCTTAAATTTTTCCTTAATAACAGAAACTAAACTTACATAGACATTTTTTTCTATGATTTTCTTAATTTTAACAATGAAATAAATTTTAATGTTAAAATGAGCACTTTTTCATGTGTATCCATAAATTGGTAGAAATAATTTTCATTAACTTCATGTGTATTAATAAATTGGTAGAAATAATTTTCATTAACTGAGGAGTTAGGTAATCTATCATTGTTAAAAGCTGGTATTGAAACATAATTGACAACTTTAATTATTGTAATGCTTTTTATTTTAACCCTTTTATTCCCACTGATGTCCTGATTGAATATCATTTTCATTTCAACCCTTAAAATGGTCATACTCAAAGGATAATTTTGTATATCCAGAACTTAAGCAAAAACAAACTTTGTAGTTGGAAGGGTGAAGTGAAAAAATTTGATCTGTCAGAAGGAATTATTGGTTTTTATGGTATTAATCATGGGAGAACAAATATTTAAAAAAAAATAAAATTTATCATGAATTAAGTTGAAAAATAACTCCAGGATTTTTATTTATTTATTTTTTTTGCATTTTTTGTCAGGGAAATCTTTAAAAAAAAAACCCCAAAAAACATGAAATATTTAAAAAAAAAAAAAAAAAAAAAGTTCTCATTAATAACTCAAGGATTTTTTTGTCTTCATTTCTTTATTTTTCTTTTTTTTTGGGGGTGGTGGGTGGGGGTCGGTCTTAACCCCACCCCCGCCAAAAAAAAAAGAAAAACACCATTTTAACGAATTCTTTGTTCTTTTCTTTCTTCAAGAAATTTTCAAAAGGTGATCAATGCGATCCCAAAAGGATCACCATGCTTCATGCTGTTTTTTAAAAATTTTTTTATTATTATAAATATCTGTTATCCCATGTTTTTTGGTCAGTGAAATGTTTTAAATAAAAACAAAAAAAAACAAACAAACCCTGGGATAACAGATTTAAAAAAAAAAAAAGTAGATTCTCATGAATAACTAGGATTTTTTGTCTTTTTTTTTTGTTGTTGGGTGGAGTTGGGGGGACGGTCAGTAAAATCTTTTTTAAAAAAATGAAGAAAAATGAGTTATTCGTGAGAATCTTTTTTTTTCTTCTTTAAAAAAAAAAAAAAAAAATGTTATCCCGTGTGTTTTTTTCTTTCTTTCTTTTTTTTGTTTTTTTCTCCCAGTGGGGGGGGGGGAAGAGAAGATTCTCATGAATAACTCT
Source organism: Doryteuthis pealeii (assembly GCA_023376005.1). Lineage (NCBI taxonomy): Eukaryota > Metazoa > Mollusca > Cephalopoda > Myopsida > Loliginidae > Doryteuthis > Doryteuthis pealeii. Next base: position 60,464,656 of record CM042171.1, on the reverse strand, counting down.
AGAATTTTTTTGTCTTCTTTTTTTGGTGGATGAGGGTCAGTAAAATCTTAACAAAAACAAAAAAAAAAACCCAAACATTTTAAATGAATTCTTTGTTCTTTGTTTCTCTTCAGGACAAGAATACATCACCCAGAACTTCTCCAAACCTAAAGAAAAGCTCTGCGATCCCAGACCACCAAATTGATGGTACAAAGAAAAAACTAATTGCTGATCAAATCCGTCAAAAAATGCGAACTATTATGACTCCCCTTCAGACTCCAATATACAAACCTGAGAAATATCGACCTCGAGGCAAAGGACGGCCTGTGAAGAGTCCCCAGGCGTTCTCAACATCCGGAATGGTCTGTAGATATATTTCTAATCTTTTTCAATTCAACATTAATCCTCTTTAAGCAATTTAAAAAAAAAGTCTTTATTTTCAACATTAAACATAAATTCATCTAAAGGTAAATAAGTATTTTGTATTCAGACTATTGTACTCATCTTTATTGTTATCTAAATGTTTCGGCCAATGAGCCCTCCCACCTTCTTCAGTTGGACACAGGGCACAACAAATATAAGTGTTGAGTTAATACAGTTCTAAGTGATAATCATCTCTGGGTTGCAGGTTCAATCCAAGCCAAGGGCAATAATAATATAGAATATTCAAAACAGCTTAACATTTGTACCCGGTCATGGTTAATGGAATTAGAACAGCCTACCCCATGGATTGAATAAAGGGTTTGGTTATAAGGGTTAATACAGTTCTAAGTGACAATCATCTATAGGTTGTGTGGTTCAATCCTGTCCAAGGGCAATGATAACATAGAATACTTAACACAGCTTAACCCTTGTACTCAATCATGGTTAACAGAATGAGAACAGTCTACCCCAGTGGATTGAATAAAGGGTTTGGTTTGAAGTTCTGTGAAGGCTCCTGATTACGACAAGAAGTTTCCCAAGTTCGAAGAGAAGGTTCCCAAGTCCGACAAGAAATACCTGAAGAAGGCTGGAGGGCACATCAGCCAAGATGATGTGTCGATAACAATAAAGATGAGGACAATAGTCCGAATTATCCAAATACAAGTTTTTAAATGTTATTTACTAAAGGGCTGCTCATTAATTTATTTGGACTAAAATTGTTTGAACTGAGTTCATGCCTTTGTGTGTATGTGTGTGTCTGTTTTCTCATCCTTAAGCAAAAAAGGGGTTATTTCCTACAACTCCAACCTAAAAAAAGAAAAGAAAAGGGAAACCACTCTGAATGAATTTTATCTATTAATTAATCTTTGCATTATTTTCCCATTCAACTAACCCTAACCCCTAACCCTAACCCCGTCTCCTTTTTTCCTAGTAGATCAATAAATAAATCAATAATTTTTCAGTCAATCAGAGTGGTTCTCCTTTTTTTAGGTTGGAGTTATAAGAAATAACCAAAAAGGTCTGGGTGAAAAGTTGTAGAAGTTCTAACAATCAAATGTGAAAGGTTTTTTTTTATAGAAGTTTCAACAAAGCTTAGATAATATTTAATGAGGGAAGACAAAACTGGACATCCCTTCTTTTATATTAACTTATTCGTATCTGATATTGTAACAAAATGAGAAATAAAAATATATTAAAAATTATGTATGATATGAAATACGTCTACAAAACCACTTACGGGAATGCAACTGTAAGGTAAAATATATTCCTGTAATCTCACACACTGACAATTTGTTTTCAAGGGGCGGGATGGGGGTGGAAATAAGATTTTTGCCACAAGATAATCCATTACAATCGATTAATCCCTTTCTTTTCTTCAAGTCCCAACTTTCAGGTATCAGCTGGCTCTCCTTTTTGTTCTTTTCCACATCATATGAAGATGAGTCAAAAAGTAATATCATTTTGTTTAACAATACAGGAACATGTATCATACATCAAAATGAAGCTGGTCCTCTGTGGATCACATTCCTACTTCTCCACGTAGTTACCATTTCTCTCAATAGCAATGTTCCACCTTCGAATGAGAACATGTATCCCTGCCCCGTAAAATTCTATTGACTGTTCTTTGAGCCACTTCTTCACTACAGATTTCACTTCCACATTACTGGAGTAATGTTTGCCTCTCAAACCCTTTTCCATGGGCCCGAAGAAGATGCCTTAAAATCATCTATTATATATTTGACCTTGAAAATATCACAGGCCAGTGTTATATATTGTAAAGTTGTGAAAAGTGTACTTTATTATCATATCAAGAAATACACCTGGAAGATTCACCTGACCATATCGTCAGGGATGTGATCCAAGGATCATTAGGTGTTTTGGATCTTTGAGTTCCCACCAAGAAATCCCAAGGTTCCTGGTCTGATACCAGCCCCCTGCTAACTCGGCGCATGAGTAGTACAGATGGGTTAATCTTTTTCCAAAGGTCAAAAGTTTACACAATTGATATATGATCGCCATTCTATGCTGAATTCAAAAATATCATTCATTGTATTTAGCCAGGTCTAGTTTTTAAGAAGTGCTTGAATAAGTTGTACATAACACTAATTCAAAAGCCTGTGGACTCTACTTGTCACAAATAAATAGAATTATAATACTGTTTTATACATTTCAAATGAGAGCTTGTATCTTTAAAATTTGATCTGATTAGAAAAAAAGAGTATGAATTCTGGATTCAGCATTTAAAAAAAACTGCCTTAAAATCATCCTTTATATATTTGACCTGGAAAATATCACAGGTGAGTGTTATATATTGTAAAGTCGTGAAAAGTGTACTTTATTATCATATCAAGAAATACACCTGGAAGATTCACCTGACCATACTGTACGTTTATCATGTTCCTGACATTAGTACATTATTCTATGTAATATACATGAGACTTTGATGAGTTGTGGTGCACCTGAGCACTGTATGCAATAAATTTCATTATTGTATCATCAGTGATGTGATCCAATGTTCATTAAATGTTTTGGTTCCTTCGACATTAAACACCAAATAAGGAATTCATTGAAAATGTGATAACAAGATCAATACGCAAAAGCAAAATAACTCTTGGAATAATAACGATTCTTCCCAAAGTTACAGAATAAACTTAAGAATTTTTTTTTCTTGGAGAGAGAGAGAAGAAAAAAAAGGTACAATAGATATTCTAATCGGAATATGGATTTTGATGTCTATTAAGCTCTGTTTCTTTTTCCCTTCTAACAGGAAAATTTAGATTCTGAATGCGGCAGTGGGAATGCTGAAGAACAACCTTTACAATTGGTTAAAAAACCTGTTCAACCTCCAAGTAGGGAACCTTCTCCAACTTACAAGCCACTCAACCTAAAGACCACTCCTACTCCTCTCCCTTCTGAGGTTCCCATGAAAAAATTTGAGGTAGTCGTCTACTCTATAACATTCATATATGTTTGTGTGATAAAGCTATGTACTCTATAAAATTCCTATATCATTGTCTGATAAAGCTATATACTCTATAACATTCCTTTATCATTGTGGGATAAATGACTTTATTTGGCATTAAATAACCTCAAAAGGGTTGATATGCCATAAAACAACCAACCAATCAACTCCCTATGACTTTGACTCTGCAACCCTGATTAAAAGTAAATACTTCTCATGCCTTCTAACAACTAAAACAGAACCTTTTTGTCTAAACCAATACAATTAGTAACAGTTAGGATCTCATCTATGGGTTAAAGATAAAATCGAACTTAACAGACCTAAATTTCACCGCTGAAAGAAAATAATACCAAAAATTGGGGAATTAAATGAATCTAATTAAATTTTCAGTGTTGATACATTAATGAATAAAAGATATAATGCACCAGTTATTTTATTTAAAAACTTATTTAAAAAATTTTTTCAGGTCACTTAACTTTGAACGACATATCTTTGAGAACCTGTGTTACGTCTCAAAGATACGTGGTTCAAAGTTAACTGACCTGAAAAAATGTAAAAGTTTTTAAATAAGATAACTGGTGCATTATATCTTTTATTTATTAATTTATCAACACTGAAAATTTTATTAAATTTGGTTAATTCCCTGATTTTTTGGTATTTTTTTTCTTCTTTCGGTGTGGTGACATATGATGGTGAAATTTAGGTCCGTTAAGTCCGATTTAACCGATTAAATATATCAAAAAATGAATTAAAAAAAAATGAATATCTGACAAGAATGAATAAAACAAAAACGTCTCCTGTATAAAATAACCCAATAAAGGTTGACTTGCCTTAAAATCCAACCCATCACTAAACCAATACAACTAAAGAGGAATAATAATAATAAAAAAACTTCTTTTTTTTTTTTTTTTGTTTGTTTGTGTGTGTTTGAGGTTTTTCAATGTAGAGTCCAACATTTTAAATTCCCTGAATAAATTGATGAACTGTCTATTATTTCTTTAAACTAAAATATTGATTGTCTTAATAAGAGTTTTCTTTTTTATAACTTGAAAAATAAAACCAAAATAACTTGGATCTAAGTCAATATTACTAACAATATTACTCACCTTAATCTTCCATTGTCCTGGGTATGATGTTAAACTATCTGATGGTGAAGTTCCAGTTTTGGGGGATTGTGGAGTACCCCTTGATCACCTTTACTCTCAGGTCCACTCTGACCCGGAGTGGTAATACCTGTTTGGATCCCATCTATGGTTTAAATTGAAAAAAAAAAAAAAAAAAATGAGTTCCCACCAAGAATGAATTTTTCAAAACTTTGTCGGCATTAAATGACCCACTGAGGTTGATAAACAAACTTAATCTTCCAATATTGTAAATATTAATTTTGTATCCTCTAATACTAACAACATAATATATAAAGAAGCATAATTATTATTATTATTATTATACTATAGTAGGATAATTATAATATTGATAATACTATAATAGTAGGTGACTATAATTATTGTTGCCTGATTTGTCATCCATTTAATCTTACTCATATGTTAAACACAAATTAATAATTTATTATAAAATTATAAAATTCATTCTCTTTTGAGTAACTTCTCATTAGAATTAAAGGGACATAACTCTTTTAAATTCCATCTTACGTATCATGACTGTTTCTGTATTATAATACTAAAATTAGCACTTTAATCTATTAGTAATCAGTTGAGAATACTGACAAATTAATAATGAATTGCAACAATGAAATTAAAAATTTTTTTCTCTAACTAATATATATATATATATATATATATATATATATATATATATATATCTCAAAAAGTTCAGGAAAAATTATTAAAAAAAAAAAAATATTTCTGTCAGCAAAATTTTTAACATCTTGTTGTTTTTTCTACAAACTTTCTACACATATTGTCGGATTCATATCCATTTTACCTTTCATACTGTCCACAGAAAAAACAAAATTGAAATTATTTAAATTATATCACCGGAGGCTCAAATTTCGAATATAATAAGGATCCCGACACTACGAATTTGTCATTATTACTGATTCCTGAAATTTGCCATCTTCATCTATTGTACTGTTGGACTTATTATATTTTTTAAACACACACACACACACACACACATACATATATATATATATATATATATATATATATATATATATATATGTAATAAATTTTTTACTTGAAGGCACTTACAACGCATGTCGAATTTTATGCGATACATGCGTTGTAAGTGCCTTCAAGTAAAAAATTTATTACATACTTTATCAGCAACGTTTCTAAATAAACAAACATCCAAAAATCTTATTCACTTCGCCGAAGGGCATCGGTCTGTTTGTTGTTATTATTCTCTCAATAGCGCCCCCTTACCTATTTATGGTAGAGGCGCGTAGTATCGCTTGACAAGCTTAATTTCACTAGGATGGTCAGCTGTGTACTGTGGCCGAGGCGATAAAAGTGTTTCACTAGTGTTTCACTGCGTCTGCTGAAGTCCCGGTTTCGATTTCTGTCGGAGGGAAATCGTTAGTATATACCGCTGATGAGACTTAATAAAGTCGAAACAGTCTGTACGGTATTCTACACATCGAGCCATCCTTTACTGGGATTACACTTGTCAAGTTCATTTTCTATAAGAAAAAGTATCGAATTTTATGCGATACATGCGTTGTAAGTGCCTTCAAGTAAAAAATTTATTACATACTTTATCAGCAACGTTTCTAAATAAACAAACATCCAAAAATCTTATATATATATATATATATATATATATATGAAGGTAAAAATGGATATTGAATCCGACAATATGTAAGAAAGTTTTATAGAAAAACAACAAGATGTAAAAAATTTTTGCTGACAGATATCTGTTTCGACATTATGAATATGTCTTTATCAAAGCAAACTTTGTAAGCGGAAAAACGAAATGAATATATCAGTAATTACAAGGCACAGAATGCTCTCGATCAGTACAAAAATTTGTAACATCTTGTTGTTTTTCTATAAAACTTTCTTACATATTGCCGGATTCAATATCCATTTTTACCTTCATACTGTCCATAGAAAAAACATATATATATATATATATTATATATATATATATATATATATATATCCTGCTGAAAAAATATTTTCTAGAAGTATTTGTTATTCGATAATTAAAACTAGTAATTATAAAAAAATAGCAAAATATCCTAATTTATATTTTTAAAGTTTAGAAAATGTTATTAACAAGTTTAAAATTGTTTTATAATTTGTGTATTTGTCTTTTTTTTAATCTTTCTTTCTTAAAACATTTGGACAATTAGTGATTTTTTTCTACACTTAATTTTATACAAATGAATTTTTCTGAAGCTCGAATCTACTATATAAATGTCAATTTCTGTCCGTCTGTGTATAACCAATTGACGCTTACACCAGTCATCCAATCATAATTAAACTTTATACACATCAAGCTAATATTCAGAAACAGGGCTGGCTAATTGGATTTCAATAATGGAACCTCTTGGAACATCTTTACAAATGGAGGAAGAAAGAGAAAATGTTTCAGTGACAGAGAGAGAGAAGAGAAGTAGTAACATTGAAATCAAGTAACAGCAAGTGAACATCAAATATGTCATGAATGCTTAATCTAATTGTTTTTAGAAAATACTCTTATGATATAAAATAAAATAGAACAAAGCAGTTAGTTTGTTATTCTTATACATAAGTTTGTTGAATAAGTTCAATACTCTTCGAACTCAAACCTCCTTGGCTTATTCATTTTGAAAGAAGAAAACTGAATGGAACAAAGGACTTAGAATGTAAACCGTTTTTGATAGTTCCACAAAGAAATTGATATATCGTAAACATATGTAGCAAAGTGTTTTAGAATATACGTAAAATAATTTTTGAAAAGCTTAGACCAAAATTCCACGTCCAAAAAGTAACTTGCTTATTAGTACTGATGATTGGTCTCCTGCCTCATAAATTGCTACCCGGTGACTATTAAAATAATGACCCCAGCTACGGTGTTACTTGACAGAAAACAACCAACTTAGCGCATTAAATGTATTTTAGGGGGGAGGCTTCTCTTTTTTATTGTAATTCTTATTTATCGTAATTTGTCATAATTCTTGTTTATTTATGTAATTAGTGGATTTATTGTCTTTTTTTTTTTTTTTTTTTTTTTTAATCATTAATAGAATGGTGATGATGGTGATGATGGTAGAATTTCATCCAATGGACAACAAAATGAATCCATTGCTGCCAGTTCAAACAGCAGCAGTTCAGAGTCAGAATCCGATTCTGGATCAGGTAAGGCCAGATTTTTATTTAAAAAAAAAAAAAAAAAAAAAAAAATTACGTCTTTTTTTGGTGGGGGGGATATTAGGGTAATTCCATGTCAAATCATTCAGAAAAAAAGTAAAATTGGTAATCTGAACATTAGCTACATAAATGAGAATAACCTCCCCTTGTTTATTTCACTTTGAGGAAGCTGTATGTTTTAGTCATTTTCATTTCACCGTAAATCTACACTGAAAATACGAATTTGTTCGAATCAATACAACATGTTTTAACACGAAAATATCATAAAACGTGTTCTTAATTGTGCTTGCGCATTATTTGAAATGAATTGTTATTAAGAACACATTTTATGATATTTTCGTGTTAAAACATGCAGTTGTATTGATTATGGTGAAATAAAAATGGTCGACCAAAACATACGGCTTCCTCAAAGTGAAAGAAACAAGGGGAGATACTCTTATTTATGTAGTTAATGTTCAAATTACCGTAAAATTATCACCCACCTCCTTCAAATTTTCTGAACTTCTGTACAGGTGTGGACGATGTTAAAATAATGTTCAATATATGTGAAATAATAATAAAGACGTTTGTCATAGATGCAGTGCTACATTGATATAGATGTTACATAATCTATACAGTGGCATAAGATTATTGTCAATCCCCTGTAATTCTGAGGGATGACCCTTTTCATACTTATGTAAGGTAGTATAGAGATATGGTGGCGATCAGTGCAGTTGATGGCCCTGAAAGTGAGTGACGGCGTCTGACTTCACTCTCACCTTGCCTTCCGGGGATAAATCATGGGAACCGGAAGGCATAGAAGAACCTGTTCCGGTTTAAGAATAGTAAGGAGCTTTAGTTTAGTTTTGCAGTGGACGTCAGACAGAGCAGTCGGCCATGATGCTCTGTCTAAACTGTAACTCTGCATACGCGCGCTATGTTATGTCTGGGTTGGGGATTTACCGAATAAAGTAACATTAAAAGAAAATCGAAGTCTTGTGTTTACTAAAAACTAACAATGACACAGGGCTTCTGATAAGGAGAAATCCCTAACAGAAACCAGACCCGAAGTCCCCAAGAAAGTCCAGACCTTAGAGAGACCAAACCAAGATAGATGTTAGAAGATATACCAAGTCAACGCAAGATGTTAGAAGATATAACCAAAGCCGGCCAGAAGAAAATACGACTAGAAGTAAGAAAGGGTATACAACATTATATTGATTTGGTACCGTGAAAACCTCAGTATGCAACATAGAGATCTTGCTAGGAAAATCTGAGTCCAGATTTTTATTTTAAAAAAACTTTTTTTTTAAACATTTCTTTCAACTACAGAATTTTTAGTTTCAGTTTTTAACTCTGGAATAATTCTGATTAGAAATTTCCGTAATATATTCGTATCCTTGATATGATTTTCACCCTGTCGACTTGGGTGTTAGAATACACCGACTCTACAGAGGGGTAAGACCCTCCAATGGAGCCACCTGTTGACCATGGGTGGTGACCCGTGATGCTTAAGGATGGAATCCTTGTGTATGAACCATCCATGACATGCAACACTCCACTTTGGCCCTTACTTAGGCTAGATGGGCAGTCGGAGAGGCCCCCTCTGATCAATCGGCTGGTCACGCCAAGCCCTAGCACCTGGTCACTCTGAGCCAGAGTGGTAGTACCTGTTAGGTCCATCTATGGGTTAAATAGAAAAATGGTTTAGAAAAAATGAGTATCTATTAAGAATGAATTTATTTCAAAACTTTGTCAGAATTAAATGACCCACTGAGGTTGATATGCCATAAAATAAAACGAGCCAAACCAATGAAGGCCCTGCTCCAAATAACACTGGGTTCAAGGCTGTTGCCAATCAAACTGTATGAACTTAAATTCCACTGCAATTTTCCAGTGTTACCGTTAATTTTAAAATATCAACTACACTTCCTTACAAAAATGATAGGCTATGCATTATGTAACATGCGCATTTCGTTTAAAACACCCTCATGGTCACACAACTCTTTAAGCCACTGAGAGCTCCACTCCAGATAACTCCAAGTTCAAGACCTGTCAATTTAAATCCACTTTAATTTTCCACAGTTGTTATTGTTAATTTAATAATCTACATTATACTTCCTTACAAAAATGATAGGCTATGCATTATATAACATTTTCAGATAACCAATTCTATTAATTGAAATTTTTTCTTTTTCTTTACAGAATTTAATTGAATTTATTCATATTTTTTTATTTTAACAGACAGTGACAGTTCGGATGGTTCTGACAGTGAAACAGGGTCAAACAGTTTAGAATCGGATGATGAGCCCTTGACCCGAGATAGTGAAACCAGTGTGACCTCTTTGTCAACTGGAGACAAACGATCAGCTGATCTTAGTGGAACTGGCTCAGACAGTGCGTATCCCCCCCTTTTTTTATTTTTATTGAATGTTTCAGGTTTTATTTCTTTGGATTTTTCATGAATTATTTCTTTGGATTTTGAAATATAAAAAAAATTTTTTGCTAATGAAAATAAGTCTTCAATTTTTTATTTCCTTGGATTTTTTTAATTTATTTTTTTTTTTGATTTTAAAATATAAATGAAATAATTTTTGATAAAAAAAAAAATAAGCCTTCATTGTTTTTTATTTCTTTGGATTTTTCTTGTTTTATTTCCTTGGATTTTCCTGATTTAATTCCTTGCATTTTTCCTGATTTTTTCTTTTGGATTTTAAAATATAAATGAAATAATTTTTGATAATAATAAAAAAAAAAAAAAATAAAAAAAAAGGCTTCATTTTAAAAAAATTTCCTTGGATGTTTCCTGTTTTATTTCCTTGGAATTTTGAGACTCATATAGAACCTCTTTAATCCTTTGAAGCTCCAACCCCTGTAAAGAAGCGGAGAGTGATTGATGAGAAGGAGTTAAGAATTCCTTTAGAACACAGTTGGCAACGACAAACCAAAATCCGAGGGATTGGGAAACGTGGTATTGTCGGAGAAGTCCTTTATCATGCTCCATGTGGGAAAAAATTACGGACTTATCCAGATGTCATGAAGGTAATTTTCTTTCTTTCTTTTTTTTTTTTTTTTTTTTTTTTTTTTTTTTGTAAAGCTGTATGGCCACCTGCCACCCATCTCACAAACCATCTGAGTGAGGCGGACTAGGCATGCAAGACACTGTTGGAGAAGCAAAAACGAGCTCATAAGCAATGTTTTCCTGTGGAAGCCAACACCTGGACATGCTAATGTAGGCCACCACCAAGGACCTACATCGACCAACTATGTGACGATGTTGGTTGCTGCACAGAGGACCTCCCGGGGGCAATGAATGATAGGGAAGGTTGGCGAGAGATTGTCATGGATATCCGTGTTACTTGCGTAACATGATGATGATGACTGAATTAGAATTCCCTTGCTGTTGGGTTGATACCGACAATAGGCCACTACACCTATTTTACTTACATTACAATTCATTTATTGGGATTGCTGTCTCTGAAGACAATATAGTTCTTGTGCTCTTGAAGTGACAGCACCTCCTGTGACTGTGAAGTCCAATGTTTGAAAAAACATTCTCGACCCATCTATATAAGATTCTAGTATTTTCCTACGTGTGTTATCATTCATCATTGGTATTGCAGTCTCAGAAGACTATATAGTTCTTGTGCCCCTGAAGTTACATGTAATGAAATATATTAAATTAGAAAGACTAATTAAATTAAATAAGAACGCATATAAGAAAATATCACACTTCTTTTAATTATATTTTAATTGATTTCTATATAAAATCATTCATAACATTTCCCTATGTATTAATGATTTTGACTATAAATTGAATACTCATTGATAAACTTAGGCAATTCCTGAGTGTATTGTTATGTAAGTAGTGACATAGTTTTGGTTACAGACACCAAATCTCCATTATTATAAGTGATATTTTTTATTTTGTCATTATTGCTAATGCTGTTTAAATAACCTTTTTTTTTTTTTTTTTTTTTTTTTTTTTTTTTTTTTTAATGAACAATTTTTTCCCTATATTTCTTTCTTTTTTTTTGTTTTAGTTTGTTTGTTTAAATCAACATTCCCCCCCTTCTTTTTTATTATTTAAATGGACTTTTTAAAAAAATTTTTTTTTACTTTTTCAGTATTTGGAGAAAAATGGCATCACTGATTTGTGCAAAGAAAATTTTTCTTTTAGCACCAAAGCTCCGATCGGAGAATTCCTTGAAATGAGGCAGGGAGAAAATGTAAGTAGAATTTCAAAAGTTTTATATACATGCAAGAGTCATTCAATAAATATGGGAATATTTTTTTTATTTTATTTTTTTTTTAAAGCAAAATAATTTTTTTTCTCTTTTCTATAAACTCTTCATTATTCAATATTCTTTGGCATTAAATAACCCATGAAGGTTGATATGCCATTAAACAAAGAAACTAAATATTGATGTTAAGATTCTTGTGGCCATTTTTAGGCTGCAGGTGAGAGCACTTTACAGTGGAGAGATCCCTTGTGGCATTAAGTTTGATCCGTGTTGTGTAGTATCCTGTAATGCTTTTTTGTTGGTCCGTGTATCTTGAATCCTATGATCCTTGGTTGTTGAGCTGTTTGTCTGTGTTAAGCACGAGCAACTGAACGTATTTCAAGATCGGCCATTAAATAGTTAACCAACCATTTATTTGAACATGTTGATTGGCCGATTGAATCCATATGGCCACAGAGAGTCTATAAATTTAAGTTGTAACTCCAGCACACCTTATATACCACAAATAATTGAAAAGTCCCTTTAAACATAAAAATTACCTTAAATTTTTTAGTAGTGTGGCTTACCTGATTACGTGTCGTGTCTCATGCAGTTCACTTCTCAAAAAATGTTGACTATATCAACTACGTATTCTAGCATGTTGATTGGCCACAGAGAGTCTATAAATTTAAGTTGTAACCTCCAGCACACCTTATATACCACAAATAATTGAAAAGTCCCTTTTAACATAAAAATTACCTTGCTCATGCAATTCACTTCTCAAAAAAATGTTGACTATGTCAACCACATATTTGAGCATATTGATTGGCCCGTTGAATCCACGTGGCCACAGAGAGTCTATAAATTTAAATTGTGACCTTCAGCATAACTTATATACAAAATTATTCTATCAGATGTGCACAGAAATTGATGTTATTTCTCTTTATTTATTTTAGAAATATGTACTACTGTCAGAACATGAAGTATTTGATAGATATACTCAGGTACAATTCAACCGAAGTCGGCGCCACAAGAATTTGGACCCTGAAGCAGCAGCGTTAAAGAAGAAGAGAAAAGAAGAAAAATATGGTAGGAATTTGTTTTTAAACAATCTTTGAATATTGGAATTGAAAAAAAGAAAAAAAAATGATGTTTTAAGATAGTTTTATTTCAACATTTTTCAATGTTATCAAAACTAGCTGAAAATCTGCCCTATGGTTCGGATTTTAAGTTATATAAAATGGCCATGAATATATCCATTCCAGTTTTTAAAAAATTTAATTGTGATAATATTTTGCATAGCCATTTTTTGCACTCTAAATATAAACTTTTTTATGGAAAAATTGTGTGTATACAATTTTACTGTGTTCGTTTAGATTTTTGTGTTATATACCCTACCTATGAATATTAATGGGTATGTTCCAATCCTCATATACCCCTATGAACATTAATTATCTATGTAATTATGATCTATGATATACCCTTAATTATGATGTATGTTAATGGCTATGGACCTATGAACCCATTAATGGCTATGTCCCAATCCTCATATACCCTACCTATGAACATTAATGGCTATGTCCCAATCCTCATAAGTACGGAGGTATTAAGCTAACTGAATAGTCTTATACCACAAGCAGCAGTTACTTTTCTTCATACTGCTGGCTGGTATTGTATTTTGTTAATGTTATAAAGATTCCATTTCATTTCCAACCTCCGTTTTAGTTATTTCTAATTTAGTAAATTTTGTTATATACCCTACCTATGAACATGTCCAATCCTCATAAACATGGGAATATTATGCTGACTGAGTAGTCTTATACCACAAGCAGTGGTTTACCTTTCTTCAGGCCACTGGTGAGTATTGTATTTTGTTAATGTTATAAAGATTTCATTTCCAACTTCTTTTGGTTATTTCTCATTTAGTAATCTTTGTTAGGTTACAACAATGTGTCAAGATGCATTTTCTAAACAAAACCTTATGCAGATGTGTCCAACATATCAAACTCCAGTTTCGACTGAAGGGTTCGGTAGCTTTGGCCCTGGACCGCATAAGTTGACATCATTGATCCCAAGGGGCCATCCCACCAGGCAACACCTGCACCCTCACTTTGAAGGGGCAGGGCTGGGTTTATTGCCCAGTGCCAGAGGTGCCCCCCTTGAGGGGGAATGCTGACTGGATCAACACACAAGTGGGATGAGAGGCAAATACCTCTAAACAAAGCCTTAAAAAATTTAGGTTGAATAACAAAAAATGTGTTGTTTATTTTTATTTGTTTCAAGTAATATCTATATTTTTATCTAAATATCGTCGGGTGGGTGGCCTAAAGTCGGTATCAGCCAATCAGCGGTGGAGTCTATCCCCTTTTCACTAACGCTAGACCAAGGAGATTGTTTTTTTGCGTCTGAGGTGGAGCACCACACCTACCATCAGCTCCTATTTTCTAATACCCACTCCTCAAATAGTTTTTATTTTCTAATATCCCTACACTTAAAAAAAAGAAAAGGTTTTGACCCCCCCCCATTTTTTCTCCCTAATACCCCCTTCCCCCCCAAAAAAAATCCATGCATCCCAGTGTTTTTCTTTTTCTTCCCTCACCATTTCAAGCTAACTGTATATATATTTCAATAGTTTCTTGTAAATGAATTACACAGAATAGGTTACAAGGTAAGAGTTAGACGGCTTTAGTTGGGACCCATAAAGCAAATATGTGCATCCCAGGATGCACTAAATCAAAAAGCTATCAGCATCTGTTAGTCTTAAAAAAATATCAAAATATTTTCCAAAAAGGAGAAGAAAAAAAAAAAATTCTTATAAAAATGTTAAACTATGATGTTAAAGGAAATGGTACTTATTGGTGTTGATGTAACCCCCCCCCCCCCAAAAAAAAGAGAAGTTAATCTGATGTTTTTTCATGTCAATTGTAGAAGCTGCAAGGCAAGCAGCAGAGTTAAAAATGCAAAAGAAGATGGAACGGCAAAAGGAGAAAGAAATGGTCAAAAATGAGAAAAAAATTAAAGGTAGGTGTTTTTTTTTTTTTTTTTTTTTTTTTTTTTTTTTAAGTGTATTCTCAATTGAGTAGTTTTTTGCTTTGTCCATTACCTGTTCATTACTTCATTTCACCCCACACCGAAACTATCCCATCCCAACAGCATCTTTCTTTCTCTCTCTCTCTCTCTCTCTCTCTCTTTCTCTTCTCTCTCTCTCTCTCTCTTTCTCTCTCTTCTCTCTCTCTTTCTTTCTTTCTCTCTCTTTCTCTCTCTCTCTCTCTCTCTCTCTCTCTCTCTCTCTCTCTCTCTCTCTCTCTCTTCTCTTTCTCTCTCTCTCTCTCTTCTCTCTCTCTCTCTCTCTCTCTCTCTCTCTCTCTCTCTCTCTCTCTCTTTCTCTTTCTCTCTCTCTCTCTTTCTTTCTCTCTCTCTCTCTGATTTAATCCTTTCTTTTACTTGGCTTCTTCCTTTTCTGTTTTTCATTTTACTTTTTCTTCTTGTCTTTCACTACATCATCTTTTCTCTCATACACTTACACACTCTTTTCTCTTACTCCCTCCACTCACTTTCTCTCTCCACTCACTCCTCACTCACTCCTCTCTCTCCCACTCTCTCTCCCCCCTTTTTGTATATTTTGGTCTTACCAATAGTCTTTTTGTCAGTCAACCATTTCCTCAACCATTTCTTTTTGTCTGTTTCATGGAAATAAAAAAGATATAATTCATAAAATGCCGATTCTAATTCCACTCCTTAAGTCTGACATTTATTCTCATTACTTTGATTTTCAAAAAGAAGAATTTCATACCAGAATTGGAAAAACAAAAAAATCCCCTTTAATTCCTCTAAAAGTTTATGAAACTGAAGCTCACCTTAAATGTGGCCTTTTTTCTTTCTTTTTTCTTTTTTTCTTTTTCTTTTTTCTTTTTCTTGTTTTGATATTTTCATTAGTCATGAACCAAATTAAATTAACTAAGAAAAAAAACCTTAAATTTTTCTTTTAGTCTTTTAGTTTAAAGTGCAGTAAGGGTAACCTGAAGCCAAGAATAATGAATTTCTATCTTTCCCAAGGGAATTTGTGTTATCAGGGCAGGGTTAGCTCAGTCGGTAGAGCTTTCAGCTAGAAACCACAAGGTTCCTAGTTTGATACCGGCCCTCACCAACTTAGCGTATAAGTAGCACAGGGATCTGTGCAGTAAAGTAATGAGCTGATGGTAGGTGTGGCACTCCACCTCAGATGCTAAAATAATCTCCTTGGTCTAGCTCTTGTGAAAAGGGGATAGACTCCCTTGCTGTATGGCTCATACTGACATTAGGCCGACCCAACGACTTTACTTTTTTTTTTTTTTTTTTTTTTTATATACTGGACCCAACAAGGAACACTTGTATTTATAAAAAATACTAGACAAAACATGACCCATTGGGTCACCCATTCAGCTCTGGGTAGATAATTTGGATTAGGGAAAAGGGAGTTAGCAAAGCAAATAAAATTTTAAAAAAAAATAAATACGCCGGACGAAACCTTAAAATCATTTTGCTACTGGTTGTGAATTTAACATAGAAATACATTTCAAATTCTCCCGGCTCTCTCTCTCTTTCTCTACTCTCGAGAGAAACTAACATTATATAACGAGGAGGTAGTCAAGAGATACATAGAGGGGGAGAAGGAATACACAGTAAAGTAAGAAATTGGTCGTTTTTTGACTTAATTGCAAATTACGACTAATTAGAACCAATTAAAACAGAATTTTTTTCAAACATAATTCAATCCTAAAAGTAAGGAATAATTGAGTATAATTTTTGTGTCATTAAAATAAACAGTAGAAAAGCCTTTAGGAAGCAAAAGTTGATTAACTCAGCTTTAGTATAATAATAGATAAAATAATATCTTTATTCCTCGGTTGTATGTAGACTGAGAGTTGTCAGCAGAGGTTGCACATACAACGAGCCTTCAGGAGTTCTCTGCAGCGATCTCAAACCTGATCTTGGTCTGCCCGACCCAGATTTCCACAGGCTTTTTATTAGTGTTCAACTCACAGTCACGCTCTTTGATTGTGACACCTATGCAGTTTCTCTGTAGACACACCTCCTCGCCCAAGCAGTCTGTTTTCATTGGTTATTGGCTACACTTACACATTTTCTGTGCCTACACAGTGTCAAATGTACACCTGCATTTTTAGGTGCCAAAGGTCAGTTCAATGCCATATCCTGCTTTTGTTTCTAGGCCCATGCTTGACACCCACACACTTCCTACGTGCAACCCGGACTCCAGGTGCAAACTGATTGAACAGGCAATATATTACATTTGCATGGGAAAAATAGGATCTAAAATGTTTGGTTTTAAGATTATCTTTCTATTATTTTAATCTAGACTATTTTCAATTAATGAAATATTATTAAACCTTATAAATCTTCATTAATCTCCAAGATTATATTTAATTATTGAAAATTAAAGTTAGTATTATAAAGTTTACTAACTGTATATTTTTACAATAATTTGTGAGATAAAGGACATTTTAAAAGCTCACCATTAAGAACAGAGGACTGTCTGAAATATCAAAGTTTAAGATTAAAAGTAAGATGATATTCATCATTTTAAATTCTTAATATTTCCATGCTTCTAATATAACCAACAAAGCTTCCCACCATTCATTGCATATAAAAATATTCTTAGATATTTTGTTCAGTGTGTTTTTTCCCAAATTGTTTGTTACTATTGAAATGTGAAAAAAAAAAATATTATCCTAATGAAGGAATTTTATCCTTAGTTTTTTTTTTCTTTCTTTTCTTTTTTTTTCTTTTTTTTTTTCAATTTATTTATTTTTCTGCACATTCTACCTTGGAATTTACCGTTTTTGATCTGTTTCTGTTATTTTATAGAAAACGCGTACCAACCAGTACGCATGGAAAACAATGTAGGTTAGTTGCTCTATTTGTGAATTTGCTTCAGTCTATAATGTTTGACAGTTTCAGAAAAGTTTACCTTTAACATTCTGGGAAAAATGGTATTTATTTTTTATTCATTTTGAATTATTTTTTTAGACGATTTCTGGGCACAGAAAACAATTTTCTTCTGAGTTTTTCACTAAATATATTATGAAATTTAAACTGCAGATATATTATGAAATTTAAACTTCACACATTAAACATAAATATATTACAAAATTTAAACTTCAAATATATTATGAAATTTAAATCTTACACATAAATTTCAAATATATTATGAAATTTAAACTTCACATGAACTTCACACGAACTTCACACATTATGAAATTTAAACTTTACACACATTATGAAATTTAAACTTTACACACATTATGAAATTTAAACTTTACACACATTATGAAATTTAAACGTTACACACATTATGAAATTTAAACGTTACACACATTATGAAATTTAAACGTTACACACATTATGAAATTTAAACGTTACACACATTATGAAATTTAAACGTTACACACATTATGAAATTTAAACGTTACACACATTATGAAATTATGAAATTTAAACTTTACACACATTATGAAATTTAAACGTTACACACATTATGAAATTTAAACGTTACACACATTATGAAATTTAAACGTTACACACATTATGAAATTTAAACTTCACTCAAACTTCACACATATTATGAAATTTAAACTTCACACAAACTTCACACACATTATGAAATTTAAACTTCACACATATGAAATTTAAACTTCACGTTAAAGACTTTTATGAATCATTAGAATTAGTTTTAGTTACATATCTATTTTGCTTCTTTAAAAGGACTATTAGACATTTATTGTAAATTATATATGAAATTTTAGGTTTCATGAATTCAGAATTCTGTGAACTTCTGTGTTGTCCCACCTGGTTGGTGAGACTTAGATTACGCTGACAGTATCACTGTAGAGGGGTAAGACTCCTCCTCCAAAAAACAGTGGGGGTACTGGGTATGACACTAAACTGCATCTGATAGTAAGGGTTAGTAAGAGATCGGGGGTGGGGGGTGTTAGGTCTCATCTATGAATCAAATTGATCTATTTAAAAATTATTTGTATTCAATAGAAAAAGATGTTCTTAAGCAACAAAAAATGTAAATATAAATATACAATGAATGCAATTCCCTAACCTCTATGCATAAAAGTTAGACATTTAGATTATTCTTTAAGGAATTTATTTATTTTTAAGTTGTTTTTGAATGACAGGGTTCTAAGGGTTAAATCTATATATATATATATATATATATATATATATATATAATGATAAAGAAGATTACTTACCGGGGAATAAAATATTGAGTTAATTGCAAATATTAACTGAATAAGTCAGGGGTATAAAGAATATAAAGTGCTTAATACGTTAGTAGAGTGAATTTAGTATGAAGGTATATATATATATATATATTATAATAAAGAAAGTCCGCAAAATGGATTATATTTTTAAAAAAATTTTTTATTATTATTATTTTACATAAAAAATCTTAAAATAAAAAAAAATTTTTATTATTATTATTTTACATAAAAAATCTTAAAATAAAAAAAAAAATTTTATTATTATTTTACATAAAAAATCTTAAAATAAGAAAAAAATTTTTATTATTATTATTTTACATAAAAAATCTTAAAATAAAAAAAAAATTTTATTATTATTATTTTACATAAAAAATCTTAAAATAAGAAAAAAATTTTTATTATTATTTTACATAAAAAATCTTAAAATAAAAAAAAATTTTTATTATTATTATTTTACATAAAAAATCTTAAAATAAGAAAAAAATTTTAAAAGATATAATACATTTCGCAGGCCCTTTTAAAAAAAATTTTTTTTTTATAAAATATTTAATTTTCTCCTGTTGAACCCATAACAACACCTTTATTTATATATATATATATATATATATATATATATAATATATTATATATATATTAATACTAAATCCGCTCTAAAAAAGAAAAAGTCATCATCAACAGAAATATGATGTCAGTACATTGTTGTAATTGATTTCAAAAGGAAGGGAGAAAAAAAAAAGAAGAAAAAATAAAAACCCAATCTTTTAGTTGTGTAGTCTGAAAAGTCAACCCTGGGAAAAAGTTTTCTATAGCCCTGGGGATGGATTTTTATTTATCTAAAACCTTTTTTTGCTTAAAGGTAAACTTATTTAATTATTCCTTGCTTGTTGTTACCACTGCTTGCCTGGTTTTGTTCTTATGGTGCTTTTGTGCAAGTCTAACTCTCATTGATGAATATTTTACTGAATGTGGCATTTAAAAAGAAAAAAAAAAAGAAAATACATTGATGTATTTTACTATTTCAAGTTTACCAATTTTAGTGGTAGACAGGAACAATTTTTAAGAATTCATCTTTGTCTGAATTTTTTAGATGAGGCTTCTTAATTTGTATTATTTGGATTTTTCAGACTGTTGTCCTCATTTTTATTGTTATATACACAACGTTTTGGATGATGTGTCCTCCAGTCTTCTTCAAATGTTTCTTGTTGAACTTGGGGAACCTTCTCTTTGAATTCCAGAATTTTGGGGAACCTTCTCTTTGAATTCCAGAATTTTGGGGAACCTTCTCTTTGAATTCTAGAATCTTGGGGAACCTTCTCTTTGAATTCTAGAATCTTGGGGAACCTTCTCTTTGAATTCCAGAATCTTCATATTGAAACCGAAATGGGGGTAACCAACTAAAAGTATTATTTAAAAGGAAGCAAAAAAATATGTTGTTGAAATGACCGGCATGACGAACAGCCAGCTATCTCTGATGAGTCAGCCCATCTTCATCGTTCAAAAAGACAACGGGTGGCATGCGGCATATGCAGGTGGCATCTAGTCCAACGTGAACTGTGATCCATTGATTACAAAGACGGGAAGTCACGGCGCCAGACCGAGGTCGCATATGCAATTTGAGCAATGGATCCACGTTAAATAAAGAGACGGATTTTTCTGAGAGGTGTGACCTGCTAGCACTGTTACTGTGCATGACAAGAACCGACTTACTACTTCAATGCTCGCTGAGTTACCATTTGTGCTACCAAGATGAAACCTTATTACCAGTGTTCATCTCTTGGACTTAACACCCTGTTATTTCATTTAATCATTAAAAAAAAAGGGTAAAAAAAATTATATAAAATAATCGGGAAGGGGCAAAGCAATAATTTTTAATAAGATGTCTTTTTAAAAAAATTTTAAAAAAACCGGAAAACCTCAAGCTACATTGAAAAATGATATAATGCATTAATCATTGAGTAAGATTAAGAAAGTTTGGAAGTCTGCATGTCATGTAGTATAATTGTTATGGTCTACAGGGAATTTGGGGATTGAAAAGAAAACGGATTTCTGGAGAAAGAGAAGAAAAAGAAATAAGAACGGGGGGAGCAATTAACTGACGAATGACCCCGGAACTAGATTTAAAAATGAAAACAGACGTTCCGAGTTTTGACCGGAAGCGGATATGGGTGACCCTCCCACCCCTGGGATGAGAAACGGAAGAAGAGAAAAATTGGTCTTTTTTCGGCTAGGCCTTCGTAAGGGGCAGACAGGGCTTCAAAAGTTCCCCATGATGTTTTCACATAGTAGTACCAAACATGATTTATGATAGAATAATTTGCCTTACCCTCTCTCTTCTTGTTTATACAAAAGAACCCACGAGCCTAGAAATAAATAAATAGCCTCCTTGTTACTATACAACTTGCGTATGTTGTTTCTACTAACGACTACTACTACTACTACATGTCATAATAGGAACCTTTCACAGAACTTCAAACCGGACCCTTTATTTAATCAATCGGGGTAGACTGTTCTCATTCCGTTAACCATGCATGGGTACAAGTGTTAAGCTAAATTAAGTATTGTTATTATCCCTGTGTTCAGGATTGAATCCGCAACCCACAGATGACTGTCACTTAGAAGGCACATCGGTCGAAACGTATGTATATATAACAATAAAGATGAGGACAACAGTCTGAAAAATCCAAATAATTCAATTTATATTTATCTATTGTCTTGAATCATTTTATATATCCAGACATTTTTCAAACAATTGAACCCCCACCCCCTACTTTGTTTTCTTGATGTTTCCGTAATGTTTTGGTAAGAACCAGTTTAGCCCAGTCAGTAGAACATCCGCCTATGAATCACAAGGTTCCTGGTTCAATACTAGCCCTTGGCGCATGAGTGGATCTGTTCAGTAAAGTTGGGAGCTGATGATAGGTGTGGTGCTCTACCTCAGACACAAAAACAATCTCCCTGGTCCAGCGCTAGTGAAAAGGCGATAGACTCCCTCGCTGTCTGACTGATATCGCCCATAGGCTACTCTACTGATTAATTATTTGAATGCTGATTGGCTCCTGCATTAGCCAACCAGATGTACAGAAGCCAAGGTCTGCATTGGCAGAACTCTATTTAAAGCCAGTTTATCTGCTAGCATTGAATATAATGGGTGGTGCACTAGAGTTTGATCGGCTTTAGTGGGGTCTAACTGGCGAGAGGTATTATGTTGAAAGACACGAAACCCTCAATGAACCAGTTATAACATAACTGACACCGCCACCCAGCGCTGTTTAATAAGACGGCGTTTCTTGGACACTTGGTGAGAATACAAAGAAAAAATTCAATTGTCTAAACTGTTTCTGGATGTTAATGAGTTTTCTTAAAATTGTTGATAAATTGATTAGTTTTATTTGTTTTATGTTATATTGCTTGTTATCTTGTTTTAAAGCTTTTTTTATTTAAAAAAAAAACATTCGTGCTTTTTGAGGCTGAAAAATTAATCTTATTTTAATAATATCAAAAAACATTTTTTAAAAATGTTTTTCTAACACTACTTAGCTTTGTGGCAAATCATTTATTAAAACCATTTAATATTCTTTGCTAAATTTACTATGTTTTTTATATCATGGATAATTTATTGGTTTTTTTATTTTTTTTATTTCTTCTTTTATTTTATATTTTGTCTGTCTTTTTGTTTTCTGTGAATTCTGTTGAAAAATGAATTAAAAAAGACATTAACTTTATAAGACATGATGAGTTGTTTTATCTATTGAATACGTGAATTAAAAAAGAATTTGGTTAAAGAAGAATTGAATTTTAAAAACTAATTTGATTAAAAAGAATTTGGTTTTTAAAAAAGAATTTGTTTACAGAAGAATTTGGTTTTTAAAAAAGAATTTGTTTACAGAAGAATTTAGTTTAAAAAAAATTTGTTTACAGAAGAATTTAGTTTTAAAGCGAATTTGATTAAAAAGAATTTATTATTCATATATACAGTGATGCTGATTGCTTTTTAATTTAATGCGTCCTGGGATGCATATATTTGCATTGAATGAGTCCCCGTGAAAATTTATGGGTCCCAACTAAAATTTCTTAATAGATTGTAGGGTTTTTATTTATGATCTGGGGAAATAACTAAAGCCGTCCAACTCCTACTGTGTACCTATCAGCATCTCTGATACATAATAATTTGTTTTATCTATTGAATACATGAATTAAAAAGAATTTTGTTTTTTGTTTTTTTTAAAAAGAATTTGTTTACAGAAAAGAATTTAGTTGATGAAGAATTGAATTTTAAAAACTAATTTGATTAAAAAGAATTTGGTTTAAAAATTTGGTTTGTATAGGAGAATGTTGCTTGAATTAGTTTTGGAATTTATGCAAAAAAAAAAAAAAAAAATTGGAGGGGGGGGGCTTTGTCTTTTAGTTTTTACTTTTATTGTTAAAATTTATATTTTTCAATTAATCAAACTGACACCATTTTATTTAATAAAATTTCATGCAGAGATATAATATAGAAAATAATCAATAAAAATTGAAAATAATCTAATAAATTCAATAATGCTGATAGCTTTTTGATTTAATACATCCTGGGACGCACATATTTGCTCTGAATGAATCGGTTCTCTTACTTACAGTAAGAGAACTGAATCCTACAATAGAAGAACTCAGCTAGTGTCCTGAAGAAGGTCTGATAGACCGAAACTTTATAGCATCGACATCATCACCAGTAATAATCTTCCATCCAGTACAACATCCTGTGTTTGTCTACTTTTCTCCACATAGTGTAGAATTGATTTCCTCTTTTTACTTCCATATATATATATATATATATATATATATATATAATCCAAAAATCCGGAGAAGAAATATTCCTTACGACATAGATTTTTTTTGTAAAGTGTCGTAGTTTTCAGAGCTCAATGTGTGCTCTTATTGTCAGTCACAGAGCAAAATTATATAAGTAAAAAAAAAAAAAAAACTATAACAGAAGATTTAGATTTTTAGCATTATAGCCTATTTCAGGAAGCCTAGACCAAATGTCTAGTGTTCCAATCATTCGCGTCTGATGATTGGGAACGCTAGACATTTGGTTTAGGCTTCCTGAAATAGGCTATAAAAATGAAAATGAAAATCTTCTGTTTATATTTATAAGAAGTCTACATAGTGTTAACTCTGGTTCTTATAAAATATTGGGTTACTTAAAGGATAAGTACCCAATACGGAATACTTCAGTTAGGAAAACAACAAACGCGTTATTACATTTATATAACTTTATTATAACATATTTAGGGGAACGAAGTTACTCAGGCTATTTAATGTCACAAGTGTCCAAACATACACAATAGTGTTAATAGACAAAGTGGAAACCACTTATTGTAAGTAGAGGCTGTGGCGTCTGGTGTGCACCATAGGTGTCTGCTGGAGAGAGATGACAAGCACGTCCAGGCTTGTTCAATGGCATCGGAAGAAGAGGGTTCTCTCGTCGGGTTCCTGTGTCACGTGACCAAAATAGGGTCTCCTGACACAGGAGATTCACCAAAACCCTCAGACAAGGGAGACTGCCCTTACATATTTTTTACTTATATATAATAAAGCTGAGGACAACCATCTGAAAAATCTAAATAATACAAATCACAAGCTTCATCTCAAAAATTCAGATAAATAAGTACTGAATCAAAAATAACGTGATATTGTGGAGGGCTACAAACACACTTTACTTGATATTCGTAGTTTAAACCTGTTTATTTATTTTTTTAAAAAGCCCCTCCAAATTGAGGTGTGTCTTATAAACCATAAAATACAAATATTTATTTATTTATTTAAGAAAAAGTTTAATAAGATTTTTGGATGTTTGTTTTTTAGAAGCATTGTTGAATAAAGTATATATTATTCTATATATATTTTTAAAAAAAGAACACCACGAGACGCGTGTTTATAACAAAAAAAAATAACGACCAAAAAAAAAAAAAAAAACGCGTCCATTTCCGAAAATTGTCTCTGAAGATAAAGTTTTACTTTGAAATCGATAAGACAAAATAACATCTTTTTGTTTTTATTTTTTACTTGCATTGTAATTGCTTTCAAATTAATATATTATGTATATATTATATTTTTGCTTGAAGGCAACAATGCATGTATCGCATAAAATTCGAGACTTTTTTTTTTTTTTATATAGAAAATGAACTTGACAAGTGTAATCCCGGCAAAGGATCGCTCAGTGTGTAGAACATCGTACAGACTGTTGTCAAGTTCATTTTCTATTTTAAAAAAAAAAAAAAAAAAAGTATCGAATTTTATCCGATACATGCATTGTAATTGCCTTCAAGCAAAAATATAATATAAAAGTTTAATAGTTAAGTTTGCTTGGGAATTTCCTTTTTCTTCTTTTCTTTTCTGAGTTATATTCATATTAAATAAAAAAAATTTTTTTAAAAAGTCAAACAAGTGTGCATTATAAAATTCTGAGTTAAAAATTATTTAGGATTGAATGACGAATTTATATTTTACCCTTTTTAAAAAAATTTTTTCTTCTGAATTTATTTAGCAATCGAACGCAAGCAGCAGAAAGAACAAGAGAAACAGTACAAACAGCAGGAGAAAATTAAACGACAGGAACATCTAAGAATGGAAAGAGAATTGAGAGCTCAACAAGTTTTGGAGGTAGATATAACACACACACACACACACATGCAACATTTATTAAAGTTTTTTTAATTTAAAAAAAAAAAATTTAATTTATTTTATAAATCTGGTTTATAGCATCTGAATAATGGTTTTCATTATTTGGATTAAAACCTACTAAAAAGCAGAAAGACACGTGTTTTTTTTTTTTTTTTTTGTTGTTTTTTCTTCTTTTGAGAGCTCAACACGTTTTGGAGGTAGATATAACACACACGCTGCATTTACATTTTTTAAAATTTATTTTTTAAAATTTATTTTTTTAAATTTTTTTTTTTATACTAGTTTATAATATCTGAATAATGGTTTTGGTTATTGGAATTAAAATCTACTAAAAAGTAGAAAGACAAGTTTTGGTGGTAGGTATCTCACACACACAGAGTATTTACTAAAGTTTTTTTAAATCTTTTAAAAAATTTTATTTATTTTATTTTCATTGTATAACTCTGGTTTATAGTATCTGAATAATGGTTTTGGTTATTTTCATTAAAACCTACTAAACAGCAGAAAGCCAGATTTTTTTGAGAGCTCAACAATTTTTGGAGGTAGATATTACACGCACACATGCAGCATTTATAAAAATTATTATTATTATTTTCATCATTATTTTATTTTTATTTTTTTTTTTCATTGTATAAACCTGGTTTATAATATCTGGTTATTTGGATTAAACTTGGAGTATTAAAAATAAATGAATTAGAAGAGAAATTTGAATACACAAAATCAGTGAGACAGAGAAATATAAACTAGACCTAATATGAAATCTTCAAACTTTAAAAAATCAGACTTAAAACTAAAAAATAAAACTTTCGCCTGAAGAAAAAAAGATGTATAAAAAAAAAAGAAAAGTCTGTACCTCCTGAAAATAATCAGATGGTACTATTAAAATGGCCAAAAGAAAAAATACTGTAAGAGTTGCCTAAGTTAAATATACTAAAGTGCTTAATACAAAAAGTAGAGCCAATAAATAATTAAGTAAGCCTAATGAGTCAGAATATCTACCTAGGTTTCTCTTAACGGATCATCAGGATTTTGAAATAGAATGCTAAGATTTGTCTCTCTTTTTTTTTTTTTTTTTCTTTCTTTTTCCTCTTTTTCTTTTTTCCTTTTTTTCTTTTTTTTTTCTTTCTTTCTTTCTTTCCTTTTTTTCTTTTCTTTCCTTTTTTTCTTTCTTTTTTCTTTCTTTTTTTTTTCTTTCT
The DNA here is from genome assembly GCA_023376005.1 of Doryteuthis pealeii. Taxonomy (NCBI): domain Eukaryota; kingdom Metazoa; phylum Mollusca; class Cephalopoda; order Myopsida; family Loliginidae; genus Doryteuthis; species Doryteuthis pealeii. The sequence goes on along the minus strand of CM042171.1, from coordinate 60,437,644 downwards.
TTTTTTTTTTCTTTTTTTTCTTTCTTTTTTTTTTTTTTCTTTCTTTTCTTTTTTTTTTCTTTTTCTTTTTTTTCTTTTCTTTCTTTTTTTTTCTTTCTTTTCTTTTTTCTTTCTTTTTTTTCTTTTTTTTCTTTTCTTTCCTTCTTTTTTTTCCTTTTCTTTTTTTCTTTTTTTCCTTTCCTTCTTTTTTTTCTTTCTTTCCACATTTATATTGAATATTATTCAGAAGTTCAATATCACATTAACAATGCCCTGATGATGGTTTAATATAAAAAACCGAAACATTTAATGTTGGCTAATACTTCTAACTATAATAATAAAAATCATCCTCTGAGTAACTTTCTTTTTCATATTTCATATATATATATATTTATAGCGATTTTTGTGGCCATTTTTAGGCTGCAGGTGAGAGCACTTTACAGTGGGGATCCTTTGTGTTAGGTAGAATCCTTAGTTCCTTATTGAAGAAGCCTTATCTGTTTTTCCGTGTTGAATCCATGTCGAATATTAAATAATTGATAGTGTTAAAAATAAATTAATTAGTTCAAACATGAAAAGAAATTTGAATACACAAAATCAGTGAGACGGAAAAATGAGATTTCAATCCAGCTGTAGATTTGCATAAATTTCATAAATGGAGAGAATACAAGAAAGATATAAAACTTTCTATCATCTCACTTATCTCCCTTATCTCATCTCACTTATCTCCCTTCTCTGCATCACTTTGTGTTCTCAATTTCCCTAAAATTCCAACATATTCTCTTTATCCATGACAGCTTCCTGTTGTAACCTAACAAAAGTTACTAAATGAGAAATAACCAAATGTTAGAAATGAAATGGAATCTTTATAACATTAAGAAAATACAGTACTCGCCAGCGGTGTGAAGAAGGTTAACCACTGCTAGTGGTATCAGACTACTCAGCATAATACTCCCGTATCTTTGCAGATTGGGACATACCTATTAATGTTCCTAGGTAGGGTATTATAACTTGTCAGAAGGTTACCGAGCTTGACAAAAAAACCCCAAAAAAACCCTGCACTGTCAAACAGTTCCCCATAAAATGTGGAACTTTTGCTCTTATCAGAAATAAATTTTTCAATGCAAATAATATGAAGGATCTGTTTGAGAATACTAACATGGATGACATTTTATCCTTCTTGGTAGAAATAGAAATATATTGAAAATTATGAATCAAGATATAAAATACATCCATGAAACTATCTACAAAAAATTTGAGTATCAACTTGCGCTCTAACAGTTTTGGCATTAAATAACCCACGGGGGTTGATATGTCATTAATCAAACTAAATATGGTAAATAGCCACTGCTAAATGGTGTTAAGAAAATAGCATTTTACTCTAAATAAATCTCATTATCTATCATTTTAATTGACAAATGACAAGTATACTTTAGTGATTGTTTATTTTACTTTGAATTTCCGCTATTATCATGATACCCCCCTCCTCCCCCAAAAAAAGGTTGCTGTTCTATTTTATGTATGATAGCAAGTGTATTTTTTTGCAGTTGATGAAATTTCACTATGTTTATTGTATTAAAAAAACAAAATTTTAATAATATAAAAATATCAATACTTTTTTTCTGAAGATCTTAGCAAATATTTCTTTAAATTGATGTAGTTATTAACCATGAAATATCTGGAAAAAGGTCCATTTTGTTTATTGTAATAAAAAAAAAAAAACAACCCAAAAACGTGAGAAATTTGAGATATTTAGTCATATAACATTTGAATGCTTTTGTTTGAAGATATTTGCAAATTTTTCTTTGAAATATTTCATTAAACTTGAAAAGGTTATGTACTGTTTGACATATGAACTTATTAAATTATTTTCAGTGTATTTTTTTGCGGTTAAATAATTCCTCTGTTTATTGTAAAGAAGAAAAAAAAAATGTGAGACTTTCACGAGAAAGGCGTATTTTTTGATAATATTTCAAAATATCAATACTTTTTTCTGAAGATCTTAGCCAATTTTTCTTTGAATTGATGTAGTTATTAACCATGAAATATCTTGAAAAAGTTACATTTTGTTTATTGTTTAAAAAAAAAGAAAAAGAAGAAAAAAAAAAAAGTGCGTCCATTATGAGAAAGATCTATTTTTTTTAATCATATAATATTTGAATATTAATGCTTTTGTCTGAAGATTTTTAAAATTTAATTGAAAGAAAGAAAAAAAAATTGTTTCTGTATTAATGTAACTTTAAAAAAACAAAATGTCTGACCATTATCAACTTCTTACCCTTCCAGTCAAATCTTTTCTGGTATCATCTGGAACGAGTAAGTCAGTGCATGCATTCATTGATTAAATTTGAATCTTTTTTTATTTTATTATTTTAAAAAAAAAATGAATCTCTGAATGTATCTGGATTTTTTTTTCTTTGTGCTGGGATTTTATGCTGATTTTTTTTTTTTTTTGAATGAAGATAGTTGTTTTAGCTGTAGTATTGGTAGAAACCGCTTGCTCAATTTGATGCCTTGCTAACTGGGATTTGATTATTTCAAATTAGTATTTTTATGTCTTTGTATTGTGCTTTTTTATATTTTTTTTATTTATTTATTAAGCATTTATTTACAAGCTTGGATGTGACCTTTTTTTATTTAATTATTCCTTTTCACTGGACAATGACTCCATTACGTTTTATGTTGTGTAAGCTTTTTCTTTTATCACTTATAGATTTATAAAATTGAAAATTACTTTTAGAAATATTTATATTACTTTTAATTGGTGATTTTATCAAGCATGTGGATAAAAGTATATTACTAAATTAACTATTAAATGTTTACTATATAAATTCATAATATTTTGTATATTGTCAAAATCAATAAAAATCCTTGAAACAAATGATATAATAAATTTAACCATCCCTCACAACCTAATGTTTGGCATAAAATAACACTGGATGAGTTGGCATGCCATTAAAATCAATCAATCAATCATTGAACTTTACCCTATAAACTTGTCCCTTAAACTGATTTCCAATCCACTTAGCAACAATAACTGCAAACAACCTAATGTAAAAATCAAGAAAAATCTTTGAAAAAAAAAAAAGAAAAATTGGACCATTCCTCACAACCCACCGCTTGGCATAAAATAACCCTGGATGGGTTGACATGCCATTAAAATCAATCAATCATAATATTTGTAGGGTGAATGGTGTCAGTCAATGTATCTATGAAAATATGTATTTAAATATATAAAAACTTTAATATCACATGAAATTCAAAATTTGAAGTAATGTGAACTAAAATTGCATGTCGCCCACACAGGTTAAGTATAATAATAATGAAATTTATTGTGTACAGTGCTCAGCTGCACCACAACTCATTAAAGTCTCATGTATAATACATAGAATGATGTACTAATGTCAGAAACGTGAATAGCGTACAGTAATAATATACATGTATGTGTGCGTGCATATGTGTCTGGAGAGGGTATCAGGTATAGTGTTGTTGAATCACAGGAAACCTGGAGGTTTTGAAAGATGCAGTGTTTTACGATGGATCAGTGGTGAGCATGGAAAGTCATGTGAGTTCTGTTCAATCGTTGCTGTGTTTGATATACCTGCTGATGCATTTTCTGAATGCCATATCTAAGTTGAGCTTAGTAAATAAGTAAATAGATTCAGATGGGTGTGTTAGCCAGATTGGCAGATCTGATTCTCAATGCAATGCCATATCTAAGTTGAGCTTAGTAAATAAGTAAATAGATTCAGATGGGATATTGGCAGATCTGATTCTCACATGTGTGGTTGAGCCCATCTAAACGCCAGATTGGCAGATCATTGTTAGTGAGTTTGATTCTCACATGCTTCCAACATATCTAAGTTGAGCTTAGTAAATAAGTAAATAGATTCAGATGGGGTGTTTAGCCAGATTATCATTGTTAGTGTCAATGGTTATCCTTTCATTACCGAATGACCTAGATTCAGAGCATCTTTAGCCAGATTGGCAGATCATTGTTAGTGAGTTTGTGCCCCGTTTTTCATGATCTAAGTTGAGCTTCAGATGGGCATTAGCCAGATTTCATTGTTAGTAGTTTGATTCTCACTGGTTGTGCCATATCTAAGTTGAGCTTCCATCTAACATTGTGTTTAGCCAGATTGGCAGATCATTGTTAAGTTGATGATTTTTGTGCCATATCTAAGTTGATAAGTAAATAGATTCAGATGGGCATCGAAACATTGTGTTTAGCCAGATTGGCAGATCATTGTTAGTGAGTTTGATTGAGCAAAAGGAGTTGGATTATTTTATTTGAATAGAATCAGTTCTGAGGTGAATAGATAGTGGACTTTGAAATATCCCATCATACAGGTAAAAAAACAAAATATCCCATCATACAGGTACAGGTAAAAAAAACAAAAATATCCCATCGTACAGGTAAAAAAAAAAAAAAAAAAAAAATATCCCATCATACAGGTAAAAAAAAAAAAAAAAATATCCCATCATACATGTAAAAAAAAAAAATTCCATCGTACAGGTAAAAAAAAAATATCCCATCATACAGGTAAAAAAACAAAATATCCCATCATACAGGTAAAAAAAACAAAATATCCCATCATACAGGTAAAAAAAAACAAAAATATCCCATCATACAGGTAAAAAAAAAAAAATATCCCATCATACAGGTAAAAAAAAAAAAATATCCCATCATACAGTAAAAAAAAAAAAAAAATACCAAGAATATTTGATACGGCCATAAGGGAAATTTGGAGTTAAATCCCGGGTAACACTGGGTAGCTCTGCTAGTGTAATATAAAATGCTGCAGTTTAACTATCATTCTTAACATTGGTTACTTATCTGATTAAAAGAAAGAAAAAGAATAATTACTGAGAAAATGGCAGAAAAATCTATAATATTTTCATTATTTTATAGATCATTTTAGCATTCATAGATAATTATACCTTTCTGCTATCTGGCACTTATAAAATGTTTTCCCCCTCCTCTCCCCCATGACATCAATATTCTATCAGTTTCCGCCCTGTAATTATCTTCTTACCATTTTTATACTGAACTCTTTCTTTAGACTACTTAGAATTTTAGTTCATATCTTCTAATATTGGTAAATATTGCTACTTACCAAGTTAAGATTTCAAACAGGTAATACTTGCCATACAACCTAAACCCTGTAATATCTTTGCAAGTTTTACTCGTTTTATTTCTTCTAGAATTGTTTGAAAGTTTAAAAAACCTTTTCAAAATTGAAAAAATTCAACATTAACGGGAATTAATCAACTAATCATCCAATTATCAATAAAAGTTTTGGTATTATACCAAAAATTTTGTGCCATATCAAAGTCGAACTTTGTAAATAAGTAAATAGATTAAGATGGAGTTATAGATTTTTTTATCTATAACTGTTTAGATAATAGTGATCAGGAAGAAAGTTAATTTGCAAAGCGAATAAAATTTTAAAAAATAAATATGACCGGAGAATTAAAAAAAGGAAAAAAAAAAAAAAAATATTACCGGAGAATTAAAAAAAGCAAATAAAATAAAAATTTAAAAAATATGACCGGAGAATTAAAAAAAAAAATAAATAAATAAAAAAATAAACATTAGTCTTTATTTTTTTTTTTTTTTTTTTTTTATAAATTTAATTTAAATTTTTATTAAATGCATGGGTAATTTATATTTACTCGTTTTCAGGTTTGCTTTGTTTCTTAACCTGATGTAAAGAATGCAATTCATCTGTTGTATTGGGTGTTTAAAAAAAAAAAATGGTGTCATTTGATACGTACAGAGAAAATTTATATGAATTTCATAATTTAATAAATTGATCAATTTTTGTTCAAATGATCCCAAATTTTAACAGTATTTGTAGAAAAATTCAAAAATTCAAACACCTTTTTTTTTTGGGGAATAGCATTTTTTACCTAAAAAAAAAAAAAAAAAAAAAAAAACAAACAACAACAAAAAACATTAAACAAATTTTGAGTTGAATAATTATGAATTTTTGTACCATTGTCCTTATCTGTATTGTGGTAAACTATGACAATAAAGATGAGTACAATAGTCTGAAAAATTAAAATTATTCAACTCAAAATTCTGTTTAATATCCAAACTTTTTTTTTTTTTTTTTTTTCTCTCGGGGAGTGGCATTTTCTATACCTCCCCGGTAAAAGAAAAAAAGAAAAAACAAAAAAAAACATGGAATATTAAACAAATTTTCAGTTGAATAATTTTGAATTTTTGGACTATTGTCCTTATCTTTATTGTGGTAGTTAACTACGACAATAAAGATGAGGACAATAGTCCAAAAAATCAAAATTATTCACATCAAATCTCATCTCAAAAATAGAAAGAAATTTTGAGTTGTTTCTATGTATTGACGATTTTGGTAATCGTGACATAGTTTTGGTTACAGACAAATAGAGACCGAATCTCTATTATTAATAGAAGATATTAATGCTATCTACAAACTTAAATTTTATCATAATATAAAGGAATAAACTACAATAACTATTAAATACTTTTGATATTGCTTTTCAATAGAACTGCTATTTTTTTTTTTACCCTACTTTTTAGAAATGAATTTAAATTAAAATCTAAAAAAAAGAAAAATCTTTATTCTTCCCATCCGTTGGTCTGAGACCTATTCTTACCCTACCCCCGTCCCCTGTCCCGTCCGCCCTGCTATTTATGCTTAGCATGGATATAGCTGCTTTCTCACCTCCTAGGCATTTATTATCCATTAATCTACTCATAACATTGTAGATAATCCTAGATAATCATCTTAATTAATATTCTCACTTATTATTAATCAATTATTAATAATTTTACATTGCTTCTTTATTTTGCATTATTGTCTATTCTGTTCTTGGTGTGTTTTTGTGATTGATATATATATATATATATATATATATATGATGTCAGCTTGAAAATGGCATATTGTCTGCTTTTGTTGTTGATAAAGTTATTTTGGGTTTCTCTCTATCTATCTTTCTCTCTATCTCTCTATCTTTCTTTCTCTCTATCTTTCTTTCTCTCTCTCTTTCTCTCTATCTTTCTTTCTCTCTCTTTCTCTCTTTCTCTTTCTCTCTCTTTCTCTTTCTCTCTCTCTTTTTCTCTATCTCTTTTTCTCTATCTCTCTCTCTCTCTCTCTTTCTCTCTCTATCTTTCGAGATGCTGACCAATTCTCAATAAGTGTTTACCAGTTTGTCTCCTCCCCCTTTTTTCTTTTCTATTTGTGAATACAGTTTTGTATGGATATAGGTTGTTCATTTAGTAAATACTCTTTTACTAGAGTTTTAAAAATAAAAAATAAAACAGTTAGTGCAGTTGACTTTCTTTTAATTCTTGATTAGTACAAATTAGAAGTTTCTAATAAACGATGAATTAGTTCTCAGATCAGCACTAGGCTTATCTATAAGTTATAACTTGAAGTCACACACACACTCAAAGATTTCATTCACAATTATAGGCCTTAAGAAGAGATGAGCCTGTTCAATGCTTAAATAGTTGACGTTTTAATCAACAGTAGGTACTGTAAGCAACCTAATATAAAAATTAGTCGATTTGGCATTAAAGGACCTCAAATTTCATATAGTATAGTGTCTTAGCAGGTGAAGGTTCAACTTTATTTCAGATATCATCAAATTACTTGATAGAAAATAGTCCCTTGATTGCAATTGAGGCATATTTAACTTTAAGTTTTATATAATTTTTAGAATATTTGTTGAAATAGATCTCAGCAAATTTTGTTTTTAAAGTTTTTAACTTTTCTTATTCCACAGTGATGCTCCAATCAGAATATTATCTTTCATATATATATATATAATATATATATATATATATATATATATATATATATATATGGGAATAAAAGGCCTTAAATACCATGGGTATCGTGGTTATGGACCATTTCCACTCGCGAGTATGCTCACGAGCTTCTTCAGACCACTGATATATTTTATTTAGACAGGCATATGGCCAGAACCACGATACCCATGGTATTTAAGGCCTTTTATTCCCAAATAACTTTGCTCTGTTTACAATAATTAAACATTGAGCTCTCATACGGAACCTGAACTCTACAACAAACTACTGGTAGAGAATTAGGACCCACCTATAATCACCTTGTACCAAGAAACTTGGTACCGCACCAAAAAGTATATATATATATATATATATATATATATATATATAATCAAAATGTTGCTACCATGTAATCATTGTAGTAGCATAAGTAGTTAATCCAAAAGGGCTCAATATATTTCGTAAAATATGGAGTATTTATAATTGTAGATCTCTCTACCACCTTGAAGACTGAAACTGTGGTAGAGAGAAAAACTTTTCCCTACGACTAATATGTGAAGAAAGGAAGTGAATCCGACGGTATGTAGTATATTGAGAAAAATGAAAAAACACAGGTTTAAATGGGTTAAGTGGTAAGTTTATTGGCCGACACTGCAGTGTTTCAATCTATTAATTAGATCATCTTCAGGGCATTTGTTGGTATATGGAAGGTAATAAGAAATTTTTTTATCACAGAATAACAAGAAAAGTGAGTGGTAGTCCTTGTTATTCAGTCTGTTTCAAACCTTAAACTTTTTTTAAACAGACTGAATAACAAGGACTACCACTCGCTTTTCTCGTTATTCTGTGATAAAAAATTTCTTATTACCTTCCATATACCAACAAATGCCCTGAAGATGATCTAATTAATAGAGTGTCGGCCAATACTGCAGCGTTGGCCAATAAACTCACCACTTAACCCATTTAAACCTGTGTTTTTTCATTTTTTCTCAATATACTATATATATATATATATATATATATTCACTGTTTATGAATAAATATTAACCCTTTCGTAAGACAAGTAATTTTTTTAATTATGATATTTTACAAAGCAATCTTTACATAATAATACACCATAGTGTGAACTCCTAGTGATGTTTCTCTACATTAACATTGAATTGGTGAAGAAGCAGCCAATAGGAAAATGCCTTACATTGAGCTACTACCTGTTGGTGACAGAAATGAAAAGAGTTAAAATCAATTCTATTCTTTTGTTGTACATATTGTAACTCCCTTTTATCATTATCTTTTGAAATTTTGATTTTTTTTTTTTCTCCCCCCTCCCATTGTTTTTTTTTTTTTTTTTTTTTGTGTGTGTTTTTAAATTTATTATGAATTAATAGGAATTTGTTTCAACAAGGTTAATAGGGAGGTTTATATTTATTATTTATCATTGAAATAAAGAAAAAATTTTTAAAACCTGAAAACAAAACCTCAATGCTATTTCTCTGAATTTTTGAGACGAGGCTTGATAATTTGGATCATTTGGACTATTGTCCTTATCTTTATTGTTATCTGTACAAGGTTTGCGCCGATGTGCCCTTCGGCCTTCTTCAGGTATTTCTTGTCGGACTGAGGAACCTTCTTGTAAACAGGAGCCATCACTAAACCCAACCCTTTATTCAATCCACGGGGTTATCCTGTTCTCATTCTGCTAATCATAGCTGGGGTACTTTCTGTACAAACAATTTTTATTTCATGGGTAACTCTCACTAGATTTCACAATTCGGTTTGACTATTCCCAAATTTATTTCCAACTTATAAGAATTTTTATCATACAAAAAAATTTGTCACTTTAAAAAAAAAAAAAAAAAAAAAATCACGTAAAAAAAATGTCTGCAAACAATTGCAGTAATTAAAACTTGGTAATCCAAAATTTCAGGATTGCAGGTACGAATTCATTCCAGGATGTTTTTATTTGCTCACAAGGTCAGCCTCATTCTGAAATGGTATGATATGTTGGGCTATGGACTCTAGGAGTAGAATCAGTCATTGTGATTATGTCACAATGACTTTCGTATTTATTATTAGAGTAGACAAAATAATTACAAATTTCAATGGATAAGAAATTTAATTTAAAAAATTTTTTTTTTTTTACATTTTTCATCTAAGTTTAGTAATTATTTTTTTGTGCTGATGCATGCATATATATATATATATATATATATATATATATATATATATATATATAGCCTGACAGTTATAGCAGTCTTCCTGTCTTTAACTCTGCTGATGAGACATAATAGGCCGAAATGTACATACAGAGATTGACTTTTCTCGATTTGTTTAGCCTTACATTTGAACAGATTTGCCCACCTAATTCATTAATTATCCATTAATTAATTTTCAAAATGACTTCAATTAAGCACATATTCTCCCAAAAATTGTCGGCTAAGGCCATATCAAACACATTGTTGGTTTGTTTACTTCTCATATATGTATATATATATGTATATATATATATAATTTTAATATAAAACTATTTCAATTTTCTGCTTATTTAAGCATCTTTTTTGTCTAATGACTCTGAATTTATTTTGTGAATCTAGGAAAGAGAGATGAAGCGACAACAAGCCGTCATGATGAGAGAACAGGTCAGTCTGCATTTTTTCATACAACTTTAAAAAAAAAAAAATTTTTTTTACATGATTAGAAAACAAAGAAATATTGGTTGGTTATGTTTACTAAATTTACAATATTGGATGAGAAAAGAAAAAAAACTGAACTATTTTTTATTATTGCCACAAATTTTAATGAAACTTCAATGGCTTAGACACACATAGGAAGTTATTATTTTTACTTTTTTAAAACTTAGACATCTGCTTACTAACCATTAGCAAAAGACTAATCACAGATTTTAAAAAAAAAGATTTTTAAGAAATTTACTGTTTTTTTTTGGGGGGGGGGGGTTAAAGTATTTCTGAGGATTTTCTTTTTAAAAAATTATGATTTTTCCATTACAACTAAGGGAACTTTGACAACAATAATCAAGAAAAATAATCACTTCCTATATGTGTATAAGCCATTAAAGTTTCATTAAAATTTGTGTCCATAATTTTTAAAAAATGAATTTTTTTTTCAATACTGTAGAAACAATATTATTATTATTATTATTATTATTGAGTATTGTTCTTTTTATTATATGACCATATAATATAGATTCGCATTATTTGATATATATATTATCTGATATAGAAACTATAAATTCAATGTATTCATGCCTTATAAATATAGCCCATGTGTACTAGTGGATTTATTAAAGGAAGGAGGGTACAAAGTTATTACAGTTTTTTTTATTTTTTATTTTGACTCAGGATTGCTAAGAAAGTAACTTTTTCTTTTTTGAATACAAATAGTTTTACTTAAAAAGTTGGGTCATTCATTCATGAGTCACTGTTTTTTATTTTACCATGAACTTCATAAGTTTCTTCTTGCCTCTAAATTGAATGCAGATATCTCTGTGGCCATTTTATACCATGTATGCTGAACTAAAATTCTTATTGTCTTGTTAATGGCAGCAGGAACGGGAACGTCGACGTCAACATATGTTGCTGGTGAAATCCTTGGAAGCTCGCAGGCGGCAAGAAGTAAGTAATTGATATATCAAATTATAGTTTCTTGTTGTAAAATTAGTACAATTTGAATAAAGATTAATTTGAGCTCACTTTTCTTTCAATAACAATTCTTACACCAGTGATCTGATCATGATGAAATTTTACACACACATTAAACTAATATTCAGGAACAGGACTGGCTGATAGGGTTTCAATAAAAATCACTAATATCCCTGGGGGATATCTTTACAATAAAGAGAGGAAAGAAGTTTCAATGAGAGAGGGGGAAGGGGAATAATAGTAATGTTGAAATCAAGTAAAAATACTGTATGGGCACCCAGGTTCGCTAGCATTTCCAGGCACACTTTCAGAACTGCAAATAACTTCAACTTTCTCAGGTATTACCAGGTACTGCAGCTAGTATGATAATAATAATAATGAAATTGTTTACAGTGCTCAGGTGTACTACAATTATTAGTATAGATACAGTAATTATTATTATACATTTATTAGTGTTTTATTATAATTATTATTATTATTAGTGTAGGTACAGTGATTATTATTGTTATTATTATACATTTATTAGTGTATTATTATTATTATTATTATTATACATTTATTAGTGTATTATTATACATTTATTAGTGTATTACTATACATTTATTAGTGTATTATTATTACTATACATTTATTAGTGTATTATTATTATTGTTATACATTTATTAGTGTATTAGTTAGTGTATTATATTATACGTTAGTGTATTATTATAACTATACGTTAGTGTATTATTATTACTATACGTTAGTGTATTATTATTACTATACGTTAGTGTATTATTATTATTACTATACGTTAGTGTATTATTATTATTATTATACGTTAGTATATTATTATTATTATTATACGTTAGTGTATTATTATTATTATTATTAGTGTAGGTATAGTGATTATTATTATATATCTATTAGCATAAATACTAGTTCAATTGATATGTCCGTGGCCAGTAATAAAGTCACAGTAAAAAAAAGTCACAATTAGTTTATGGTGGTCAGTTAGGGTTAAGTTTTGTAGAGAAATGTTTTTGAGTGAAACAAACGGGATTTATTGAGTAAACACTTTTGGTTTAAGATTACTTCCTTTTTTCTTTTTTTTTCACCTCCCTGTGACCTTTTCAGACTCACAGCCATTTTTGTTTAAATCAATCCTATTATTAATTGTGACTTTTTCCTGTGAGTCTATTACCAGCTATGATGGCTGAACTCTCTAGCAAAGCTTTAATGTATTTTGTGCTTGATTTATTTTTTAAATTTTTATTTATTAATTTATCTTTTTAATTTTGTAAATTTTGTCCAGTCAGGTACAAGTTACCTAACAGCTATGGGTTCAGAGAATTTAATATTCACTATTCACATACAAATATTCAAAGTTTGTTTTTCTTTCTCCTTCAGTTAAAGTTTCCTAATTGAATATTTATCCAAGATGGTTTCTATTGCAGCAGAACATTTTCTGCGTCCAGTGTCAAAAGTTTTCATAATTTCAAATGCAAAGATGGTATTTTGGTGTGTAAGATTATTTCGTTTTTGTTATTCTATAATTGAAGCCAACCGTATTAATTAAGGAATGAGAATTCTGAATCATTGGCAAAAAAAAGTGGTAATATAATTTTCTATGAGTTTTATTGCATGATTCAACTTTTCTTCTTCAATTTAAATATATATATAAACCAAAAGTCCAAAGAAGAAATCTTCCTTACGACACAAGAGTTTTATTTAAACAAAACCAAGTCGCAGTTTGAGAGCTCAATGTGTGCTCTTAAAGTTAGAATCACAGAGCAAATATATGAGTAAAGAAATAACAAAAGACTTAGAGATTTAGCATTATAGTCTATTTCAGGGAGTTTAGACAAAGTGTTAAATCTACCGACTCATCAGATTCGCATCTGATGAGTCGGTAGATTTAGACAATTTGTCTAAGCTCCCTGAAATAGACTATAATGCTAAATCTCTAAGTCTTTTGTTATTTCTTTACTCATAATATATATATATATATATATATATATATATATATGATATATTGAAAAAACAAATGATGTTTACAAATGCATGGGCTCATCAGGAGAGAATGTGCAAACCGTTTCTCTCCTGATGAGCCCATGCATTTGTAAACATCCTTTGTTTTTTCAATATATCATATTCACACTGTCAGATTAATTTCCATTTTATTTTCACATAAATATATATAATATATATATATATTAACCCTTAGCCTCTTTCCCCCCCCCCCGGCTATACCAAATTTTATTGGTATTTTTTTTTACCTGTATGACAGGATATTCCAAATTTCACAATCAATTCATCTCAGAACTCGTTCTATTTAAATAAAGTCCTATCAGTAGTTATTTTTCAGTGTATACAATTGGTACATGTGTGAGTCGCTCTACCAGTACCTTACGGTAGGATCACAATGGCAGAAGAGCCGCTGTGAGCGGTTTAAAGTAGGCAAAGAGTTAAACGATTATTGCAAAGAAGGAAGCCGGTTTAGCTCAGTCGGTAGAGCATTTGCCTAAGAATCACAGGGTCTCGGGTTCGATACCAGTCGGGTTGGGTAATCTGATCTGTCAGTAAAACATCTGGCAACTGACGGTAGGTGTGGCACTTCACCTTAGCAAAAACAATTTTCTAGTCTAGTGCTAGGGAAAAGAGGATAGACTCTTTTGCTGTTCGGCTGATACCAACAATAGACCACTACACTGATTTTATTTTACTACATTGAGTGAAATAGTTTATACCATGGTATAGTAGCATAAATATTATTTTCTGTTGTATAATGGTATCCATACTATTTGCATATCATATAATGGCATAAATAACACTTGTATACAGTAAAATCTATCGGAATAGGGTCAGTTTAGCTCAGTCGGTAGAGTGTCTGCCTGGCAACCACAAGGTTTTTGGTTTGATACCGGCCCTCGCTAACTCAACATATGAGTAGCACCGGGATCTGTGCGGTAAAGTTAGGAGCTGATGGTAGATGTGGCGCTCCACCTCAAACACTAAAAAACAATCTCTTTAGTCTAGCACTAGTGAAAAGGCGATAGACTCCCTCACTGTCTGGCTGATACTGACTTTAGGCCACCTCGACGATTTTACTTACTTACTGTTATGATATCAAATTGACTTGATTTGGCATTAAGTAACCCAAAAAGGGTTGATGTGCCATAAAACCAACTAACCAAGGTGTCTTATCATGGTGTAATGGTTAGATTCTCACTGGATGCCCCATCCTTGCAACCTTGTGTCACATCCTAGCTAGGGCAAACAGATTGGCTAAAAAGGTTTTTCCCATCGTGGTACAATGATTAGCAAGCTAGTCTCAGATTAATTAATATTAAATAGTAACTTTGATCCTCACTGGATACCCCATACTTGTGACCCTGTGTCACCACCTACTCCTGCTAAACAGGTTGGGGTTAAAAGGCATCCCATTGTGGTGTAATGGTTAGCAAACTAGTCTCACAAATCCGTTATAATTGACCCTCACTGGATGCCCCCATATTTGCAACCTTGTGTCACATCTTACACTCATTGGAGGCGTGTTGTGTAATTGTTAGTCATAGGAAATGGACATGTCGACCGAGTTCAAATCCTGGATGAAGCTACAGTTCACATAGTGGTAATATCCTTGGGAAAGGTATGAATCTAACTACTCTCCCTCCAGATATGGGTAAATAGTAGGGCAGACTGTGCTCTTTAGCCTTGGTTAGGCAACCAGTCTAGGAGAAGGAAGACTCTGAATTCAAATCTGTTAAACTCCACTTAGGGTGGTCACTATTAGAATAGGGTCAGTCCTAATTAGTGATTTTTTTTTTTTTTTTTTTTCACTAAATTTAATTTAATTTGATTCATCCTCAATGAATATACTCTGTACAATATTTCAAACGTTTAAAAATTCTTGAATTTATCTCAGATAGACTTACCATTAATCATATTTATTTGGAAAAAAAAAAATGTTTTTGAAAAAGAATCTTAGTCATTATAAATATCTTAATTTTGACTCAATGATTTTAATAAAAAAAAAATATTTAAAGTTTCAAGGAAAAATATGAAGTTTATATAAAGTAATACTGTAATAATTTTTTAATAGCAGATTATTAAAAAAATGTATGAAGATAAATATTATGTAAGTATATTTGAGAACTAATGACTTGTTTTTATTTTCTTAGGAACGTGAACGACTCAAAGAAGAAAAACTGAAAGAAAAGCAAATAGAAAAAGAAAGGAAAATGGTAAGAATTTCTTTTGCAACACAAAATTTTTGCTATAAATTATTTTGATTTTATGCATTCATATTATTTATTAATGTTTCCATTTATTCACAGAGGATAAGATGGGGTTTTAAAAAAAAACAAACTTTTTTTAATTTAAATTCATTTTTATCAGAAGTATTTTTTCTCTCCCCACCTTCTTTTTCTTTCTTTTATTTTGTCCCCTTTTTTTTTCTTTCTTTCCTTTTTTCTCCTTTTTTTTTTCTTTTTTCCACTTTTCTTTTATTTCCTTTCCCTTTTTTTTTCTTTTGTTTTTTCTTTTTTCTTTCTTGTCTCTTTTTACCCTTTCTTTCCTTTTCTTTTTTCCCCCTTTTGTCTTTTTCTTCTTTTTCTTTCAAACCCAATTCAAATCAGTTTGGTTGGTGTTTTATTTTCTTCCCTCTTACTCGCCCCCCCCCCTCTATTTAAAAGAAATATTCTCTTTTCTAATATATTCACATCTGAATCTCAACACATTGATAAACTTAAATCCATTGCCTTCATCATTAACCATTATTTGACCCCCCCCCCCAAAAAAAAAAAAAAAAACAGGTTATTTTTAACTCTGATTTTAAAACCTTTAAAAAAATCTAAAAATACCTAACTGACCTCAAATATTGTTGAAAATTATTTTCTTTTTTTTCTCTTCATTTTCTTTTTTCCTTTTTTTAATTACTCACAAAATAAAAACATAAGCAAAATATGTGTACCCCCTCCCCCCACAAAGCTGAAAGAAAATCTTCCTGGACTTATTGATGATTGTAGAAGCAATATTCCAATTACCGTCAAATTGGCAGACAAGGCAACAAGCAAGCCGTAACTCAATACAGATCTTGCATTGTCACTCACTTCAACAGAGATAAACAGGACTGCAGAGCAGCGACGTCTTCGTCGTCATGAACAACCAAATGTAGATGGGAATTTCCCCAGCAATGTGTATGACCGCATCTGCATGTCCAGAATTGGACTAACAAGCCACTAGAGGGTGCTCAACTGAAGATATGGAGTAACGTCATTGTCGTCTGCGACGGACTTCCAAAAGAAAAGATGACATAATATCTGGTCATTTCTATCTTTTTTAAAACACCTTTTCCTTTTTCTCTACTTGATTTTTCTTCTCTCTTTTTTCAGAATCAACGAAGAGTTGAATTACAAATTGCGGCCGAGCTGAAAAAACCAATTGAAGATATGGAGATTAAAGATATAAAGGTGATTTATCTCAACAAATTTTTAGCTGCTCCCATATTAAATCTGCCATTAAACTAATTTCAAATTTCCAATTAGTATTTATAATTATTTTGTATGTATTTGTTGGATTATTTTGTAATATAAGGTATCCTGAAATACACCACCTAAGTTTATAGACTGGGCTCTGTCAAGTGGTTTATTCCTCTGGCCAGTCAACAGCCATAATGAGTGGCTGATTCACTACTTAAACACTGATACTTGCCATATAATATTTATAATTGTTTTGTATGTATTTGTTGGATTATTTTGTATTATAGTTATTTGCTAAGCTTAACTCAGATGTGACACAAGGCCAGAAGTGTGGGGCACCCAGTGAGAATCAAACTCACTAACAATGGTTTGCTAATCATCTAGCTTGCTAACCATTACACCACGTGATGTGCCCAATTTTTTTTTAACTAAGCACAGCTTAGGTGTCGCACAAGACCGCAATTATGGGGCATCCAGTGGGGATCGAACTCGTTATTCAGTAGCAATGGATTTGCGAGTATAGCTTTCTAACCATTACACCACGATGGGACGCCCTACTTTATTATTTTGTAATATAAGGTGTGTCCTGAAATACACCACCTCAATCTATAGGCTGGGCTCGGTCATGTGGTTTATTCCTCTGGCCAATCAACAGCCATAATGCGTGGCTGATTCACTACTTAAACACTGATACTTGCCATAGTTTATTTGCAATTATTGAGGAGGGCCTTACAATATTCAGGATTCTTTACCAGAGGATTACCAAGGATTTTCAAAATAAAAATAAATTTGTAAATAAATTTTATTATGAATATATATTTTTTATTTTTTAATATACAAGATGTGTCAAAAAGTATCAGATTTTTTTGTACTTTTTGACACACCTTGTATTCTGAAAAAATTAATGTTCCATTCATTGTTCATTTCTATCTTGGTAAATATAGCTTCAAACTTGGCACTTTTATGACATTCCTTGTATTCTAAAAAATTAACCTTCTATTCATTGTTCATTCCTATCTTGGTGAATACAGCTTCAATCTCGATACTTTTATGACACACCTTGTATATATATATATATTTTTCTCATTGTGCTTTTTCAGGAGATGCCTGACTTACCCCGAATTGAAGGACTTTGTTTACCTGGGAAAGCTTTTGCAGATGCATTAATGGTTATTGAATTTATGCATAATTTTGGAAAAGCTTTGGGAATTTGTAAGTTCTCACTATTTAATTATTGATTATTTCTTTTTACTTATATTATTTATATGTATACTTATAGCTCTTAAAAATTAGGCAATTTTTAAAAAAAAAATTTTTTTTAACTAATGTAACTAACTAAAAGAAAGTGTAGAAAAAAATTGAATATTTCTGGTGTGTTGGGGGGGAGAGCTGGAAATCCCCCAATTCTCCATAAGAAAGCAATGGCAACAAAGCATCGGAACATCATCATCTACAGGGACAACCTACAAATGCAAAATCTGTGGTCGAGAATGTTTCTCAAACATAGGACTTCATAGTCACAGGAGGCGCTGCAACTTCAGGGGCACACAAAAACTTTTATCATAGTCTTTCGAGACTGAATTGCCAATGATGATGACTTATAGCTCTTAAAAATTAGGCGATTTAAAAAAAAAAATTTTTTTTTTTTTTAACTAATGTAACTAACTAAAAGAAAGTGTAGAAAAAATTGAATATTTCTGTTGTGTTGGGGGGAGCTGGAAATCCCCCAGATCCATTAGAATGCACAGGTTTGATTTGAATGAGTGCAGTTGACTTTCTTCTAATATTTGATTAGTACAACCGAGATGTTTCTAATAAATGATGAATTAGTTCTCAGATCAGCGCTAGGCTTATCTATAAGTTTTAACTTACGTTCATACACACACTCGAAGGTTTCATTTTTAAAAATACATTGATGCTGATAGTTTTTTCAATTTAGTGTGTCCTGTAATGCATGTATTTGACTTGAATGAGTCCCCTGGAAATTTGATGGTCCCAACAAAAGTTTCTTAATAAATTGTAGGTTTTTTTTTTTTTGTTTTTTTTTAAAAATCTATGAACAACTAAAGCTGTCTAATTCCTACCTTGTACCCCATACAGTGTAATTCATTTTCAAGAAAATATTGAAATGTATTTACAGTTAGCTGGAAATGGTGGTGGAAGAAAATTAAAAAAAACAAAAAAAAACACTGGAACACATGGATATAATTTTTTTGGGTCCTTTTAGATTTTTATGCGTCAGTGACACAGGACGCGTACCTATCAGCATGTGTGTGTGTGTGTGTGTGTATATATATAATTTATATTAGTTTATATTTATTTACATGGGAACAAGTCTGCTACCATTGATTTTATGCTATGTAAGCTTAATATTTTAAATGGAGCAGTTATCAGGAAGCGAAAAAAACTTTGACAATGATAATATACTAAAATATTTATCTATTTATTTATCTATTAACACTATATCACATTTATTGAGCACTTTTCTAATAACACTGTACGTTGGATTGCTACTGCTTCTTCAAGTATAACAGTGCCAACACATTGACATAGGTATGTGTGTGTGTGTGTATGAGTAAATGTATTGGAAAGGTGAATAACAAACAGAAACTATTGAAATGTATTTACAGTTAGCTTGAAATGGTGGGGGAAGAAGAAAAAAAACACTGGGATGCATGGATACGATTTTTTATGTGTTCTTTTAGATTTTTATGCATTAGTGATGCAGGACGTATACCTATCAGCATCTCTGAAATTGGATGACCAATCAAAACATTTTTTTTTGTTTTTCCAGCTGAGGATGCCACTCCAAGTTTAAATGATTTACAAAATTATTTAATGGGTGACACAAAAGAGGACTCGGATAAATACATTATCTTTACCAGCAAACTCCTAAAGATTGCTCTTAGTGATCCAGGAGTACCTAACCCAAAAGAGGTAAGCAATTTTAAACTCCTTATTTGAATCATAGGACTTTTCTATTTGCAAAATAAATAAATTAAGAAAAAAAACATTGGTAGTATGAGGGTTAATCAAAAGGCAAGGTCAGGTAAGCTTAAAACTGTGGATTCTGAGGCTGTGGTCCAAGCTATAGAGGGAATTTTGGAGAGTATCAGGCGAGCTCGGCATCTTACAGTCCAGTGTGGTTTCTCCCTTTTACGACCTCAGCAAAATCATCCAGAGCTGCCAAATATTTTTAACTGCAAATATGCTTATTTTCACACATTCCTTTTTTTACACAACAGATAATTAATATGTGGAGGATGATCACTAATTAAGACTGAGCCTATTCTAGTAGTGACCACCTCTGCTATTTCATAGGTTTTTCAGGTTTAAATAAGTTTAAAATATTGTTTATTTTCACATGTATTTTTTATAAAAAAAACATAAATAAATTATTAATGTGTGGAGGATGATCACTTATTGGGACTGAACCTATTAATGTGTGGAGGATGATCACTGATTAGGACTGAGCCTATTCTAGTAGTGACCACCTCTGCTATTTCATAGGTTTTTCAAGTTTAAATAGGTTTAAAATATTTTTGTTTATTTTCACACATATTTTTTATAAAAAACATAAATAAATAATTAATGTGTGGAGGATGATCACTAATTAGGACTGAACCTATTCTAGTAGTGACCACCTCTGCTGTTTCATAGGTTTTTCAGGTTTAAATACGTTTAGAATATTTTAACAGATATATAAGTAATTCTTTAAAGAAGAACAAAGGTTCATAATTCTAAATATATAGATCCAAGCTATGCTACTCATGTACTGAGTTAACGAGGGCCAGTATTGAACCCAGAACCTTGTGTTTCCAAAGTAGATGCTCTACCAACTGAACTAAACTGAACTGGTGTACATTTATCGACTTAGGGTGTGCGATTAGAGGAGGGGTTCCCGACCAGGCGTGCTCACATCTCCTGGGGGTACAAGCATCATACCAGGTGGTGTGAGAAGTATTCATTCAAATTTAGATTAATTTTTTTTCTTTTGTAATTAATATAAAAGTAATTCAAATGAATAAAATGAATAAATAAAAGTAATTCAAATATTAATGTCTGATTTTTGTTTACATATATCAGATTTACAGAGTGAAATATATATGATCTTTTGATAAAATTGTAGTATGGATTCCCATTCTATATTTTTGAACAAAAGTATAAATTAAAGAGGTGCGAGGTCAGAGCCAAATTTTTTTAAGGATGCGGAAATAGAAAAAGGTTGGGAACCACTGGATTAGGTTTTTTTAAAATTTTTATTTTAATGGTTTGAATTAAGTTGGATGAAAAACTGAAGTATTTATCAATTCCTCTTATTTGTTTCCATTTTTCTTTTCAGGCGACCACAAAATTAGGACAAAAGATAGTTGACATTGAATTGAATAAAAATGTCATCTCTGAAGTCTTACGAATATTTGTCATCGCTCGAAATGGTGGCAGTTGTCAGGTAAATTTTAAAAAATAAAACCTTTTTCTTTTCTTTTCACTAATTGTTTAATATCAAGAAAAACTAACAATTTTTTTTTTTTCAATCGTAATTACCATAATTATTTACGTGTAAGACACTATTTTCCCAGGTTTTTCAGCCTAAAGGTTAGGGTTACCTGTTACACATGAGAAATAAATAATAATAAATAACTTTTTTCTGGTTACATGCTCCGCCATATCCAGAATGGAATCACCCAAAAGTCAATTATATCTATAGTCCAAACTAATGTTTTACGCTGTCACAGCAAAATATCCACTGGAATGTGTGTTCGTTTATACATGGGTGAGTCGAAAAAGTAATGCCATTATGTTTAGGACAGGTATAATTACTAACACAGAAAAATGTATCATACATCAAAAGGAAGCTGGTCCTCTGATCACATCCCTACTGCTCCGCATAGTTACCATTTTTCTCAATAGCAATGTTCCATCTTTGAATGAGAGCATGTAGTCCTACCCTGTAAAATTCTGTTGACTGTTCTTTGAGCCAGTTCTTCACTACAGATTTAATTTCTTTGTCGCTGGAATGATGTTTGCCTCAGACTATCATCTCTTCGGTCACATGAAAGAGGGTTTGTGAAGCTAACATTATTCCAGTGAATAACCCCAGTTAATTCTTAGCTAAAAATGAAATTTCCTATTGTCATTCCTTCATATATTGTAGACGCTGGTCAACTAGTCCTTTTCCATTTCTCTCATTTATGTAAAAGTGAAATCTGTAGTGAAGAAGTGGCTCAAAGAACAGTCAACAGAATTTTACTAGTCCTTTTTCATTTCTCTCATTTATGTAAATCTTTTTCATTTCCCTCATTTATGTAAATCTTTTTTCATTTCTCTCGCATATGTAAATCTTTTTCGTTTCTCTCGCATATGTAAATCTTTTTTCTTTCACTCGCATATGTAAATCTTTTTCGTTTCTCTCGCATATGTAAATCTTTTTTCATTTCACTCGCATATGTAAATCTTTTCTTTTCTCTCGCATATGTAAATCTTTTTTCGTTTCTCTCGCATATGTAAATCTTTTTCGTTTCTCTCGCATATGTAAATCTTTTTCGTTTCTCTCGCATATGTAAATCTTTTTCGTTTCTCTCGCATATGTAAATCTTTTTCGTTTCTCTCGCATATGTAAATCTTTTTCCATTTCTCTCGTTTATGTAAATCTTTTTCCATTTCTCTCGTTTATGTAAATCTTTTTTCATTTCTCTCGTTTATGTAAATTTATGTAAATCTTTTTATTTTTATTTATTGCAGATCAGTGATTGGTTATCCGAAAAACCATTAAAAGCTTTCAACCCAACACAGAAATCATCCGTGTTAGAGTTTTTATGTAATGAACTTCTCTGTGGTAGACTTCTAACAAAGTAAGTGGTTCACATGACATGATCTACTGGCTGGTCCGAAAGTCTTGTCACCCCCTACATATTGTTTTAATTTTTTTTTTTTTTTTGATATGATATATAATATACAGGGTGGTCTGAAAGTCTTGTCACCCCTACATATTGTTTTAACTTTCATTATTTTTTGTTTTAATAATTTATGTAATTATTTTACATCTAAAAAAAAATCTTTAAAAATTAAATTATATTCAAGAATTTCAGCTTGCATTATGTAAACGTTTTTCCTCTATAAAAAAAAAAAACAACTTTTGGACCACCATGTTGGAATATTTTTTCTTCTTTTTTTTCATTGTGACAGTATTAACCCTTTTGCCTGCAGATAAAATACCAAAAATCTAAAAAGTATTAAAGACTTTAAAGTTAGAGAAATTTAAATTTCTCTAAGTTAACAAAAATAAATTGCTGATGATTAACTTTTCAATTCATTTCTAAACATTTTTATTTTGTAAGATTTTCTAAAATAATTTCCAAATTTTTTTTTATTTCAGTGAAATTGAAAGAACAATTGAAGGAATGTCAAACTTAAGGCGAGACAAATGGATTGTTGAAGGAAAATTAAGACGGTAAAATAATTTTAATTTTTTAATTTAAAAAAATTTTTTTATCTTAATTTTTTTTCCACTTTGTTTTATTTTATTTATTTATTTTTTTTCATTGTCATTTATACATTTGAAATAGTAGTAACCCCCCTCCCCGGATTTATTTTTTAGTGTACTGCATTGAATTTATTAGTGTGTGTGTCCCCTTAACTTATTTATTAGTATGTGCCCCCCCCCCCAAAAAAAACGGACTTATATGTCCCCCCCCCCCCAACACACAACACAAAATTATTTATTAGTGTGTGTGTGTGTGTGTGTCCCTCGAACTTGTTCATTAATATGTCACCCCCCCCAAAAAAAAAAAGAACTTTTTTATTAGTTTGTACATTCCCCTGAACTTATTTATTAGTGTGTCCCCCCCCCAACTTATCTATTAGTGTGTGTGTATGTGTGTGTCCCCCTGAAATTATTCATTAAGGTACAATCTTGAATTTATTTATTAGTGTTTCCCTTGAATTTGTTTACTATTGTACTTCTTTGAACTTATAAATAAGTGTACCCCCTTAACCTAATAGATATTATAAATGTGCCCCTCTGAATTTATTTATTAGTGTAAAATCTATACAAGTGTACTAAACTACTATTCCTACTAATACTTTATAATTGCTAAATAAAAACAACCCATCTTGTCTCTAATTTTCAGACTCAGAATCATTCAAGCAAAAAAGTACAACCGTCCATCTCCGAAAATCTCCCTCCAAGGAGGCTCATCCCCTCTGCTGGATGAGGATAGCCATGCAACAAACGTATCTGGAAGCAAACAGGGTAGTGATGATGAAGATGACAGTGGAAATGATAGTGATATCACTACAGTGACAAATGTAGGGGTCATATCAGAAGGAGAGGTAAGTTTTTTTTTTTTTAAATTATTTCTCTGAATATTTGAGATGAGGCTTGATGATTAGTATTATTTGGACCATTGTCCTCATCCATATTGTTATCTTCAGGTATTTCTTGTTGGACTCGGGGACCTTCTTTTCATAATCGGGAGCCATCACGGAACTTTGAACCCAACCCTTTATTCAATCCATGAGGGTTAGTGTATGTTCTCATTCCACTAACCATGGCTGGGGTACAGGTGTTAAGCTCTGTTAATTTTTCTTCTATGTTACTGTCGCCCTTGACCCGGATTGAACCTGCAGCCTAGAGATAACTTTCACTTAGAACTGTCTTAACCCAACGCCTTTACAATTTTTCAATTGATAAATCTTTTAATGAATGCAGTATTCTTTAAGCACATGGAGAAAAATTGTATGGAATACTCTTTTGCCTTGATGAACATCCAGCCTAGGAGAAGGACAATTTTGAAATCAAAACCAGGAGTTGGAAAACCTAAAGCAGAAGCCCTGTTGGCTGGGCAATACACCGACTACACCTCTGTAGAGGGGTAAGACTTCCCCAATGGAGCCACTTGTTGGCCTTGGGTGGTGACCCGTGATGCTTAAGGACAGAATCTTCGTGGATGAACAGTGCATTACATGCAACACTCCACTTAGACCCTTACTTAGGCTAGACGGGCGGTCGGAGATGCCCCCTCTGATCAATCGGCTCGTCACGTCAAGCCCTAGCACCTATATGATTGCCCCAACTCTATTGCCCTTATGGCAAGCCCCAACCCTTTTTATCAAATGGGTGTTAGAAGGTGGTGTCTGAGGGTCTTCATGTCCTGGGAATAATGTTAAAATCTATCTGATGGTGAGGTTCCAGTTTTGGAGGTTTGGGGAATGTGGAGCACCCCTTCATCACCATTGCTCCCTGGTCCACTCTGACCTGGAGTGGTAGTACCTGTTAGGGTCCCATCTATGGGTTAAATAGAAAAATGTATTTATAAAAAAAAAATAAATGATCATCAATATGAATAACTTTAACAGGAGGAAACAAATCTTCAGCCAGAATGAACTTAATAATAAATAAATAAAAAAAGTGATCGATATTGTTTTGAGGTAATTAATATTTATTTTTTTTATATTTTAGGAAGATGATCCGACAAATGCAGAAGACTGTGAAAAGAAAATTGAAAAATTACAGAGAGTAAGTTTTTTCTATTGTTTAATCATATCAAAAGGAGTATCTAAGATGTGCTGCAGGCTACAACTTAAATTTATAGACTCTTCATGTCTGCATGGATTCAATCGGCCAATCAACACGCTTGATTATGTAGTTGGTTAACTATTTAAAGGCCTTCATGGAAAGGCGTTCACTTGCTCGTGATTAACTCGGACAAACAGATCAACAACACAAGCATTCTGCTTAACACTGAGGGACACAAGGATTCCACTCAAACACAGATCAAACTTAATGCCACAAAGGAATCTCCACTGTAAAGTTTTCTCACCTGTAGCCTAAAAATGAATACATGAATCTTAACAAAATATTTAGAAATCACAAAAACGTTTATTCTTTATTGTCAATGATTTTTACATTATTTTAAAGTTTGAACATATTTTTCTATATAATTACCATTTCATTTGATGCATTTTTGTATGCCCATGTCACCACCATATTGAGGAAGTGTTGAACCTTGTCATCATTGCAAACTTCCTACACTACTTATGGACGTTTTGGATATCCATGTACGACTCACCATAAAATTTATATTAATTGGCAATGAATTTTAATTGTTTTAAAGTCTTTTGTGTTCAAAAACTGAATAACTGCGCAAACTTTACACTTGACTATAATGTCAATCAGGAGCTCCATCAGAAATGACTGCCAAGCCAAGACTGAGTATGGCAGCGAGGTGTGTACAGGCACATGCACAACAAAAACAACAGTGTTGTCAATGGCCATATGAACAGTTTCCTTGTGTCCTTAGCATTTTGGGGACCTTACTTTTCGGATTACTCTCATAATTTTAGACTTGATTGTCTGATTGTTTCGTTATTTCTTGTGTTAAAATTCCAAAAGTTAAAATCTTGTTTACTTTTTCAATAACAAGGGAAATAACTCTGTCTGAACTTAAAACAACTCACTAAACAACCAGTTAAAAAGAAATAATTTTTTTTTCCAACATTTTTTTTTTTTTAATTAAGAAAGATAATATTTCTTGATATTTGGTTTGAATATTAATTCAAATTTGAATTAACTTTTCTTTTTTTTTTTCTTTTCTTTTTTTCCTGAATATTTTTTATGGCCCCAGAGAATCAAGAAATTAAAAACTTGTATTGTGGTGTTTATATTTGTAGTACAACAATTGGTGACTAGTGACCTATAAACGTTTACCATATGATAACTGGTTATTTCCTATAAGTCTAACATAAACACAGGGGAACCACTCTTGACTGATAGATTTATTTATTTTCCCATTAAACTAACTCTAAACCCTAACCTTAACCCCGTCTTCTTTTTTTTCTAGTAGATCAATAAATGAATAAATAAATAATTTATCAGTCAAGAGTGGTTCCTCTTTGTTTATGTTAGACTTATAGGAAATAACCTGACAATGTTTATTAACTTATAAGTCCAGTTTTTTTGTTTTTTTTTGTAATATTGAAATTGTGAATTACGGAATATATTTTGGTAATTTCTGGCCCAACTTAGATATTTTCCAAGTTTTGGTTTTGTCACTTTTTTGTTGGTAAATTAGGTAATTTATGAGGAAGTGCGTCCCGGTCTCCTGTCTCAGAAATTGCTACCCGGTGACTATTAAAATAATGTCCCCAGCTATGTCGTCTAGGTAGTGTTATTGAAAGAAAACAACCAACTTAGGGCGTTAAATGTATTTTAGAGGGGGGGGGCTTCTCTTTTTTTGTCGTAATTCTTATTTATTCATCGTAATTTGTTTAGAAATTTATTTATAGAAATTTGTCGTAATTCTTGTTTATTTATAGAAATTTGTCGTAATTCTTGTTTAGATATGAAGATGGATATATATATATCTACCTTCATTTTTTTACTTTGTTTATATATATCTATCCACCCATCTCCATTTGTTCATATAAAAAAAGAAGAAGCCCCCCCCCCCTCTAAAATACATTTAATGCCCTAAGTTGGTTGTTTTCTTTCAAGTAACACTGCCAAGACGACATAGCTGGGACATTATTTTAATAGTCATCTGGTAGCAATTTCTGAGGCAGGAGACTGGGATGCACTTCCTCATAAATCACCGTAAATTAATATAGATATTTTAAATGCCTCCCACCAGATTTTTATTGGCAAATCAATGTAAATATTTTTACAACCCCCGCCCCCCCACACCTTTTAAGAAAGAGTGAGAGAGAGTTAAATCAAGATTATTATACTTTCTATATATTGAGCTATTTCCCAATAGCTCTTACCTCATCCCCCCCTCCACATACATATGCACAGATACATGTTTATTATTACTGTACGCTATTCACGTTCCTGACATTAGTACATTATTCTATGTACTGTACATGAGCCATTGATGAGTTGTGGTGCACCTGAGCACTGTATGCAATAAATTTCATTATTATTAAAATATCAAACATTGTAATAATTAAATTATCACACTGTGGTATATCCACAGGTCCTGCTAGTAAAAAGAGTTAAATCAAGATTATTATAATTTTACATATTGAACTATTTAGTAATAGCTCTTAAGTAAACATGAAATGTTGTAATAATCAAATTATTATACTGTGGTATATCCACAGGTCCTGCTAGTCAAGATTATTATACTTTTTACATATTGAACTATTTGGCAATAGCTCTTAAGTAAACATATCAAACGTAATAATTAAATTATCACACTGTGGTATATCCACAGGTCCTGCTAGTCAAGATTATTATACTTTTTCCATATTGAACTATTTGGCAATAGCTCTTAAGTAAACATATCAAACGTAATAATTATATTATCACACTGTGGTATATCCACAGGTCCTGCTAGTCAAGATTATTATACTTTTTCCATATTGAACTATTTGGCAATAGCTCTTAAGTAAACATATCAAACGTAATAATTAAATTATCACACTGTGGTATATCCACAGGTCCTGCTATTTCATATTTCTCTCTGTGTCTTAACATTTTTGTATTCTATTTACAGCAACACAGTCAATATCGAGATAAAGTATTTGAATCGTCATATAAACTACGTGCTGTTTCATTCGGCCAAGACCGTTACAAGAGGAGGTATTGGCTACTGCCATATTGCGGTAGATTGGTTTTGGAGGGTTTGGAATCTGGAGCAATGGACAGTGAAGATGACGAAGACAGTGAAGATGACGATGAGGAAGATGAGGAGAATGGCAATGATGCAGATAATGATGATGATGATGATGAAGAGGACGGGGAGGAAGAAACAGAGAATAAATCTTCAACGGAAAATGAAGAAGATATTAAAGACAGTATTAAGAAAGAAGTAAAGAGCGAGGGAGAAGACGAGGAGACTGAAATGGAACCAGTGGCCAACAGCACTCCAGTGAAACAGGAATCTTCAAAACAGAAAAATGGTAAATCGGAACCGGCAGAAAGTACGAGTCCTATTATCAAAGAAGAGAGTCCGACTAATTTATTTCTACAAAAACCAGAGACTACAAAGTTCAGTGATTTAATCCATATATCCAAATCTGAGGGTCCGTCATCCCCGAACAGAAAGAGTCCTACTGTACATAATTCACATAGCATCGCATCACATACTCCTTCATCATCTTCATCTGTAAATAGTCCTCCTGTAAAGAACTCCTCTTTATCTACCACAAACTCTGACACCAAATCTAGCTTCATCAGTATCGACTCCATCTTAAAAAAGGATTACGAACCCAACAGTCAAACGTTACCATTTCTGCCATCAATGGCGTCATATCCTGTACCTCCCCTCTTTGCTGATCAGCTCCTCAAGGCAACGGAGATCAACGAACAAAAGCCATGGTTCAGCATCCTTCCCAGAATGCCCTGCGACGAGACCTCTCTGACTCGATCGCCCCTCAACATATCACATCGGATGCTGAACAATTCTCCATTCCTCTTCCCTCATCCACTGCCATTCCATGCCTTTCCAGTGCGTAGCCCAACGTTTGCATCATTCCAGATGGGCCAGATCCAAGGGAGCCCCGTGGACTTGAACCTTAGCCCCTTGGCTAACAATACAAATACTTCAAATTCATTCTTTAAAGTGCCACCCCTACCCCAGGAAATCTCCTCTTCTCGCTCTTCCACTCCGTCTGCCTCGTTGACCAACACCCTTAATAACACGACTAACTCAACATCCTTCACATCCAATGGATCTGCCAGCATGGATTTAATGCTGGATGCTGACCCGGAGGGTTTACTGAAGAGTCTTCAAGGTGAACTCAAACCTATACCCAAAGGTAATTTCTTTTTTTTTCTTTTTTTTTTTTTTTTCATTTTTAGATACATTTTTCTCGTCTTTTTTCATAAATATCTTGAAAAATAATCTACTTTTTATGGTAATCTGAACATTAGCTACTTAAATGAGATTAACCTCCCCTTGTTTCTTTTCACTTTGAGGAAGCCATGTGTTTTGTTTTGTAAAAACACGGATTTTTCGACAAATTGGGTAAACCTATACTTTTCTAATAAACATAGAAATATTAACATCTATTTTTTTAAATCACCTGTGGGAGATTCTAAGCATATGTTGACAGGGATGGTGAACATGTGGAGACTGTTTGAAAATATATTAAAGGTATTCATATAAGGGTGATAACATTTTTAAATCAATTTTTAAAAAAACGATGTTAATATTTCTATGAGAGTACTTGTATATTAGAAAAGTATAGGTATACTCAATTTGTCGAAAAAACCAAAACAAAACACGGCTTCCTCAAAGTGAAAAAAAAAAACAAAACAAAAAAAAACAAGGGGCGATTACTCTCATTTAAGTAGCTAATGTTTAAGATTACCCTTTTTATATAGTATATTTTATATAGTATTCTTGAAAAATTATGTACTTTTTATATAAAATTGAATTAAAAAGATGATGAAATAATTTAAAATTATTAATCTTATTATAATGGAGATTGTGTGTTTGTCTTTAACCGAAATTATATTACTACTAAAGTCACAATTCCCTTACGTATTTATGTCACATTCTCCATGATTTTATTTTTATTTAAACCTCAATTATTAATAAAATTGTTTTACATTATTAATACTGTTGGTCTCATCTACAGGTATTTGCCTCATACCCCACTTGTATGGGCTGGGCACAAGGCCTCGTTTTAACGTGGGCCCACCCACAAGCCGAGGCTTATGGGAGGGAAAGAACAAAAATTGCATCGATCCCGTCGGCATTCCCCCACAAGGGGGCGCCTCAGGCGCTGGGCAATAAACCCAGCCCTGCCCCTTTAAGTGAAGGGGGCAGGTATTGCCTGGGGGCACAGCCCCCTGGGATCGACACTATTAACTTGTAAAGATCCAGGGCCAAAGCTACTGGACCACCGGCGTTGGCCTTATCTACATACTAATAACATGCAATTGTATTTATATATATATAACAAAATAGCTGTTTACAATGTGAACAGGAATGTTAATTTGCATATTGATATTAAGAATTTGATTTTAATAAATACATGTTTGGTATTGATTTCTGTTTGTTTGGTTTTATCTTAATGAATATAAGCAAAAATCTTGGAGATAAATCTTAAAAGAAATCCATTAACAAGAAGAAATAACTGTAATTTTATTTTTACCTCCTATTTTAACTTAATAGTTGAATTAGGAAAATTTAGCAATGAAAGACGGGAGTGATGGAAGAGTAAGTTTCAGTTGTACTATTTTTCGATAATACACCTCTCTGTTTCAAATCTTTTTATCTACATTCTTATTTAGTTTTATTAGCCTTTCTAATTTAATATATTTTGTTACATTAAAACTTAAATACTTGCACCCTACGGACGGGGCATATATTTGCTAGTATTATTAAAAATAGAATTAATTACCCAATACAATGATTTTTTTTAAACACTTTGTATATTTGATTTTGTTCATGAAATAAAAGAAGGGGGAAAGAAAAAACATTTTTTTTTTTTAACATTGGATATTTTCTTTTCCAGCAATGCGAACAGGATGGTGGCACCTTGCAGATATTGAACACCTAAAAGGCGTGCTAAAGTGCCTTCATCCTAGGGGAATACGTGAAAGGAACCTTCAGAAGTCTTTGCAGAAATATTTTGACCTTGTGTGTCAGGCTTGCACCAAAGATGTCAAGGATGGTCAGTGAAGATTTATACTTTTTTTTTTTTTAAAATTTGCTTTATTGTTTGTTAGAATTCTTGTCGCCGTTTTTAGAGGTTCTGTTGTTCACAGAATCCAGTTTCTTAATCCTAGTCTGTAGGTTTCTTTGTAATATTATGATATTATATATTATCTAAATACACTATGAAGCTAAGAGGTCCAGAAGAAAGCAACAGCAACAAGACGCCGGCACATCAACATCTTCAGGGACAGCTTCCTTCACATGCGACATCTGTGGATGTTTTTCTAACATTGGACTTTACAGTCACAAGAGGCGCTATTTTATAGTCTTCTGAGACTGAAATGCCAATGATAAATATATATCATTCTATGATATATCATTATACGATGGAGGCGCGTGGTCTAATGGTTAGAGTCATAGGAAATGGGCTCGTCAACCCGAGATCAATTCCTAGATGAAGCTGTTTGCATTTCACATGGCGCTAATACTCTTGGGAAAGATATGAATCCAATTCTCCCTCCAGCTATGGGTAAATAGCAGGGCAGACTGGGCTCTTTAACCATGGTTAGGTGACTAGTCTAGGAGAAGGAAAACTCTGAATTACCTGATGCCACTCTCCACATACATATGCACACACTAATACATTATTCTGTGTACTTGACATGAGACTTTGATGAGTTGTGGTGCATCTGAGCACTGTACACAATAAATTTCATTATCTTAAACTCCGCTTAAGAAATTGACCTTGTGTCGCCTCGTGCAGAGGGGTTGGTAAATATATATATATATCATTATATGATATATATCATTCAAATATATATATCCTTTTTTTTATATATATATGTATTAAAAATATAATAAAGAGATAATTTAATATATTAAAAACATTATTTAATATACGTATTTAAAGTATAATTTAATTTTCGCTATTGTATTTCTTTTTCTCTATTTAACTGATATATATATATATATATATATATGATGATATATAATCAATTTTTTTTGTCATCCTTTGTTTTCTGCAGTATTTAAATTAAAAGAAAGAGAAGAATTCCGGTTTGTGTCGACAACTGGAGCACCTCAGCCGGATAACGATTCCAATTTGATGTCCGCAGTGGCACATCAAGTAGAAAATGAAATCTTAGAAGAAATTATGAAGCTTGAGGAACGGGTGTATTCTGCAAGTTTGCAGGTGAAAATACGTGATCGGCACGATGACCAGCAATCTAAGGTAAGCAAAGCTCTTTATAGATCAAACTTTACAAATAATAGAAATTTTAAATGTACATACATACAAGGTGTGTCAGAAAACCTTGATGTGAGGGCCATCATCCACTGCGGGTTCTTGCCACAGGGCCAGACGACCAACTAGCATGTCTACAAAGAGATACTGCGGCATTTGTTTCGTTCAGTGTGAGAGAAGAGGTGAGAGATGTGGCAGCACAACTTGTGGGTGCTTCACCATGACAACACACCTGCCCACACGTGCCCTGAGTATTCCAGAGTTCCTGGTGCAGAAGAACATCACTGTGCTGGAGTAAACTTCCTACTCGTCCGACCTGGCTCCATGTGATTTTTTTCCTCTTCCCCAAGCTCAAGGGAGTCATCAAGGGAACTTGTTTTCAAAAAGGCTGTGAAAAGGGGATAGACTCCCTCGCTCTCTGGCTGATACCGTCATAAAGCCACCTAACAATATTACATATTTTCATTCATTTAACTTTCAATGTATCTTATTATCCTAGAGTATTAGTTAAATTGTTATTTTAAGTATCTTTAAAAATAGTTAACTTAATTTTCTCTCAAAAATCAAAGATTTGTTCAATAGGCCTCCAGTTCTGATTCTCCGTTGTGCCATGAGCAAGTCTAGAATATAGTACACTATGGTAAGTTTATTTAGCAAACAAAATGTAATTCCTTTCATCGTCAGCACAGTCTCTACCAACTGAGCACGTTACTCTCATTTCCTGACATCCCAAACACAGCAGTCGTCGAATTTCACTTCTGGTCTAACATACTTGCTTTTTTCTCTCTCTCTCTCAGTATCAGCCATTCTCTGTTTTTTATCATCGCTCAGCCACGCTTTATGCAAATTCCGACTTGTCTCATCCGGGTCTTTGCCAACAGCATTTCAGCTAAGAGGAGATAGCGAGTTCAAATATCCGTGGCCACTCGCCACACTCCTCCCTTTCGCACAGGCCAAACCTATCCTGACGCGCTTTGTTTGTGGAGGCTGGGAATCCGCTCGTCCACAGCTCTGCCCTTCAATTTCGCCACAGTTTATGACAAACAAAAGAGTTTTACTAGTATTTTTATCAGAGGTAATATTTATTTTTATTTTTATAATAATTTCTGGCCATTTTTTTTGTTTCTTTCTTTTCAGGGTTCAAAACTACCTCAAAGATTGGCTTCAGAATCTTCTCTAAATTTAAAAGAGAAACCTGCTACTGGCAAAAATGAGAAGGGCCAATCTCTGTTTGAAAATGCTCGTGAAAGATTAGTGAAACTGGAGAGGAATATTGAACGGCGTTACTTGAAACCTCCGTTATGTAAAAAGTAAGTGTATTATATGTACCCACTTTTCTTATTTTCCCTTTCTTAACATGCACATGCAGGGGAGATTCAGCACAACATAAACATGTCTGACCTTGTTTTAAGTGACAGTTATCTCTAGGCTGCAGGTTCAATTCTAGTCAAGGGCAACAGTAACATAGAATGATAATTAACACAGCTTAACACTTGTACTCAGTCAGGGTTAATGGAATGAGAACAGTCTACACTCACTTCTTATGACAATAACCGTTACGGTATGAGTGCCTCCAAGATTATATTAGGCATGTTTAATTAATGTTATTGATTAGATCCATTTCTTCTTTTTAAATTTGGGAATTTTAGATTCCTATAAGTTCTTATGCGGCAAAAGGATTCTTCTTAATTACTAAGCCTCCCCCACCCCACCCCCACACACACACTCCCAATTGCCCTATGAAAAAAAAAAAAGACTGTTCACTACTCCATGGGTCCAAATCCTAGTGGATAGAGGTGTTGAGTTAATACAGTTCTAAGTGACAGTTATCTCTGGGCTGCAGGCTCAATCCTGACTAAGGGCGACAGTAACATAAAATAATTAACACTTGTTCCTGATCATGATTAATGGAATCAGAACAGGATACCCCCATGGATTGAATAAAGGGTTCAGTTCAAAGTTCCTTGAAGGCTTCCGAGTTTGAAGTGAAGGTTCCCAAGTTCAAGGAGTGGGTTCTCGAGTTCGACAAGAATTACCTGAAGAAGGCCAGAGCAAACATCGGCCGAAACGTTGTGCCAACAAGAATGAATAAAACAAAATGTCTTCAGTTTAACTCTGACTGATTAACTTCTACTTTCCCCAAAACTCATCTGATCATGTGACTCCATAAGCCAATCAGTCTCACTCCAGATGAACTCGGGGTTAAACTTTGTCAATCAAACTCTGGGTGATTTTCCATTGAGTTAGTGTTAAATTTAAAATATAGATTACACTTCCTTACAAAAATGATAGGCTTTGCCTATCACTTATATAACAATTATAATTCATGGTTTTTGCTTGTAAGTCATAAGCTCAGAGGTGATATAGGGGCTACTGAAAAAATAAAAAAAAAGTGGCTAAATAGCTTCTTGGTACAGGCTGCAAACAGGCATGAAAAGGAACCTCCCCCTTCCCCCATTCCACCCTCCTGAAAGTGAGAGTTGTGAATTGAACTGAATTATTTTCTATCATTTTTGTTCTCTTTTTCTTTCAGCATCCAGATCAACTTGGCTCATATCACTCTGCCTGGAGACAACCATAGCAATAGCCATGACAACGGTAAAGATGATGATGAGGATATCCCACCTGGATTACTCACCTGGCGTAATGCCGTCCAATCATCGTTGTCAGCTGCCCAGTTAACACTGTGTGCTAATTTGTTGACCAATTCAATAGCATGGGAAAAGTCAATAATGAAAGTGGTAAGTCATATCTCAAATTACTATTTTTGTTGGATTAGGTGCCTAGTGCAATGGAGGGGTGTGAAAAATCTTAGAATTCCATCTTTGGTGAGTCACATTCCCTAATAATAGCCAAAGGATTAACACACACCTTGATGTGTGTGTGTGTGTGTGTGTGTGTATATATATATATATATATATATTTTTTTTTTTGGAGGATATGTGCTTAATTAAAGTCATACCTAATTTTGAAAATTAATTAGTTAATAATTAATGAATTTAGGCGGGCATATATGTTCAAATGTAAGGCTAAACAAATCGAGAAAATGTCAATCCCTAAATGTACATTTCAACCTATTAGGTCTCATCAGCAAGGTTATAAATTGTCGGCTTAAAGCCATATAAAAATAAACACATTTGTTTGTTTACTTAACCTCGTATATATATATATATAATATATATATATATATATATATATATTAATATATCTTATTATAATGGAGATTGTGTGTTTGTCTGTCTGAAGCCGAAACTAAATCACTACTCAAGTTACAATTCCCTTAGTTATTGACGTCACAATCACCATGAATTTATCTTTATTTAAACCTCAATTATTGATAAAATTGTTATACCTTATTAATACTTTTGACCATATCTACATACTAATAACATGCAATTGTATTTATATATGCAACAAAATAGCGGGTTACAGTGTGAACAGGAAAGCTAATTTGCATATTGATATTAAAAGTTTAATTTTATTAAATATGCGCTTGGTATTATTGATTTCTAATTGTTTGTTTTTTTCTTAATGAATATGAGCAAAAAACTCGGGGATAAATCTTAAAAGAAATCCTTTAATATAAAGAAATAACAGTAATTTTATTCTTTACTTCCTAATTTAACTAAATAGTTAAATTAGGAAAATTCAGCAATAAAAGGAGGGAGTGATGAAAAATGATGGAAGACTTAGTTTCAAAGTTGTTCTATTCTTCGATTATACCCCCTCTGTTTCAAATCATTTTATTTTGATTTTTATTTAGTTTCAAAAGTATTTCAAATTTAACATATTTCATTACATTAAAATTCAAATACTTGCACCCGGAGGGTGCATATATTTGCTAGTATATTATTGTTATTATTATTATTGTTGTTATTAAGTCATGCTATTAATATTTTAAACTGTTTGAATGATAAAGTAAACATGAAATATCAGAGGTGGTCACTCCTAGAATAGGTTCAGTTCTAATTGGTGATCGTCCTCCACACAACACTGATATGTTGTGTGTGTTTATATATAATTAAAAGATCAAGTGAAGAAATCTTCCTTATGACGTGAGTAGTTCTTCAAATGTCATTATTTGCAGAGCTCAATGTGTCGACTCTTATTGTCAGTCACAAAACAAAAGTTAAAAAGAGAGTAACATAGGACTTAAGGATCAAAAAAAGATTTTTTTAAATCTGTTTTCAACTGACTTAAGAATAATAAAGGAATCCTCATTTTGCATCTGATGAGGGGAACAACTAGATAAATCCTCTAGGTTCCCCCTGAAATAGTCCATAATGCTAAAAATCTAAATGAAATAGTCTATAATGCTAAAAATCTAAATGAAATAGTCTATAATGCTAAAATTCTAAATGAAATAGTCTATAATGCTAAAAATCAAAATGAAATAGTCTATAATGCTAAAAATCAAAATGAAATAGTCTACAATGCTAAAAATCAAAATGAAATAGTCTACAATGCTAAAAATCTAAATGAAATAGTCTACAATGCTAAAAATCTAAATGAAATAGTCTATAATGCTAAAAATCTAAATGAAATAGTCTATAATGCTAAAAATCTAAATGAAATAGGTTACAATGCTAAAAATCTGAATGAAATAGTCTACAATGCTAAAAATCTAAATGAAATGGTCTACAATGCTAAAAATCTGAATGAAATAGTCTATAATGCTAAAAATCTGAATGAAATAGTCTATAATGCTAAAAATCTAAATGAAATAGGTTACAATGCTAAAATCTGAATGAAATAGTCTAAATGCTAAAAATCTGAATGAAATAGTCTATAATGCTAAAAATCTGAATGAAATAGTCTATAATGCTAAAAATCTAAATGAAATAGGTTACAATGCTAAAAATCTGAATGAAATAGTCTACAATGCTAAAAATCTAAATGAAATGGTCTACAATGCTAAAAATCTAAATGAAATAGTCTATAATGCTAAAATTCTAAATGAAATAGTCTACAATGCTAAAAATGTAAATGAAATAGTCTACAATGCTAAAAATGTAAATGAAATAGTCTACAATGCTAAAAATGTAAATGAAATAGTCTACAATGCTAAAAATCTAAATAAAATAGTCTACAATGCTAAAAATCTAAATGAAATAGTCTACAATGCTAAAAATCTAAATGAAATAGTCTATAATGCTAAAAATCTAAATCTTTGTTATTTTTCCACTCTTTTCTTTTGTCATTTCATTATTATTTCTGCTATTAATAATTTTTATTTTGTTCCTTCCTCAGCTTTGCCAAATCTGTCGTAAAGATGACAATGAAGCAGAATTATTACTGTGTGATGGCTGTGATAAGGGATACCATACATATTGCTTTAAGGTATTTTCTATATTCTTTCAGATTTAATCAATTATCAATTCGGATTTATCGACTTCTTAGAGATTTTTTTGTTTTTCATTAAATATTAAAATCTTATATTGCAATGTCTTACATTATTATTATTATTATTATTATTATTATTATTATTATTATTAATCAGACTCTTAAGAGATCATTTTTCATAATGATTTAGTTGAATTTTCAACTATATTTTCAAATTGCAAATATACTAAACTTTGAGTGAATCAACTTTTGTCTCCTAAAGGCTTTTTTACTGTTTAGTTTAATGACACAAAAGTTATACTAAAATCGCATAATGGTTCCGTAATCTTTGCAATCTCAGTATATTTGCCTCTCATCCCACTTATGAGGGCGTGACACAAGGACATTTTTTTGTGGGCCCACCCACAATCTGAAGCTTATGGGTGGTAGGCACAAAAAATGCGTCGATTCCGTCGGCATTCCCCCTCATGGGGGACGCCTCAGGCGCTGGGCAATAAACCCAGCCCTGCCCCTTTAAATCAAGGGGGCAGGTATTGCCTGGGGTGATAGCCCCCTGGGATCGACGCTGTTAATTTTATTGCCGTAATCACCCCAATGTTTTAAAACAATATTTACTCACTATAAAAAGTAAACTGATCATTTATTTTAATCTTTTTTTGTTTTTGTTTTTTCTCCAGCCAAAATTGGACAAAATCCCTGATGGAGATTGGTATTGCTATGAATGTATTTCAAAAGTAAGTATTATGATTTTATTTATTTATTTATTTATTTGTATTTCTTTATTCCGAAAGTTAAAAATGATTTTGTATTTATTTTTTTAGTACCTTCCAATATTATTAAAATAAAATGATATTAAAATAAAAGTGTAAATTATTAGAATAAAATGTAAATAAAAATGAGGTAAATACCATGATGTTGTTTGTTTACCTTTGATTTATTCTTAATATTTTGGGATAAAGATCCCTTCGTCAGTAGATTTCTGAAAGCTAAGTCTGGAGCTGTTAGCTTGTTGCTAGGATCTGTCCATTGTGTTGTATGGCTGGCAATATCTTTCTCCAAATTTTATGCGTGTGTGTAAGTGTATGTTTCTGTGTGTGTGTGTGTGTGTGTGTGTGTGTGTGTGTCTGTCCAACAATGTCTTAATATCATTCCAGGTTTGGCCTATCCCCCCCCTTTAAATTACTTTCATTTGTTTGGTGTATGTGTGTGTTAAGTGTGTATGTGTGTGTTGGATTTTAAAAAAAGAAGAATGATGAAACTGTAACTTTTATCAAAAATGATAATTATAGTTTCTGTTAATTTGGTCTGTAAGAGGTTAAGATAAAAAAAAAAAAAGTAGGGGCTGATACACTCATTAGAAAACGCTCTTTCAAGACATCTATTTGAAAATGTCAACATAGATGATATTCTGTCCTTTTTGAGAGAAACTAAATTATACCAAAAAATATAGATATAAACCTGATTAGTATCAGATGCGAATATATCATTAAAACTATCAACTACAAAAGTGTACATGTACAACTTATTAACTTCTAGGCATAAAATAACCCCAGACAGATTGATATGCACCCTTACTTAGGCTAGACAGGTGGTCAGAGAGGCCACCTCCGATCAATCGGCTGGCCACGTCAAGCCCTAGCACCTATATCATTGCCCCAACCTTATTGCCCTTATGGCAAGCCCCAACCCTTTTTGTCATTTGGGTGCTAGAAGGCGGTGACTGAGGGTCTACATGCCGTGGGAATGATGTTAAACTCTATCTGATGGTGAGGTTTCAGTTTTGAAGGTTTGGAGAATGTAGAGCACCCCTTCATCACCATTGCTCCCTGGTCCACTCTGACCTGGAGTGGTAGTACCTGTTAGGGTCCCATCTATGGGTTAAATAGAAAAATGTATTTATTTTTAAAAAAATTGTGTATCCATTAAGAATTCGTTTATTTCAAAACTTTATCGGCATTAAATGACCCACTGAGGTTGATATGCCGTAAAACAAACCAAACCAACTTACCCTTTACTAATGAAAATTAGAGATTTATATTTTTATTTTTCAGTTCAAAAAACTAAATTCTTATAAATGTATAAAAATCATTGATTGTGATTTTATTTCATTTTAGGCTACAGGTGTCCCTTGTTGTGTTGTGTGTGGCAAAAAGAATGGTAAATTGGCTTTATGTGATGAATGTCCTCGGGCATTTCATATAGATTGTTTAATTCCACCATTACAAAGGTAAGTTTAAGACTTTTCAGCCACTCAAACTTTTTATTCTCACAATAAATCGTCTTATGGGGCGGGGGAAAAATTCTACACTCAAACTATAAATTTTTAAAATTCTGCTTTTCTAAGACACCTAATTTTAATTTAATCCAGTGTTTCCCAACCTTTTCTTCCTTGTGGCCCACTTTTGGTGTCAACAAAATTTCAGGCCCACATAAGCACAAATAGAAATTCATATATATATATCAGTATTACTCAACCAATAAATTTTTAAAAAATTAGTTGCTTATTCAGTGTTTCCCAACCTTTTCTTTTTTGTGGCCTACTTTTAGTGTCAGCAAAAAAACATTCTACTCTCAACCTGAGAATTATAAAAAAAAAAATTAGTTGCATAATCAATTCTGCTTTTGTAAGACGCCTAATTTTAATTTAATCCAGTGTTTCCCAACCTTTTCTTCCTTGTGGCCCACTTTTGGTGTCAACAAAATTTCAGGCCCACATAAGCACAAATAGAAATTCATATATATATATCAGTATTACTCAACCAATAAATTTTTAAAAATTAGTTGCTTATTCAGTGTTTCCCAACCTTTTTTTTTCTTTGTGGCCCACTTTTAGTGTCAGCAAAAAAAATAAAAATTCTACACTCAACCTGAGAATTAGAAAAAAAATTAGTTGCATAATCAATTCAGCTTTTGTAAGACGCCTAATTTTAATTTAATCCAGTGTTTCCCAACC
Source organism: Doryteuthis pealeii (assembly GCA_023376005.1). Lineage (NCBI taxonomy): Eukaryota > Metazoa > Mollusca > Cephalopoda > Myopsida > Loliginidae > Doryteuthis > Doryteuthis pealeii. The sequence goes on along the minus strand of CM042171.1, from coordinate 60,396,601 downwards.
TTTTCTTCCTTGTGGCCCACTTTTGGTGTCAAGAAAATTTCAGGTCCACATAAACACAAATAGAAATTCCATGTAACAGGAAATCCATTTTATTTACAAAAACAAAATATAGTAGAAAACTGTTACTAGTGTCTATCAGCTCTGTGGATTCTGGATGCTGCATGGAGGACCACCCAGGTCCAAATAGAAATTCCCTGTAAGAGGAAATACATTTTAATTTACAAAAACAAAATGCAAAATAAAATATAAATCCTGACTAATGACTACACTTGCTCCCCCTGGTGTTGTCAAGTTGAACTTTCAAACTTTGATATAAATGGGAACACATTTTTTTAATTAATACTTAATTGATATTTTGCTTTAAAAGAAGTTAATGTTATGTTGATGTACAAAACTATTTAATATTTTATTTGCAGATTACCAAAGAAATGGTTATGTGCATCTTGTGTTGCAGAAAAGGTAAAACTTTTTTTTGATTATTATTTTGACTTAAACATTTTTTTTATCAAGCTTATTCTTTCTATAAGTCAAGACAAGTAAATTCAAAATAACCTTTTTATATATATATATATATATATATATATATATATATATATATAAAGCTCAGTCAGTAGAGCGTTCGGCTAGAAACCACAAGGTTCCTAGTTTGATACGGTCCTCTCCAACTTGGCGTATGAGTAGCACAAGGATCTGTGCGGTAAAGTAAGGAGCTGATGGTAGGTGTGGTGCTCCACCTCAGACGCCAAAAAACAATCTCCTTGGTCTAGTGCTATTGAAAAGGGGATAGACTCCCTCGCTGACTGACTTATATCGACTTTAGGCCGCTCCGACAACTTTAATTACTTATATATATATAAAATCATCCACAGACACCGAGTTTTGACGTATCACATCTCAGTGTGGCTAGACTTAACAACTATTTCGAGCTGGAAGCAAAACCCGACTGATTTTTTTAATTTAATATATTTGATTTGAATGAGTTTCTGGAAAATTTGATGGTTCCCAAGTAAAGTTTCTTAATAAATTGTAGAGTTTATATCTATGAACAATTAAAACCATCTAACACCTACCTTGGACCTAAGTGAAATGCAATTACCACATCCAGGATTTGAACTCGGGGCGACGAGTCCATTTCCCGTGACTTTAACCATTACACCACGGGCTTCCCAAATGTGGCATATGTGTTTGAATAGGGTGGTACTGTTATTGAAGCTGAGGATTTTATAAACTATCTTTCCAATTTTCTTTGGTGGCAAAATCAGTACCACCATGTTTTATTTAAGATATATATATATATGTGTGTGTGTGTGTGCTTAATTGGAGTCGTACCTAATTTTGAAAATTAATTAATTAATAATGAATTAGGCGGGAATGCCTATTTAAATGTATGGCTAAACAAATCGAGAAAAATCAATCTCTGTATGTACATTTAGGCCGAAATGTACATACAGAGATTGATTTTTCTCGATTTGTTTAGCCATACATTTAAATAGGCATTCCCGCCTAATTCATTATTAATTAATTTTCAAAATTAGGTACGACTCCAATTAAGCACATATTCTCCCAAAAATTGTCGTCAAAAAAGCCATTCCAAACATACCTTGTTTACACACATATATACATATATATATATATATATATATACATACAGAGATGCTGATACGTACGAATCCTGCATCCATATTTAAACAATTAAATTCAACAATTTTTAAATATACTGACCAACAAAGCAAAAGAGTCACACAGTTTTCTTATTTTCTGTGATGCATTTATTTTTCCTCATACTAACGAAACAGATCAAAACACTGCAGAGTAGGTGAAATAAACATTACTCATTTATGAACTTGTGTTTTTTAAATTTTTCATAATATTACATACTGTCAGATTCACTTCCACTTTTTCTTCACATATATATATATATATATATATATATATATATATAAATAGATAAATGTTTTAGTTTATATTTATTTACATTGGAACAATTTATTTATTTATTTATCTATTAACACTCTATGACAGATATTGAGCACTCTTCTAATAACACATTGATATATATATATATATATCTTATTATAATGGAGATTGTGTGTTTTTCTGTCTGTAACCGAAACTATATTCCTACTCAAGTCACAATTCCCTTAGTTATTAACATCACATTCTCAATGATTTTATTTTTTATCTAAACCTCAATTATTAATAAAAATTGTCTTACATTATTAATACTGTTAACTATGTTTACATACTGTGAACATGCAATTATATTTATATATACAACAAAATAGCGGTTTACAGTGTAAACGGGAAGGCTAATTTGCATATTAATATTAAAAAATCGAATTTAATAAATATGTGCTTAGTATTATTGATTTCTAACTGTTTGGTTTTATTTTAATGAATATAAGCAAAAATCTCTTCAATAAATCTTAAATGAAATCCATTAACAAGATAAAATAACTGTCATTTTATTCTTTACTTCCTCTTATAACTAAATACTTAAATTAGAAAAAATAACAATGAAAGACGAGAGTGATGGAAGAGTAAGTTTCAGTTGTTCCATTTTTTATTATACTCCCTCTGTTTCAAATCTTTTATTATACTCCCTCTGTTTCAAATCTTTTTATCTGTATTCTTATTTAGTTTCATTAGTCTTTCTAATTTAATACAATATCTTATTACATTAAAACTTAAATACTTGCACCCGGAGGGTGCATATATTTGCTAGTATATATAATGTCTCTTAATGGTTCTATTGTTAAGTAAAAAGAAATATTGAATTTAATTTGTATCTGATCAATTGTTGTTTAAATTTTCAAGTGTTGATAAAAATTGTCATTTAAGGGAAATAAAAAGTCTAAACGAGGTCGAAAGAAAAAAGAAGAAACGCTTAAAAAAGAGAAGAAAAGTTCTGAAAACCATAAAAGTGAAGAAGAAAAAAAGAAAGAACAACATGCTAAGGATATGTCTCTTTGCAAGTAAGTCAATTCTTTCAATTTCATTCAGTCTTATTCTTCGCCCTATAGGCTGGACCTTAAAATACGAGGGTGAGTCAAAAGTAATGCCATTTTCTTTATTTCATGTGAATCTTTTTTATAAAACTAAGGCTGGTTAAATCGAACTTAACGGACCTAAATTCCACCATCGTATGTCACCCCGGCAAAAGAAAAAAATACCAAAAATCAGGGAATTAACCGAATTTTCAGTATTGATATATTAATAAATAAAAGATATTATATGCAGTTATTTTATTTAAAACCTACATTTTTTCAAGTCGGTTAACTTTGAACCACATATCTTTGAGAATCTGTGTTATGCCTCAAAGATATATGGTTTAAAGTTAACTGACATGAAAAAATGTAGAAGTTTTTAAATAAAATAATTGGTTCATTATATCTTTTATTTATTAATCTATCAACACTGAAAATTTCATTAAATTCGGTTAATTCCATGATTTTTGGTATTTATTTTTCTTTTGGCGGAGTGACATACAATGGTGGAACTATATTAAGACCCTAATGGGGCTCAGAGCAAGAATCCTATGAGTAAGACCCAAATTGCCAATCAACAACGTCCTCCTTCTGCATGAAAATGCTCGACCACACACCAAAATCAGGACAACGGAGAAAATTGCCTCATTCAGGTGGACAATTTTACCGCATCCTCCATACTCACCAGATTTAACGCCTTCAGACTATCATCTCTTTGGCCCTATGAAAGAAGGTTTGAAAGGCAAACATTATTCCAGTGACGAGGAAGTGAAATCTGTAGTGAAAAAGTGGCTCAAAGAACAGTCAACAGAATTTTACAGGGCAGGGATACATGATCTCCTTCGAAAGTACAACATTGCTATTGAGAGAAACGGTGGAGAAGTAGGGATGTGATCCACAGAGGACCAGCTTTATTTTGATGTAGGATACATGTTCCTGTGTTGGTAATTATACCTGTCCTAAACAAAATGGCATTACATTTTGAGGACTTGTTAATTCAATTGCTAATTACTGTTCACCTTGTATCTTTGCTTAGTAATCCTATTTTTCTATCCTTCATACTCATTGCATTTCTTCCTATTATTTATCTGTTAACTCTGATACTTTAGTTACAACAAAATCAGGCTAAACTGTATCAGGTGGTGAGGCTCCATTTCTGGAGCTCTGGAGAGTGTGAATAAGTGTTGTTATTATGTACAGCTTATACAAGTACATTTTAAAAACCAGACCTGACTAAATACAATGAATGGTATTTTTGAATTCAGTATAAACCTTTGACCTTTGGAAAAAATGTTTGGACCATATAACCTTTAGGCACCCCTTTTTCGATCTGTTTCATAGGGACATTTTTTTAATTTAAAAAAAAATAAGTAAAAAGAAAAAGTGTATCTGCTACTAAAAAAAAATGTCCCATAAAACTGTTAATTATTCCCATGTAAAGTTGTAAAAATGTGACTAAAAATCGTCTGTTAACAAACAACCGGATGTTGACAGTTTAAATGAAAAAAAATGTCCTTATGAAACGAGATCGAAAAAGGGGTGCGTAAAGGTCATATGGTCCAAAAATTTGAACACAGGCCAGTGTTATCCTTTAATTTTTTTTGAAAGTTCAGTTTTAAAACCCAAAAATATTAATGTTGATTTTTTAAATTTTTTTTTCAGAGTGATTTTGTTAGAATAGAATTTTGTTAGTGAATAAGTGTTATTATGTACAACTTATTTAAGCACATCTTAAAAACCAGACCTGACTAAACACAATGAATAGTATTTTTGAATTCAACATAAAATGAAGATCATATATCAATGGATAAACCTTTGACATTTGGAGAAAAGAATTTAACACAGGCCAGTGTTATCCTTTAATTTTTTTGAAAGTTCAGTTTTAAAACCCAAAAATATTAATGTTGATTTTTTTTTTATTTATTTCCAGAGTGATTTTGTTAGAACTGGAGAAGAATGATAATGGTTGGCCATTCTTACAACCAGTCAACCAAAAACAATTTCCATCTTATAAAAAGTATATAAAGAAACCAATGGATTTTTATACAATGAGGCTCAAACTCAGGGATAACCAGTAAGTCATTGAATATTTATACTTACATATTTATACTGTTTTTAGGACCAAAATTATCAGGTAATCTGAACATTAGCTATGTAACCTCCCCTTGATTGTTTCACTTTGAGGAAGCTATGTTTTGGCCTGACATTTACATTTCACCATAAATCTACACTGAAAATATGAATTTGTTTGAATCAATACAACTGAATGTTTTAACACAAAAATATAAAATGTGTTCTTAATTGTGCTTGTGCATTATTTGAAATGAACTTAATTGTTATAACAATTTTTATTTACAATTATAACACATTTTATGATATTTTCCTGTTAAAACATGCAGTTGTATTGGTTTGAAAAAATCCGTATTTTCAGTGTAGATTTACGGTGAAATGAAAATGGCTGACCAAAATATATGGCTTCCTCAAAGTGAAACAAACAAGAGGAGGCTACTCTCATTTATGTAGCTAATGTTCCAATTACCAACTATCATTATATATTTCTGCCTTGTTTAAAAAAAAAAGAAAGAAAAAAAACATTTTTATGAATAATATATTACTGCCTATGATAATTTTAATTTTATAAATGTACAGGGTGGTCGGAAAGTCTTGTCACCCTACATATTGTTTTAATTTTCATTATTATTTGTTTTAATGATACACAAGTTATTTATTGGTTAATTGGTCCCAACATCTTTTTATTTAGATAAACATAAAAAATATTTTGTAAATAAAAACTATTTTCATTTAAATAAACATAATTGCATTTCTCTTCTGATTAAATAAAAACTGTTTTAATATAAAGATGTCTTTAATATAAAAACGTGTCTTTCGTTTAAAGTTTTTAAAACTTGAAAAAAAAAAAAAATTCCTATTGAATTAACAACAAGATGAAATAACTAATTTTTTTTATGGTCTGTAAATTTAAATAATAATTTTTCAAGAGAAAGCTAAAATGATTTTTAACAATTTCTTTTTGTCATTCCTTTTTCATCCAGATATAATCTCTTCTGATTAAATAAAAACTATTTTAATATAAAAATGTGTCTTTCATATAAAAACGTGTCTTTCATTTAAAGTTTTTAAAACCTAAAAAAAAAAATTCCTATTGAATTAACAACACGAAATAACTAATTTTTTTATGGTCCATAAATTTAAATGATAATTTGCAAAAGAAACCTAAAATGATTAAAGATTTTTAACAATTTCTTTTTGTCGTTTCTTTTTCCTCTAGATATAAATCAAAGGAACAGTTTTCTGCGGATGTCCAATTGATATTTGACAATTGTGAAATTTTTAATGAAGATGATTCAGAAGTCGGTAAAGCAGGACATAAACTACGACAATTCTTTTTAAAACGTTGGACTGAACAAATAAACCAAAGGGGAAATAACTCAGATGACACACCACCACAACCACCATCATCATCATCATCATCTACAGTTAGTAAAGGAGGGGGGGATAATGACTCTGCTGAAGAGAGTTAGGGTTGCAGCATCATCTTTTTTTTCTTTTTTAAGAAAAAAGAAAGAAAAAAAAACAACACCCTTTTCCCCCTCATCTGTCTTACTACCAAAAAAAAAAAAAAAAGGAAAAAAATATCTTGGGGTGGTTTCTGCAAACTCCCACTCTAAATTGTTTGTAATTTGCATATTTTCAACAACAAAAAAAGGAAGAAGAAAAAAAGGATGTTATGTGAATAATAACAATAACAATACTGCTACTATTAATACTAATACCAATACATTTTGTAAATTTCTCATATTACATAAATTAATTTGGTGTTTGAGATGTCTAATTGCCTGTATATAGCAACATTTTTTTTTATTGCTATTTCGTGTTTTTTTTTGTTTGTTTTTTTTGTTTGTTTTTTTTTTTTTTATTAATTTTTTAAATTTTAAATTTTATTTTATTTTTTTGCTTTTAGGAAATTTATTTCTAAGACTTTTTTTTTTTTTTTTTTTTTTTTTTTTTGTTAATGTATTTATGAAGTCTGCCTCAAAAATTGAGATAAATGTTGTCATTCTTCTTCCATTTGACCCTGATTCATATTTTTAATTTATTTAAAAAAAAAGGAAAGAAAAAAAAAGATAATTGTTTTATTTATGTTAATTTTTTTCCACTTTGTCACAATTACACAAAAAAAAAGGAAAAAAAAAAAAAAGGATTTTATTTTTGGTAACATTTTCTTCTTTTCAAAAAAAAATTATAGAAAAAAACAATTATAAACTTGATAAATCCACTGAAAAAAACTGATACAACAAACAGAAAAAAAAACCAATCCAAGTGAAACTTGAAGATTTCCAAAGTTCAACAATGTAGGTCTGCTTTTGGTATATCCCATTTACATGTAACAAACAAAAAAAAAAAGATATATCAAAATTTTCCTTTTCACATCCTTCTGCTGTAAATTTGGGTGTCATATGAATTATATTAATCCTCCATTAAATGTTTAAAACTTAAATTTTTCTTTTTTTGGGTTTTTTTTTCCCAGTTATTTTAATAATTTAAATGTTTGTTTTTGTATTATTGTATGCAAATTAACTACTACATTTGCTTGAATACAAACGTATTTTCCCAAGATCGATTCACTACATTTGCAGTTTTACACACTTTAAAATACCTTTTACAGACTTAAAAAGAACCATAAACATTTACACAAAACAAAAATGGCAAAATTATTGCAATAACTTTCAAAACAACAAACTACATGAAATAATGCCACAAATAGGAAAACTTCAAATAAATCAAACCAAAATATCCAGAAAAGAAGAAGTAATATTATCCAGACTAAGAATAGGACACTCATACATTACCCATTCATACCGCCTCAAAAAAGAAGCAGCCCCATATTACATACCATGCCAAAAACCCTACACAATCAAACACATACTAACAGAATGTAGCAACCTAAACAAATACGAAAAAAAATACTACCAAACAACAAATCTAAAACAGATATTCTACCAAATAAACCCAGAAAAACTACTTGGATACATAAAAGAAGCACACATCTACAACAAAATCTAAAAATCTTCGAAAAAATGAAAACAAAAATATATGTTAACAAAAACATCTAAAAGTTTCATTCACAAAAGAAAATATGTAAAAAAAAAAAAAAATTAATAAAAAAAACTTTAGAAAATTAAACATTATCACCAATTTATTTCAAAAACGTAGTCGGCATTAAATTACCCATTGAGGTTGATATGCCGTAAAACAATAACAAATCAAATCAAATCTTATTACGTACAACAAAAAACTTTAATGAGATTGATTCACTTATTAGCAACACGGTGTCACCGATAGCACCTTTTTGTTTTTTCAGTTATTTTAATCATTTTAAGTAGTGTGTGAGACTACCTGTTCTGCGCTCTGCACCCTCAATGCACGATGTCTAGACCCCAAACGTTGTAACACTCTGCACTGGCCAATTTAAGGGCATGAGTCAGAAACAGTAGTCACAAGGATTAGATAAAAACAAACAACAACTACAAGTGTTTGTAAACAAGACGCGGATGGAAGAAGGGTGTGTTTGATACTTCGCTGGCTGCTACTGGCTATCCCTACCGGCGATCTTAACACCTCAACGGCCAAGTCCTAACTGGCTTAGTGCTCGAGTTTAGCTATATTTATGTCAAATTCCCCTTCCCCAACCATCTTCTCCAGACCACACAGATGGCCAGCACTTAAATCGAATCGCAGACTTCCAGTCGTCATTAACCCTTAAAATTAAAGTACTTAAATATTTTTTCAGACACTACGTCTTCAATACATCGACCATTAATTTTTTCAAAAGAGAATTTCTCCTAAAAATCCCTTTTGCTTTTAATACCTGGGTGCCTAAGATATTATCATCAAGTGCTCCCATTTCCTGGTGGTCGTACAGGTCTCTTTAAACTTTACAAACTAATCTTTGGATTTGTAAAAAGGTCAGCCACCCACCCCTTTTACTTATGCCTGGCTTTAACCTATTCTTTTTCTTATTCATTTATTTATTTATATATTCTGTCTTCAGCCATAGTATCACAAGTGTCAAAGTCTTTGTTTTTGTACTATTGTATTCAAATGAGATAATATTATAAAAGTAGTCTGCCTCAGTAGCAAGGCAGACGGCTACTACATTTGCCTGAGATACAAACGTATATTCCCAAGATTAATTCACTTCATAGCAATATGGCTTCACCAATTTCACCCTTTTTGTTTTTTCCGTTATTTTAATAATTTTATGTCTTTATCTTTTGTACTTGTTAGATTATTTTGTGTATATAAGGTGTGCTGGAAATTACCACTTAAAATTATAGATTCGGTGTGGTCACATGCATTAAACCCCAACCAATGAACAGCTTGAATACGTGGTTAGTTAACTATTTAATCGCCGATATTGAAAGCCATTCATTTGCACATTATTTAACATTGACAAACGGACCTACAACAAAGGACTTTGCTCAATGCAAAGATTTTACCCAACACTAAGGAACAACCAAAGGATCATACCCAACACTAAAGGACACCAAGGAACAACCAAGGGTTTCTTCCCTAAAGATCATGCTCTGCTTAATACAATTATCTCCACTGTAAAGTACTCTAAGAGGATCAAACTCACTAGTAATGGTTTGCTAGTCTACCTTGCTAACCATTACACACACAAGAGGCACCATATTTTTGGTGTTATAGTTATTTACTAACCTTCGGCTAGAAATGACACA
>CM042171.1:60335788-60386750 GCA_023376005.1 Doryteuthis pealeii | reverse complement strand
GCCGAGGAAGTGGCTTAGTGCTGCGAGTTTAGTGTATTTTGTCAAATTCCCTCCCCAAACCCTTCTCCGGCCTACACAGATGGCCAGCACTTAAATAAATCACAGACTTCTAGTCGTCATTAACCCTTAAAATTAAAGTACTAAATCCCTTTTGCTTTTAATACCTGGGTGCCTAAGATATTATCATCAAGTGGTCCCATTTCCTGGTGGTCGTACAGGTCTCTTAAACTTTACAAACTAATCTTTGGATTTGTAAAAAGGTCAACCACCCACCCCTTTTACTTATGCCTGGCTTTAACCTATTCTCTTTCTTATTCATTTATTTATTTATTTATTCTGACCATGTTCATCTTCAGCCATAGTATCACAAGTGTCAAAGTCTTTGTTTTTGTACTATTGTATGCAAATGAGATAATACTATAAAAGTAGTCTCCCTCAGTAGCAAGGCAGACGGCTACTACATTTGCCTGGGATACAAACGTATATTCCCAAGATTAATTCCCTTCATAGCAATATGGCTTCACCAATTTCACCCTTTTTGTTTTTTTCCATTATTTTAATAATTTTATGTCTTTATCTTTTGTACTTGTTAGATTATTTTGTGTATATAAGGTGTGCTGGAAATTACCACTTAAACTTATAGACTCAGTGTGGTCACATGCATTAAACCCCAACCAATGAACAGCTTGAATACGTGGTTAGTTAACTATTTAATCGCCGATATTGAAAGCCATTCATTTGCACATTATTTAACATTGACAAACGGACCTACAACAAAGGACTTTACTCAACACAAAGATTTTACCCAACACTAAGGAACAACCAAAGGATCATACCCAACACTAAAGGACACCAAGGAACAACCAAGGGTTTCTTCACTAAAGATCATGCTCTGCTTAATACAAATTATCTCCACTGTAAAGTGCTCTAAGAGGATCGAACTCACTAGTAATGGTTTGCTAGTCTACCTTGCTAACCATTACACACCACAAGAGGCACCCATATTTTGGTGTTATAGTTATTTACTAACCTTCGCTTAGATATGACACAAGGCCAGAAGTATGGGCGCCCAGTGAGAATCGAACTCACTAACAATGGTTTGCTAATCCAGCTTGCTAACCATTACACCACAAGAGGCACCCATATTTTTGGTATTATAAGGCGTGTTGTAATCCACCACTTAAACTTATAGACTCAGTGTGGTCACATGCATTAAACCCAGCCAATGAACAGCTGGAATACGTGGTTAGTTAACTATTTAATCGCTGATATTGAAAGCCATTCATTTGCACGTTATTTAACATTGACAAACGAACCTACAACAAAGGAATTTGCTCAACACAAAGATTTTACCCAACATGAAGGAACAACCAAAGGATCATACCCAATATTAAGGGACACCAAGGAACAACCAAATGTTTCTTCACTAAAGGTTGCACTCTGCTTAACATAAGGGATCTCTACTGTAAAGTGTCCTCACTTAAAACCTAAAATCCATAATATCAACCATCTATTATTTTCATCAGTCTTTTTTTTTTGGTTTTTGTTTTGTTTTCTACTTCAATCATTTGATTTTTTTATTCTCTGATTTTTCTTTCTTTTTGCAGGTTAACATAATCTTAACAAAGATTTAATGACTGAACTGACATATTGTTGAATTATTTGTGATATAAGGTATGGGGCAAATGGTCACTCCTAAATATAGACCCGTTGACTACCACGTGAACACTGAAGGCATTTCTATTGTCCAATCACTGGCACTGCTGCTGCTGCTTCTGCTGTATTAATAGAGGCACCATTCTAAACTTATGTCATTGACACGTGGATTCTCTTGGACGATGGACTTACAAAGAATACTCTAACACCGGATTCTTATTGGCTTGCTTACTTACTTACTACATCTGGAACTAAGGATGCCGACCAGATACTTAACACATATAAAGAACAAACTATGTTTAAATTTCATCTTCCACTTCTGGAGAAGTGAAAATTCTCAATAATATCCATGTAAGTAAAGTAAAGTCGTTGGGCGGCCTAAAGTCGTAACAGCCAGTCAGCGAGGGAGTCTATCCCCTTTTCAATAACGCTAGACCAAGGAGATTGTTTTTAGCATGAGGTGGAGCGCCACACCTACCATCAGCTCCTTACTTTACCGCACAGATCCCTGTGCTACTCATACGCTGAGTTGGCGGGGACCGGTATCGAACTAGGAACCTTGTGGTTTCTAGCTGAACGCTCTACCGACTGAGCTAACCTGGCCCCTAATATCGATGTAAAATGTTTAAAATATTCTATCTCGACAGCTATTATTGTTCGGTCATGATATTAATTGAAGTAGGTAGCATGTGTTATGGATCTAAAAAACAGTTTGAAAATTATTGTAAATATGAATCCTTTCCTTTCTATTGATCATTATTGTTCAAAAATAATATTGAATTTTTGGAGAAAAAATGAAGAAACATTTACAAAAAAAATATGAAGAAACGTACAAATGTTACAAAAAGCCTAAAAATGGCCACAAAAATTGTAATAGTACTATCATATGCAAATGAGATAATAATATAAATTCAATCTGCCTCAGTAGAAAAGGAAGGCGGCTACTACATTGGCCTGATTCAGTTCATAGCAATATGGTATCGTCAATAGCACCCTTAAGTTCCTTAGAGGGCCCAGATTTTGTCGAAACTTGCATTAGATGTTTCAAAGCTTTGGCTAGAGTGAAGAAATTAAAAGACCAGAAAACCTCTGGAGGGGAGAACGAAATTACGGATTTATTTTTGGTTTCGGGGGATGTGAAACTGTACAAAAAATATATCAATAATGGTATACTCCCAAAGTACTGGAAAATTCAATGTATAAAGTAATTTCAAATATTATAAAAAATGAACTTAGACCTAGGTCCTCTGTCAGAAGTAATCCTGATACTCTCCCTGAAAGCTCATCTAGATTTCCGAGAATCTTCCGAAGTCAGACATCTATGAAGGGCATAAAGCCATTTCGGTAGGATCATATGCAAATGAATTTGACTATAAAAGTAGTCTGCCTTAGTAGCAAGGCAGACGGCTACTACATTTGCCTGAATACAAATGTATATTATCAATAGATTCACTTCATAGCAGTTTTTTTTTTTATGTTCAACAAAAAACTTGAGGGGGGGGGTTGGCTTTATAGAGTATAAAATGGAAGATTAATTTGTTTACTAGCTGGACCTATGGATATACCACAGTATGATAATTTAATTATGTTTGATATGTTTACTTAAGAGCTGTTGCAAAATAGTTCAATTTGTATAGTACTGTTTCATCATTTAGCTGCTAGACTTGCAAATTGTGTCAAGCTGGGATCAAAACTCAACCAATTTTTCATCACTCAGAGTCTCTACCAACTGAGCCATTGACACAATCTGCTTAAAAGAGGGAATTATTTTTGTAAGTCATTTCTATGCCAAATGGTTTAACTCTCCTGAGAAAACTGATAAAGTTGTGTAGTATTAACATATTCTTCTCATATAGAAAACTATTTTGAAAACAAAAACTTAATTTTTGGGTTAGGGTGGAGTATTTCAAACTTGATAAATGTTTTTCATTTGTTTAATACTATATGCGTTGGCAGCTTTTTGTCTATGGGAGACGATGGAGTAGTGTCAAAGTCTTCTTTTTTTTTTTTCTTTTTTTTTTTTTTTTTTTTTTTAAATTACCTAGTATATGGAAGATGAGCTGTTGCCCAAGTGGCAAATCCCCCTCTTTACACTGCCGCTGTGATCCAAAGGAAAGGTAAGGAACCAATGCAGTTTGGTAACGGTAGTGTCGCAGGAGTTACATGGGTAGTACTGGATTTCAGCATCACACCACCTTAGGGACTCCGGCTCTTGATTTGTTTTTGGGGTTTATTCTCTTAACCTTTCCTTGGGATGAGGTAAAGCAGCTAAGCCAGTCGTTCCCAACCATTTTAGTACCATGCCCCACTTTTTTATCACAAATTTCTTCATGTCCCCCACCCGTTAATTGTTTAATATAATATAACAATATCAGTTTTGAAGAAGTAGAACATAAAAGAATTGTATCTTTCAAATAAAACTAAAGGGTTTAACTTCAAATTTAATCAACTAAAATTCATTTTATAATGTGTATAATTGCGGGGGAGAGCAACAGATGAAGAACGGCAAAGTTAAACAAGTCAGAAGCCATGCATATAACTGGTGCCAGATGCACGATAACATTAGTGAGTGAACACTTGACAAGCTGTTGTGCTCAGCTAGGTTGTAATTTTTACCCATATAGGGTAAAATAAAATAAAGAATGTTGATATTACTATATTTTTCATATTGCCCCCCTATTATTATTGAATGCCCCCTCCCCAGTGGGGCATAGGCCCCACATTGGGAATCACTGCACTAGGCAGTGTAGGTCCTAGATAGGTTGCCAACCAAGGCTAAAGAGCCCCTTTTAACCCATTTGGGGTTTCAGGTGAGTAGTAAGTTCTCCAATCTTAATACTGTTGTATGTTCCAAGTAGCAGATATCTGGAATGGAAATAACCACAGTTTGTTTAATATCAATACTGCATATTATTCTTCAAATAAAGAAGCTGATTAAATATTTAAGTTTTATTTTATTTATTTTCAAAATAAAAAATAAATAATACAGATTAAAAATAATATTAACCAATAGTATTGAGACATGGTTGGCCACTAATTATCAGTCATATGGAAATCCGATCTCACTGACAAGCTAAAGCGACAATTCTTTCAGGCTGTGGTTATATCGGTACTGCTGTATGGCTGCACCACTTGGACCCTAACAAAGTGCCTTGAGAATAAGTTAGATGGGACCTGCACAAGAATGTTGCATGCAGTCTTGAACAAGCTGTGGAAACAGCACCCCACAAGGAAGCAGCTGTATGGCCACCTGCCCCCCCTCTCACAAACCATCCAAGTAAGACGAATTCGGCATGCAGGACACTGCTGGAGAAGCAGGGACGAGCTCATAAGCGACGTTCTGTGGAAGCCAACACATGGACATGCTAATGTGGGCCGCCCACCAAGGACCTACATTGACCAACTATGCAAGGATGCTGGTAGCTATGCAGAGTACCTCCCAGGGGCGATGAATGATAGGGAAGGCTGGTGAGAGATTGTCATGGATATCCATGCTACTTGCACGTCATGATGATGATTATGATGATTGATAAAGTTGCTATAATTCTTCTTTTATCCAATGATGCTTTAATATCTACAACTGTGAATGTTTTGAAATTCATTTATAGTAATTTATAAAAGATATTGTGTTATGGTGATATAAGAATAGAATGTCTGGTTCTTGTAATACGTTAGAAGGCCCAACGTAGGTACATATGTATATAAAATAATCCAGACAAAGAGTTACATATAATAAATAAAATACAGACTTTATTGTCTGAGCATGTACATAGATACAAAAGCAGATAGGACTAAAGTCCTGAGAAAGTGATAAAGAGTTCATGAAGAATATAATTAAGTCACTTACTGATAGTTGGGGGGACAAAGCCCCCACACACACACACTTAAGGGACAGAGATACCACGTGTCTAGCCCATGTTTAGTAGTTGCTTTACTGAGGAATGATTCTTTAATATTTTAAAAGCTGTGAATATTTTAAAATTTATTTATAGTAATTTATAAAAGAGCGATCCTTTGCCGGGATTACACTTGTCAAGTTCAGTTTCTATTAAAAAAAAGTATCGAATTTTATGCGATACATGCATTGTAATTGCCTTCAAGCAAAAAAAATATAATATATACTTTAGTCAACAATGCTTCTAAAAAACAAACACCCAAAAATCTTATTTATTTATAGTAATTTATAAAAGATATTGTTGTGACAGAAAACATGAGTCAAGTGGCGGAAATGAGGACTTAACGTATTCTCAAAGGAAGTGGGTTAGGCTTGGTCTAGTGTGTAGGACTTTGATCTAAGATTGAACCTGCATCCTTCTGAATATGAAAAAGCGATACTTGGGCGTAATGCTGAGGATTGAGTTGACTCAAATTCCCGTATGTTAAAACCAGTTGCTTGTATGACAGCTACAAGCAAGTGGGCGCTGGGTGTATGAATAGACCAGCAGAAACCCAGGTGGGAGTGAGAAAAAAATGCATGCTACGAGATTAGAGAGACAGTAGCAGTGAGAGGCTTAGAAGAAGAAACAACAAGTAGGAGTTAACTGTGATGAGACAGGAAATGAAGAAGTAAAAGGAAAAGAAAGATTAGTCTGCCAGTAAACGTTGGACTCGATTTTTTTTTACCTCCGTCAACAAAGACTTTTTTTCTTTTCTTTTTTTGACTTCCCTCAACAATTGTGTTATGGTGACAATTAAGATAATCCAATATTTTAAAATGATCAATATCTTACAATATTTCTAATTCACTAATATTAATTTTTTCACATATGCTAACAACAACAACAAAAAATAACTAGTTTTTTTTATTTATCGAAACTATTTTAGTCTAAAAATGTGACTGGTTTTTATCGGCCGGCTGTTTTGTTTACTAACAACTGAGGAAAAGCAAAATTTAGTTCCTTTTTGAGCTGGCGTGCTTATTGGTGTCACGGTCTGAAAATTTCACCTAATGATTTTTCAACAACATAATTTGTTTAAAAAGCTAATTTTTATATTGTGCAATATATTTAACTCAATAATTGGTCCAGTAACATTTGCTGTGCTTTTCAGGGTCGGACATGTTGTATGTTTGGTTGGAGGGAATTTTTATGCAAAATATAACATGAAAGAAACAAGCAAAACAATACACGTAATGAACAAAGAAGTTTGAGTTGTAACAAAAATTGTCCTTTACATTTGTATTTTAAATTGTATCAAATGAACAACACGTTACAAAGTTTTGGTTTTGTTAATGAATTTTACTTTTTACAAATTCTTATTAGTGTTAAAGCTTGCTTGTATTTTCATTCACCCGGTTCTAAGAGGATTGGTATTTATGGGGCATCCAGTGAGGATTAAACTCACTGTTCAGTAGTAACAGATCTGCAAGACAATCTTCCTAACCATTACACATTTTTTTCTCTCCTCTACCCAGGTGACGCTGGATAGCCACTTCTAGTTAACAATAAACGAATAAGCATTTCTGTTGAAGGTAATGTTTATGTGAAATGTAACATGAAAGAAACAAGCAAAACAATAAAAGTAATGAAACAAAGAAGTTTGAGTCTTAACAAAATTTTGTCCTTTATATGTACTAGCAAATATATGCACCCTCCGTAGGGTGCAAGTATTTAAGTTTTAATATAATGAAATATAATGTTAAATTAGAAAGGGTAATGAAACTAAATAAGAATGCAGTTAAAAGGATTTGGAACAGAGGGGGTATAATCGAAAAATAGAACAACTTTGAAACTAACTCTTCCATCGTTTTCCATTACCCCTGTCTTTCATTGCTAAATTTTCCTGATTTAACTATTTAGTTAAAATAGGAAGTAAAGGATAAAATTACAGTTATTTCTTCTTGTTAATGGATTTCTTTTAATATTTATCTCCGAGATTTTTGCTCAGATTCGTTAAGAGAAAACCAAACAATTAGAAATCAATAATACTAAGCGTATATTTATTAAAATCAATTTTTTAAGATCAATATGCAAATTAGCCTTCCCATTCACACTTTAAACCGCTATTTTGTTGTGTATATAAATACAATTGCATGTTCTTAGTATGTAGATATAGTCAAGTCTTAATGATGTAAAACAATTTTATTAATACTTGAGGTTTAGATAAAAATAAAATCATGGAGAATGTGATGTAAATAACAAAGGGAATTGTGACTTATATAGTTTCGGTTACAGACAGACAAACACACAATCTCCATTATAATAAGATATTATACATTGTATCAAATGAACAAGTTAAAAAGGTGTAGTTTTGTTGTATAGCCTGCTGCTGGACTTTAATGAAACCAGACACATGTATATAAAAATATGACCCGTCTTTATTTTTTTTCAGTTTGTGGTTGGTGAGGGGCGCAGAGTGTTCACAATGAAAATGTCCGAGAGAGTTAGTGATGGGAGGTGACAAGGTTATTCTCACGGCTGACTCGCTGTGGACTGACTGCCCTTCGAAATCCACTTTATATACGATAAATATGCCCACGCATTTTTTTATATTTTGATCTGATAACGGACAGACTTCCTTTTTTTTATATATTTCTTTGTTTCTCTTTGTTTCTTCACCAGAAGATTTTTCTTCGGTTGCTTCGATATGCAACAGTTTGGTTTATGAATTTTCCTTTTTACAAATTCTTATTAGTGTTAAAGTTTACTTGTATTTCAGTTCACCCGGTTCGAGGAGGATTAGTATTCATGACTGGCTCCTTTGCTGACCACTGCCTTCTGTCTCTGCTACTATAAAGATCTTTTCTCTTCTCCCACTTTCAGAATGTCCATTTGTTGGCGGGAGTTTTGAATTTTGGCATCAGTCAGTCTGGCTTAGTCTATTTTTTAGAATACGATACTCTTTTTTTTCTTTGTTCCTCAAACGTGCCCTAACAAGAATCTACAGCTTATGAACCATTACAAACTCAAGACAGTAGGTATAGTATAAAAGAGGTGTTATTAAATAATTACACTTATAAAAGGAAGAAAAGGAAAAGTTTTAAAGAAAGCTCCAAATTAGATAGATAGATTATAAATTGTATCAAATGAACAAGTTACAAAGATGTCGTTTGGTTTATGAATTTTCCTTTTTACAAAGTCTTATTAAAGTGTTAAAGCTTACTTATATTTCAGTTCACCTGGTTCGAGGAGGATTAGTATTCATGACTGTCCCCTTTGCTGACCACTGCCTTCTGTCTCTGCTACTATAAAGATCTTTTCTCTTCTCCCACTTTCAGAATGTCCATTTGTTGGCGGGAGTTTTGAATTTTGGCATCAGTCAGTCTGGCTTAGTCTATTTTTTAGAATACGATACTCTTTTTTTTCTTTGTTCCTCAAACGTGCCCTAACAAGAATCTACAGCTTATGAACCATTACAAACTCAAGACAGTAGGTATAGTATAAAAGAGGTGTTATTAAATAATTACACTTATAAAAGGAAGAAAAGGAAAAGTTTTAAAGAAAAGCTCCAAATTAGATAGATAGATTATAAATTGTATCAAATGAACAAGTTACAAAGATGTCGTTTGGTTTATGAATTTTCCTTTTTTACAAAGTCTTATTAAAGTGTTAAAGCTTACTTATATTTCAGTTCACCTGGTTCGAGGAGGATTAGTATTCATGACTGTCCCCTTTGCTGACCACTGCCTTCTGTCTCTGCTACTATAAAGATCTTTTCTCTTCTCCCACTTTCAGAATGTCCATTTGTTGGCGGGAGTTTTGAATTTTGGCATCAGTCAGTCTGGCTTAGTCTATTTTTAGAATATGATCCTTTTTCTTTATTCCTCAAACCTGCGTAAACAAGAATCTACAACTTATGAACCATTACAGACAAAAAGGTTTGCAAATGACTTTTCCACTGAATTTAAATTAAGAAGATTGTGGAGCCATACATGACAAGGGACATAACTCTTTCTGATTATTAGGAATTGATTAAATATTTGAATTAAATAGTAGAAAATTATCCGACAGTAGAGATGGCTAGAGTAATATTCATTTTACAAACTAGCAGGAATATGTGCCCTCTGGGCCTAAGTTTTAATACAATGAAATTAAATAAGAATGCATATAAAAAGATTACACTTGTTTTAATTGGTTTCTATATAAAATCATTCATAGGATTGATTTTGTTACATTAGAGAATAAAACAAGTATATTAGAGATCAATAACGCTAAATAACTACTTATTAAACCCGGTTTTGTTAAAACCAGTATGCAAATTAACCACACTGTATATTATGTAAACCTTTATTTCTTAGTGATATATAAGACACATTGCAGGATTTTAAACACACTAATCACATGGGCTCTTTGGGGGCCTGTGTTAGTAAATGTAAATTAAGTGTTGATCCCAGGGTGCTATCCCCCCCCCCAGGCAACACCCGCCCCCTTGATTTAAAGGGGTAGGGCTGGGTTTATTGCCCAGTGCCTGAGGCGCAACCCTTGAGGGGGGAATGCCGACGGGATCAACACATTTTTTGCACCTACCACTCATGAACTTCAGCTTGTGGGTGGGCCCACATAAAAATGTCCTTGTGTCAAACTGGAATATGTGAAAGTGATACCAAATGTAGTTGGTTCACTTTTAATGTCAACTGTCTCTTACCAATCTAAACTTAGTTTAAATTAAGGTAAAAAAAAATGCGTTTTCAAAACTGTCTATTTCATTTGTAGACACTTTATCAAAACTTGACAACTCGTGACAACTATGGAATAAGATCATTCCAGCCTCCACAGTCACATGTGAAAGGCAACATCCTTTCTTTAAGATTAAAAGGAAATAGAAACTCATACTCAGAGTAAAGTGATTCCAAATTAAATTTTACAGTTTTTTCTCAAACATTCATCATTATATTATGACACAGAATCAAATTGCTTGACTTGACAATGAAGCACTAAACATCTGTAGACTAACAGAGCTGTGATTAGCTACCCTAAGCTAAAAAAACAAAAAGTGGACAGAAATAAAAATAGAAGGGTAGGGGTTTCCTACGTAAGATGTTTAACTGAATATTAGAAAATATGGATAAAAATAGATTGGAAATGTTTACACTGAAAACAATCATGACAGTAGATAATTGTAAAGAAAGATATATTAGTCTAATTTAATATATAGTTTTATCTATTTGCATGTCCCTTTCAACTCCCTCTTCCCCTCTCTATCCCCTCTCTCTCTCTCTCTCTCTCTCTCTCTCTCTCTCTCTCTCTCTCTCTCTCTCTCTCTCTCTCTATCTATATATATATATATATATATATATATTCTTTCAGTTATATTTCTCTCTCATCCAGTGAGAATAGAACACAGTGACATTTGCTTGCTTGGTAAACTAGCTAATCGTCACACCTATCGATGGGCCTATGGTGGGGAGTAGGGCAGTTTGATGTCAATATTCAATAAAAGTGTTCAAACATTTAAAGACCATAAATAAATCAAGCAAAATGGCATAGAAGACAAAACTCTGGATTAAACAAACAAAATTGTATTAACAGAAGTTTACAAAAGGTAGCATTGAATACTGGGCGAGGTTCAGCCAAAAGTTCTTTTTTTAAAGTTCAAATGTAAAATGTAAGCTGGTATTTCACAGTTCAAAAGTGAGAAAGAAAAGGTGAAAGTTTAAAGTCAACTCAAAAGCAGTCAGGCATAAGTTGAATGAATCTAAGGTTTATCTCCGAAAGCATAAGTTATTCAAAGAGAGTGAGAGATAGATAGATACCTTCAGCAAGTAAGCGAAATGTTCTTAAAAAGGGTGACGTGAATTCCTTTAGGCAAATGAGATCTTTCTGGTTAGGATCCGAAAGGCTGGCTTTTTTATAGTCCAGCATAGGCTCCAAAAGGGGTCATTAGATAAATTTTCTTATTAGGCGGGAACGCCTCTGATTGGTTGAATTTTACGAATTTTATTTTAAATTTTATTTTTACTAAGGTTGCACGATCCATATGCGCAAACTACTTATTTTTGTCATTCGACTTCTGTCTGTTGAAGCGATAACTTCCGGCCTCGCCACAGACCTAATCATATACTAATCTTACCACAAGGCTAGAAAATTCGGGCACACTGTGAGAATCAAAATCACTGTCAATAGTCTGCTGGTCCAGTTACCAAACCGTCATACCACTCGATGCGCCTAGTTCTTATTTACCAATTTTACTACACAACTAGAAGTATTGGGCACACAGTGAGAATGGAAGTCACTGAGTGTCTGCTTTCCGATCTAGTCAACCGTCACAACGCTCGATGCACCTAGGTGTCATTTACTAAGCTTTCCACTGGGCCAGAAAAATCTGGCACCCAGTGAGAATCAGACTCGTTGAAATGTGTCTGCTGGTCAAGCCAACTAACCATAACACCACTCTAAATGCAAAGTTAAAATCTACTAATCTTACCATAAGCCCAGAAATATTGGGCACACAGTAAGAATCGAACTCACTAATTATTCACTAGTCCTAGCTCGCTAACACTTACAACACTTGAGGTGCCAAATACAAAGTTTAGAAAAAAGACTTGAGCAAGTGGAACCCCAGGAAGAAATTAGACCCCCCCCCCCCAGACAACAGCAGTGTTGAAATTGGCTAGATACTCAGAAGAGTTCTGGAAACCCGAGGAGACTTGTTGTCACTCAGAGTCCAGTGAAAGACCATCAGCTTATGCTGGTGTGAAAAAAACTCACAAAGAGTGAAATTGTAATTGGTGCCCTTGGAAGGATCCCGAATAGTCTGGGTGAATTGGAAATCAGAGGTAGAATAGCGACCATCCAAACTACAGCATTGTTAAGATCGGCTAGAATACTCAGAAGAGTCCTGGAGACCTAAGGATATTTACGCTGGTTTAAAAAACTCACAAGGAGTGAAATAATAATATATTTGAATTTAAATTTAAACCGAGTCAGAAGCTGAATAAAGACATGACACACAACTGAACGCGTCATAAACATTTATCTTTGAATAGAAACTAAAAAAACATGAAATCCTGTTTATATCAAGTTTACTGAATCGTGATAAATATCGACTAAACTGTAAAAAAATAAATGTATATACAGGGGGGGGGGGTGCAAAAGTAGGTATACAGTAACATAAACAGAACTTTACTTACAACTAATAGAAGTATTGTAATAAAAATTATGAAAGTAAAAATATTAAAAATCATAAAAATGATTCTAATGATTGTTTTGTTTTGTTTTACGGCATATCAACCTCAGTGGGTCATTTAATGCCGATAAAGTTTTGAAATAAATCAATTCTTAATGGATAATACAATTTTTTATAAATACATTTTTCTATTTAACCCATAGATGGGACCCTAACAGGTACTACCCACTCCTGGTCAGAGTGGACCAGGGAGCAATGGTGATGAAAGGGTGCTCCACATTCCCCAAACCTCCAAAACTGGAACCTCACCATCAGATAGAGTTTAACGTCATTCCCAGGACATGTAGACCCGCAGCCACCGCCTTCTAGCACCCATATGATAAAAAGGCGTTGGGGCTTGCCATAAGGGCAATAGGGTTGGGGCAATCATATAGGTGCTAGGGCTTGACGTGACCAGCCGATTGATCGGAGGGGGCCTCTCCGACCGCCCGTCTAGCCCAAGATAGGGCCAAAGTGGAGTATGGCAAGTCATGAACTGCTCATCCACCTGGGTTCTATCCTTAAGCATCACGGGTCGCCACATACGGCCAACAGGTGGCCCCATTGGGGGAGTCTTACCCCTCTGCAGAGGTGCAGCTGGTGCATTCTAACGCCCCAGCCGACAGGGCGGTGATTCTAATGAATTCTAAAATTAAATGAATCCTCGCACCAATATTTTAAAACTGGAATAATCCTTACTTTATAACTTTTATTATTTGTAGGTAAAGTTTTGTTTTCATTACTGGTATACCTACTTTTGCAACCCCCACCCCCCACCCGGTGTATTCGTTAAGAAAGTTTATAATGTAGAAGAACGAGGATTGGTTGAATATTGAATATTCAGAATAAATATGAGGACATTTCACGACAAAGTAATAACAATTTTATTGCCTGAACAAACTTAATAAATCAGAAACATGGCCTGAACCTCTACAGAGTTGTATGAGTGAAATGTCCTAATATGAAAAAGAGTCTTTAGTAGAGAAAGTGTTGAGTTCTTGATATATAACTGGTGGAAAAGGAAAGTGTAAAGACTTATATGTGAAGTATGTTCTGTACGTTGTATATATCATGTTAGGTTAGATATGTTATATTATTCATTATGTTATGTATATTATATTGTGTGTGTATATATATATATATATATATATATATATATATATATTTATATAGATAAAATCTATTTATATAGATAAAATGTGGCTTACCGGTGAATATGAGCACAATTGTTGGAGGTGCACAGAATCCAGGGTTTAAGTCCACGATAAAACAAATACAAAGTGCTCAATACAAAGTAGAGCAAATTTATTAAAGAAATGGATACAATAGAAACCTACTCGAGTTTCACCATTAGGATCTTCAGGGTTAAATCCACTGAATTAATCGAGGTACCGATTATTTGCAGCCGATTACACGTGTGTTCATTGAATAAGATGTTACGTTACTGTAACGTAACATCTTATTCAATGAGCACACGATTAATTCAGTGGATTTAACCCTGAAGATCCTAATGGTGAAACTCAAGTAGGTTTCTATTGTATCCATTTCTTTAATATATGTAGTTATTTACTAAGT
Organism: Doryteuthis pealeii; assembly: GCA_023376005.1. Lineage (NCBI taxonomy): Eukaryota > Metazoa > Mollusca > Cephalopoda > Myopsida > Loliginidae > Doryteuthis > Doryteuthis pealeii. The sequence goes on along the minus strand of CM042171.1, from coordinate 60,372,416 downwards.
GTAGCACAAGGCCAGAAGAATGGTGTGCCCAGTGAAAATCGAAATCACTAACGATGGTCTGAGAAACTAGTTTGATAACCATTACACCACAGACATGTGTTTTGACATATCAAATTTCTTCAGTGTGGCTAGACATTTGTAAGCTACCTGCAGCCGGGATTGAAATCTGATCGGTTCAGGGTCAGTCAGACACCTTAACCACTAGGCTATATAGTCACCCACAGAATGCGAAGGGGATTTTAACTGTTTTAATACACACATCTCTATGTATGTAAATGCCGCTATAGAGTGCTCCATCCCTTATTTCGTCAGCGAAATCCCCCACCCCCCACAGTGCTCAATCCATATATATATATATATATATATATATAAAAGTTACTACCCCGTTTTCATTGTAGTAGCATAAGTAGTTAATCCAAAAGGGCTCAATATATCTTGTAAAAATATACAGCATTTATATTTGTAGAAAGGTTTTTCTCTCTACCACAATTTCGGTGTTCAAGGTACACCGAAACCGTAGTAGAGAGAAAAACTTTTCTACAACTATAATATATATATATATCTTATTATAATGGAGATTGTGTGTTTTTCTGTCTGTAACCGAAACTATATCACTACTCAAGCCACAATTCCCTTAGTTATTTACATCACATTCTCCATGATTTTATTTTTATTTAAACTTCTATTATTAATAAAATTGTTATACATCATTAATACTATTGACCATATCTAGATACAAATAACATGTAATTGTATTTATATATACAACAAAATAGCGGTTTACTATGCGAATCAAAAGGCTAATTTGCATATTGGTATTAAAAATTTGATTTTAATAAATATATGCTTAGTATTATTGATTTCTAATTCTTTGGGTTTATCTTAATGAATATGAGAAAAAATCTCGGGGATAAATCTTAAATGAAATCGATTAATAAGAAGAAATAACTGTAATATTATCCTTTACTTCCAATTTTAACTAAATAGTTAAATTAGGAAAATTTACCAATGAAAAAAGGGAGTAATGGAAGATGATGGAAGAGTTCGTTTCAAAGTTGTTCTATTTTTCAATCATACCCCCTCTGTTCCAAATCTTTCTATCTACATTCTTATTCAGTTTCATTAGCCTTTCTAATTTAATATGATATGTTATTATATTAAAACTTAAATACTTGCACCCGGAGGGTGCATATATTTGCTAGTATATATAATGTGAAATGAAACTGGAAGTGAATCCGACGGTATGTTGAAAAAAGAAAGAAAGAAAGGAAAGTCTAGAATGGATAAAATTGATTAAAATATCCTATTTTATCCATTCTATACTTTCTTTCCTTTATTTCATTTTACAACATACATACATATATATATATATATATATATATATATATATATATATATATCATTAAATAACTCACAGGGTTGAAATGCCATTAAACCAAAAGCCAAACGTATGAAGACAACGTTCAGTCGTTGACACCATTGCTTGTCCGCTACAACATTTATGGAGAGCTTGAGATGTTTGTTAGTTAGTGTTGCACGCGTATGTGTGTGTGTGTGTGTATTGATGCATATATCGTATTTTACATAGAAAAGTGAATATCAAATATCTTTATGCCAAATTGATTGATAAACAACTAAAGTCACTTGACAGTTTCCGTGAGGTTTGTTGTTTTCGTTTATCAGAACCCCCCCCGCCCTCTTTTTAATCATTACTAGCAAATATATGCACCCTCCGTAGGGTGCAAGTATTTAAGTTTTAATGTAAAAAAATATTATATTAAATTAGAAAGGCTAATGAAACTAAATAAGAACACAGATAAAAAGATTTGAAACAGAGTGCAAGTATTTAAGTTTTAATGTAATAAAATATTATATTAAATTAGAAAGGCTAATGAAACTAAATAAGAATGCAGATAAAAAGATTTGAAACAGAGTAGGGTAAAATTGAAAAATAGAACAACTGAAACGTACTCTTCCATCACTTCCGCCTTTCATTGCTAAATTTTCCTAATTTAACTATTTAGTTAAAATGGTAAGTAAAGAATAAAATTACAGTTATTTCTTCTTGTTAATGGATTTCTTTTAAGATTTATCCCCGAGATTTTTGCTCATATTTATTAAGATAAAACCAAACAATTAGAAATCAATAATACCAAGCACATATTTATTAAAATCAATTTTTTTTCATATCAATATGCAAATTATGAATTCCCGTTCACACTGTAATCCGCTATTTTGTTGTCTATATAAATACAATTGCATGTTATTCGTATGTAGATACGGTTAACAGTATTAATAATCTATGACAATCTTATTAATAATTGAGGTTTATATAAAAATAAAATCATGGAGAATGTGAGATAAATAACAAAGTGAGTGGGGATTTGAGTAGTGATATAGTTTTGGTTATAGATAGACACACAATCTCCATTATAATAAGATGACTCAATATATTGTCTAACGTCTGTAATAAACAGGGTTAGTATGAAGTGTATGGTGACAAGGAAAAACAAACACAGATTTTAAGTTTCATCAATTGGATTAGAAAAACACGAAAAGGTTGTAAGGTTGGAAATGGTTTAAGAAGAATGTCTGATATTTGGTGATAGTCTGTTGTGTTGTAAGGTTGGAATGTCTGCAGAAAGCTTGGTGTTCGGTGGTCGAGTCAGTTGTAATGGAGGTGGTGATGTAGGCAGAGAGCCTAATGTTCGTGGTCAGATGTTTGTTATAGTGTGGGCAGAAAATCAGATGTTTTGGGGTCACGTCAGTTGAAATGTTGGAATCGTATGGGCAGGATCTGATGACTGGGTTGATAGGAATCAATTTGGTAAATTGATGATACAGAATTTGATAGTTGTTTTCCCCTTTAAGACTTGCCGGTCGGTCATGTCAGGATGTAGGAGGGGACGTGAGAAATTGAGATCGACTGTCTTGGATGTAGCGTTTCGCGTCTTGTGATGTCGACAGAGTCGCCGCCGCGGTATATCTGCGGAAAACTTGCAAAGCCGATCGTTAAATAGTTTATGGCTTGCCGATTTCGGATCAACTCAAACATTTTTTTATTTTTTTTTACCGGGAATGTTCTAGATTGGACGAAAAATGCGAATTCTGGTTTATTTACAATTCTATCTTTTAATATTTCCTTATGCGTGGAGCCACCTGCGCATAAACGAGTTTTCTTCATTTGCTTGAACGACACCGCTCCGTCCACATCCGGTTAGTATTTTTTTTATTGTGGTGTGTGGGGGAATTGAATTTGGTGACTTTTGTGAATCGGGAGATATCTATATTTGTGTATATAACACGTCTGTGTTTAAATACTTCGTTTTTTATTAGTTGGATTAATCTTAACTGTTAACAATATTTGCGCTCTACTTATAACAGGATGTTCATTTCAAAGTAGAACAACATGCCTGTATGTTTGTTTTGTTTTACGGTATATCAATCTCAATGTGTAATTCAAAGTTTTGAATTGGTTTAGTTTTACCAACTAAAATAGTCCCTTGAGCATATGAGGCTACTGCCTGTAGGTTGCGTTTCCAGAACTATGTGGTAAATTACTACGCGACCTCTTGTCTGAACCCTAACCCTAGCAAAATCTTTTTTTTTTAAATAAATACTTTTTGATATTAACTATCCATAGAGGCACATGGAAAATAAATGAATAGTATTTTGGTTTTTTTGTATTTTTTTTTAATAACAATATTAGTTATTTATCTTTAGTGCAAAATTAATTTGTTCACATATGCTAACAACAATAATATGAAATAGCTAATTTAAAAAAATTAAAATCCAAAACTATTTTAGTATAAAAATGTTACTGGTTTTTATCGGTCGGCTGTTTTGTTTACAAACAACCGGTGAAAAGCAAAATTCAGTTCCTTTCAAAACGGATTTGGGCAGGGGTGCTTATTGGTGTCATGGTCCGAAGAATTGCACATTCTCCGATAGCCTCAGGGTTAAAAGAAAAAAAAAAAAAAAAAAAGAAAGAAAAGTTTAAGAGAATGTCACTTTCACATTTTATACCATATTTTTTCTTTTTCTTTCTTTTTTTTAAACGTATCAAAACATGTTTTTTAGAAAATCCCATTCATACAATCACCAGAAGCAATTAAAACAACGCCGTGCAGAGGGTCTGCCAATGGTCGATAGGGACGAGTGGTGGGAGAGAGTCGTGGGGAATATGTGCTGTTGGGTGATATAAATTCGTTGCACCGGAAATTGTTTACTTATCAAATTTCAGTCAAGCTCTGACAAGTACTCTCGGCGTGAAATCAGACATTGAGATTATCTAATTTCATTTGCGTCAGATATCCGGTTCATCAAACGAATTGACAATTTACTGCAGACAACATGTCTCGTGGAATCAATGCATATATATATATATATATATATATATATATATATATATGGGGAGGATTAAAATAAAACGAAAATAAAATTAGAATAAGAAAAAACAAAAAAACTCAAACTCCCATCTCTGCGCATGTCTGACAAAAAGGGACTGTCTCCGGCCACCAATCTCTCGCCATTTAGATTTTAGGGCTTAACTGGGTCTGGTCGCTCCTACTAGCCAGGGGGATATCCCCTTGCTACAGGTGACTATGGCCGGTCAATAAAGCCTAAATCATAAAGCCACCTTCTGTCTTTGTCTCTTTCTTTTTCGTTCCTTAATTTCTTTTCAGCGTGACCACAAAATGAGATGGGGTAAAAAGAAAAAAACCCTAAGAACACACAACCAAGAATATCCAGTTACCTTTTAACCATAAAACATCCCCAAACATCATCAATACCCCATATATACAATCACGATAACCAAACTCGGCGAATACCGCGTGCTACGTGCGGAATACTGGACAGCTATTTCATCCTATTTTTTGTCCAGTGTTCCGCACGTCGCACGAGGTATTCGCCGAGTTTGCTTGGGATTATTTGATTATATCAATTCCTCTCTATGTTTATCTATCTATCGATCTACCTATATATATATATATATATATATATATATATATATATATATAAAGCTTTTGATTTAATTGCAGATTATGACTAATTAGAACCAATTAAAATGGAAGTTTTTTCAAACATAACTCAATCCTAAATAAGAATATTTTGTGTCATTAAACTAAACAGTAAAAATGCCTTTTGGAGACATTGATTCGTGATAACCTACTCGAGTTTACCCATAAGGATCTTCAGGGTTAAATCCATTGATTTAATCGAGATACCGATTAATTACAGTCGACTACACGTGTGTGTTCATTGCGTTAAACGGTTCGTTATGAGGAACGTTGGTTTCAAATTGGAATGTTTTTAACAGCGGAAGTTGATTTTTCGTAAGGTTCAAAATGTAAACAATCGTTGTAGATCGTTTTGTGTTAATGTTTTTTATTAGATTACGGCCGTAATCTAGTAAAAACTGTGTTATATCGCTGACTTATCTCACTGAATTCTGCACCATCTAACCATCATGACCATATTTACCGGTAAGTCACCTTTTCCATTATACACACACACACACACACACACACACACATATATATAAATATATATATATATATATTATTATATATATATATATATATATAGGCTATGGGTAATCAACAAGGACTATTTGCTCGTAAATTTCCACCATAAAATAACTGAACCCCTCATTTTTTATGTCCCGTGTTTTTGTAATTAAATGTTTTATTTTTCTTGCACCCGTTATTTTACAAATACTGAATATATTTTCTTTTTTTAATATTAACTTCAATGTGTATATTCTAAAAGTTTTTATTTTGTGAGAATGTTTAGTTTTAAAGTGGGGGCTCGTTTTACAATTTAGGCATTAAATTGGATCCTCCTTTTATGACGGTAATTTTTTGTTTTTTTGTTGACGATGATTAAAATCTGACGTTTTTATTTTAGAGTAACCAAGCCAAAAAGAAAAGAAATAACAACACACAAAGGTACATCTTCAACTTTTTACTCGTAAATTCCTACCAATAAAAAATTAGGCTTTGGCATTATGGTAGGAATTTACGAGTAAAAAGTTGAAATGTGTAAAAACGAACCCCCACTTTAAAACTAAGCATTCTCACAATAAAAGCTTTTAGAATATACACATTGAAGTGAATATTAAAATAAATAAACGAAATATATTAGTATTGTAACATAACGGGTGCAAGAAAAATAAAACATTTATTGTAAAAACACGGACATAAAATGAGGGTTCAGTTTATTTTATGGTAGTAATTTACGAGTAAATAGTCCTTTATTACCTAGGCAATGTACATATTGTTTGGCTGGTTGGGGTAGATTTGCTAAATCACGTGGCTGAAAGTGGACACTATTTGAGGAGTGTACGAATTCGGATTCCAAAGGGGAAGAGAGTGGGGGTGGGAGCATGTGGGTAAGCAACAGGAGAAGTCGAAAAACAAGAAACCTTAGAATCAACAATATTTAACATTTAACCATACCAAAGTACATACCGTATTGTATATATTTATTTACTAAGCTTAGCTTAGAAATGACACAAGGCTAGAAGTATGGGGCGCCCAGTGAGAATCGAACTCACTAACAATGGTTTGCGAATCTAGCTTGCTAACCATTACACCACGTGAGGTGCCCATTTTTGATATATAGTTATTTACTTAGCATAGCTTAGATGTGGCACAAGGCCAGAAGTATGGGGGCACCCAGTGAGAATCGAACTCATTAACGATGCCCTGTAGTGTAATGATTATCGTCGTAGGAAATGGACACGACGGCGCGTGTTCAAATCATTAACGAGGCTGTTTACATTTTACATAGCACTAATACCATTGGAAAAGGTATTCACCCAACTACTCTCCCTCCAGCTATGGGTAAATAATACGGCAGACTGGGCTCTTTAAACCTTGGTTAGACAACCAGTCTAGGAGATGGAAAACTGAATTCAAGCCTGTTAAATCCGCTTAGTGTGGTTACTACTAGAACAGGCTCAGTTCACACAGCGCTAATACCCTTGGGAAAGGTATGAAACTAGCTATTCTCCTTCCAGCTATGGGTAAATAGTAGGGCAGATTTGCTCGCATGTGAGTGTGGTTGTTAAATATATATCCAAGTATTCAATGTCAAATTATTCATCGCGCCAAATTAAGCGAGGTTTGAAAACGGCATAACACACACCCACAGTGGAAGCTTGGTGGTGGGGAGGATATCTCAGTTGAGACCCCATTCTCTAAAGACCAATTTTAGCATTAATATATCCGTGATATACTAACATTGAACACAACAGAAGGAAAGACATGATACACCCCTTATTACACACACTAATATTTAACCTTTTATATATATTATATATATATATATATATATATAATATATATACACTGATGCTGATAGTTTTTGGGTCTCAACTAAAGCCGTTTAACTCCTACCTTGTAACCTATCATATGCAATTCGTTTCTAAGTATTGGAATGTATTTACAGTTAGCTTGAAATGGTGAGGGAAGAAAAAAGAAAAACACTGGATACGATTTTACTGCATCCTTTTAGATTTTTATACGTCAGGGACACAGGACGCGTATCTATGAGTATATATATCCTCTCTCTCTCTCTCTCTCCTATCTATCTATCTATCTATATATATATATATATATATATATACTAAGCATACCAATGGTATTAAAATGAAATACTATACAAACGTGGCGCAACAGCTATTACAAAATAGCAAATGGCTTAATAAAAGTAAAAAGTAAAAGATAAGTCATGTAGCTTTACTGACAGGACCAGAGACAACGTCTATACAGTTCAAAGGAGGTCTAACACTGTAGTAGTGTTATGGATTGACGAGATCAGAGAGCTGGTTCTTGACCAGATCGGAGAGCTCCGTCTCACATCCGTTGTCGCCGTCTTTGCTTTGTCATCTTGCTACTCAAAGTCCTGAATTTGAATCAGAACTTGACATATATCGCCAGTCAGTCCACAAAATTCCGACTTCACTTCAACTTCGACATCGATACCCCTTTGTGGTTGTACATGATTTTTATCAACCGTATAACAAATAAAGGTCTTTTATTATTAAAAACGCGTCCGTTGTAATTGTGGAACAACATTGGTGAATTTGGTCACTTTCAGGTACAGCCTGGAAACAAGCCTTCAACTTTCCTGTGGGTCAAAGAACACCCATCGTGTTAGATTCGGTGCCGCGACAGCATATTGGTACATTTGGTGCCTTCCCGCAGGACGCATAGTATTACATTTGTTGCCGCGACCACCGTAGTATTACATTTGGTTCCCGTGACTAGGGTAGTATTACATTTGGTTCCCGTGACCAGGGTAGTATTACAGAGGTGAAAAGAGATCGAGAAATGTCTTGTAAGTACTTTCTAGGCATACAATTTAAATACATGAGATAATTATTTATTGTATATCATGTTGCGTTGAAAAAACTGATTGGTCTACTTTGACTAGGATGAAATCTATGGCTGTTATTTAGCCAACACATGTTTCGACCAGGTTTTGTCCACATGCACGGGATATGTGGGAAATTTGCAGTCCCAAATACAGATAAGAAAGGTGATGTAATGAATATGCATACACCTGGGTCCATTCTTAAAGTAATATGATTGGCTGGTGTCAGCCATAAATACCGAGCAATGTAGAGGTACAATGCCTACTACTACTACGCCTACTACATCTACGACGACGTCGCACCAGTATTACTACTTACCTGCTCGATTGTACCACTTTGTGCCACTCGATTTTCACTTTAAAAAAATATCAAATTGTCTATCTATGCGAAAGTTGTGTGTTAGTATACTAAATACTGATACCAAAAATGAGATCTTTTACTTGCACCATTGTTTGAAGAAATAGCATCAAAGATCGTCTACTAAAATGCACTAAAAATACCCGTTTTCTAAAGGTTAAATTTTGCGAAAACGAGGATTTTTAGTGCATTTTAGTAGATGATCTTGATGTTTAAAAAAAAAAAGTGAAAAATCGACCTACCCTAATGTGCATACACACATAAGATAAATTCCAGTTTATTTGAAGTAAACAAATTATTAACACTTTTGTTAATAATGTTACAGTTTCCCACACGACAAGGAAACAAAAAACATTTTAGGAGGCCATTTTGAAAGCAATATATTGTGTCTTTATTACTGGGCATAAGAAAATAACTTTTAGCTTTTCCTAATTTGTAAAATAGGCCAATCACAAAATGGCCAGTCACAATGCCACATAATCATTGTTGACTGTTCAAGTGAGAATCATAAACGCCCACAAAATAACAAAGATTATTATGGAAGTTTTTCACACCCACCTAAACTGGCCGTTCACTGGTGGCTGAGTGGTAGCAAGTCTCCTCAGGTCTCCAGGATTCTTCTGAGTATTCTAACTGATTTTAATAGTGCTGTTTTCTGGATGGTTTCCTTTCTTCTTCGGATTTCCAATTGCTCCAGACTCTTTTCCAAACTCTTGGGAATCGTTCCCAGTGCTCCAATTAGAATTGGTACAACATTATAAAAAAATTTTTTATTAAATATTAAAAAAATTATTATTATTATTATTATTATTATTATTATTATATTTTTTCGCGCCCGCTTTAGCCGGTGGTTCACTGGAGACTGTGTGACAGCAAGACTCCTCAGGTCTCCAGGACTCTTCTAAGTATTTTGGTCGATTTTAACAATGCCGCTGTTTGGATTGTCTCGATTCTTCCTCTTCCAATTCCCAAAGTCGATTTTCCAAACCCTTGGGGAACGTTTTATCATTTCCCTCCTTGTGAGTTTTTTTTTACACCAGCGTTAGCTGATGGTCTTTCACGGGGTCAGATTGGTAATGTCACCTCAGGTCTCAAGGACTCTTCTGAGTATTCTAGCTGATCTTAACAATGCTGTTGCAGTGATGCTGATGTCTTTTTGATTTATTGCGTCCTGGGACGCACATATTTGCTTTGAATGAGTCCCCGGGAAAATTTATGGGTCCCAACTAAAGCCGTCTAACTCCTACCCTGTAACATATCCTGTGTAATTCGTTTCTAAGAAACTATTGAAATGTATTTACAGTTAGTTTGAAATGGTGAGGGAAGAAAAAAGAAAAACACTGGAACGCATGGATACGATTTTCTGCGTCCTTTTAGATTTTTGTAAGTATTATTATTATTATTAATAATATTTCACTTCATTCGAGTTTTTCACACCCGCCTTAGCCGGTGGTTCACTGGAGGCTGAGTGACAGCAAGTCTTCTCAGGTATCCAGGACTCTTCTGAGCATTCCAGCCGATCTCAACAATGCTGTAGTCTGGGTGGTTTCGATTCTTCCTCTGATTTTTAGTTCATCCAGACTCTTTTCCAGACCCCCTGGTGACCGTTCCAGGTGCACCAATTACAATTGGCACGACCTTCACCTTTACTCTCCAAAGTTTTCTTACTTCTCTGATAAAAATCCGTGTTCTCTTCTTGTTGATCAACACGAGGTCTGGTCTCCTGGTCGGGATTAGGTGATCCGTTTGTTGGGTCAGTAAAATGGTAATTCCTGTATATAGATTGAGTGGGGGAGAGGCGTGATTGGATATACCAATCACGTGATGAGCCCAGAAGTTTAGGCGCAATATCCAAAATCCAGACAGATAGATTCCACCAGCGGTACCACGAGGCAGCGATTTGAAGGGCTCCAAGAAATCACCCTAAGATACCAGATATCTTCTCCAACGCACCGGTAAGTCCCTCAAGCTCAGCTTTATATACAGGAAGGATTTTATATTGTTATTTGTTGTTTCATGTGCTGACCAATAAATTGTTTGAATTAAAGGAAATATTAATTCCTTTCTTGTTGTTGTTAGTCTTAGAATTGAATGTTATACTAACACAATACGCTCACCGAACGAGTGTGGCTTTGGAATAGACTTTACAGGTGTTTGTATCACGTAATACATATTACCTATCATAACCCTTACTCAGTATCGTGTTATTTTTACCTGGTACCTTTTACCAGGTACCATTTACCTTGTAGGTCTTTACCCAACCCGTTTGTCACGGATAGGATGTAACACAACATCGCAAGTATGGAGCATCAAGCGAGGAGAGAACTTATCGGAAAAATTATAGATAAATTATCTGCCCCTGGCACCAGAGGGCGAGTCGCCAATATACGATATTGGCACCTAAATTAAATTCTATGACGAAAGTCACTTATAGTGTTGTGCAGTCAACCAGCGAGTTGTGTTTTCCTGTGCTCCCTTTACCTTCCACAACCTCAGCAAGATAAGTCTGGCAGCAAGCGCCATCAAGTTTGCAACCTTTTTGTACCTTTTTGAATATGTTTTTTTAAAAATCTTCAATTGTTGTCTTCATCATCCGAATTAACTGCTTGTAACCTAGGAAATTATATGAGTCTCGCGAATCCTCATAAACTTGCTATTCAGTAGTAATGGATCTGTAAGACTAGCTTGCTAACCATTACACCATGATGGGACGTCCTAATTATTTTTTTACCAAACCCACTCCCCTGATATCAAAAACCTTTTAGACACCACACAAAATCATTTGACATACCGTAAAACCCAACCAGCTAACCAACCAACAATAACCATTACAACACACGCCTCCAACTAGACAGGTTTACCTGCCGTTAAAACCAATAGATTCAACTCTTTATATTTTTTACTGCTGAATTTAAGTTCACGTCCATATATCGTTATGCATATTTACCAACCCCTCCGCACGAGCAGGATGTGACACAAGGTCAATTTCTTAAGCGGGTTTTAACAGGTTTGCATTCAGAGTTTTCCTTCTCCTAAGTAACCTAGCCAAGGTTTATGAACCCAGTCTGCCCTACTATTTATTCATAGCTGGAAGGAAAGGGTATTAACGCAATGCGAAATGCAAACAGCGTCGTCCAGGATTTGAACTCGGGTCGACGAATCCATTTACTACGACTCTAACCATTACACCACATACCTCTAACCATCACATATCGTTATCGGATTGCAGAGAGAAACTGGATAAAGAAATCATCGTCGGGGCAGCGTAATGTCGGTATCAGCCAGACAGCGAGGGAGTCTATCCCCTTTTCACAAGCGCTAGACCAAGGAGATTATTTTAGCATCTGAGGTGGAGCGCCACATCTACCACTCACTTTACCGCACAGATCCATGTGCTACTCATACGCTGAGTTGGCGAGAGCCGGTATCGAACCAGGAACCTTGTGATTCCTAGCCGAACGCTCTACCGACTGAGCTAAACCTGACCATGGATAAAGAAATACTTGAGAGAAAAAAAAAATAAGTATGAGAAAAAAATGAATAGATAATAAAAAGGATAGGAAAGAAAGAAAGAAAGAAAGAAAGAAAGAAAGAAAGAAAGAAAGAAAGAATATGTTTGGCTAAAAAAAAAAACTAAAAAAAACTCAAGAACTATAAAAACGCACCCAATTTAATAAAAACAGTCATGCGCAGTGTGGAAAAAAAAGGTGTGTGCTTTCATTTTTTTTTTCTTGAAAGGTTGGCTCAGTTAAAAAAGAAATGTTTTTTTCTATCTGTGCCGAGCTGCGACTTGTCTTACTTACCTGAACTCTTGGTCAATGTCCTGGTATTTAAGTTATTGCTTTGCAAACTCAGCCTACTTTTTTTTTTATTAACGTTGCATTTCCATAGAGGGTCGTTGTTCTCCATTTGTGGTGAGGTGTTCCACAAGGATTAAAAGAAAAAAAGAAGAAAAAAAGAAAGAAAGAAAGAGAGAGAAAGAAAGAAAGAAAGAATATTTAATAAGAAGAAAGCGATGCTCGTTCTTTGCTTAGAGAATTATTTAGTCTTTAAATATTTCTGAGCCGGTATTTATTGGTAAGTAAATATTCATTGTTTTTATTGAATTTCATTTGAATGTAACGGTTAAAATTAAGAAAAGGTGAAAAAAAGAAAGAAAGAAAGAAAAAGAAATTGTGGAGGTATTTTTTTCAACGCGTCCACTACGGATAGGATGTGATACAAGGTCGAAAGTATGGGGTATCCAGCGAGGATCGAACTTGCTATTCAGTAGTAATGGATCTGCGAGACTAGCATGCAAACCATTATACCGTAATGGAATGTCCTGTGATTGCATAGTAGATATTTACTCAAACCATTCACCACGGGAAAGATATGACACAAGGTTGGAAGTATGGGGTATCCAGTGAGGTTCGAACTCGCTATTAAGTAGTAGGTATTTGCTTCATACCCCACTTGTATGAGCTGGACTCAAGGTTCTCATTTTTATGTGGCTAACAAAAATTGCGTCGATCCCGTCGGCATTCCCCCTCAAGGGGGACGCCTCAGGCGCTGGGCAATAAACCCAGCCCCGACCCAAGGGGGGGGGCAGGTATTGCCTGGGGGGAAAGCCCCCTGGGATCGACACTATTAATTGTACTTTACCGGTCCAGTGGCCGAAGCACACTGGACCCCCAGAGGGAAAGTGAAGTATATTAAGTAGTAATGGATCTGCGAGACTGGCTTGCTACACCACGATAGGACGGCCAACTGAAGAAAAACAAAAAACAAAAAACAACCTAAGAATTAATATAGTCCAAAAACAGAAAATAAAAAGACTTAGATAAAAAAAAATTTAAAAAATGAATAAACGCTTGTGGATCTTCGAACAATATGAGATCTGTGTCCAAGTTTTGATATAATTTCTTTAATGAGAAAGTCAGTGACAGCCAAGCATATATATATGTAGGCTTAAATTATCTACCGATATACCTGTATATCTGCAGTAGATATGGGAAATATTTAGAGGAAACGGGAGTAGCTTAAAACATACAACTCTTTCGACTTGGACGTGACTTGAGTGTGGACAAACAAATTACTGGTTTTTCTCGTTTGATTATTTTTTTTATCTTTTACATTTCGTATTTGCTTTTAAAAAGATACTGCTCATGTTTGCAATCATGTATTCACACGCACACACACACACACACCACACACACACACACACACACACACACACACACATATATATATATATAATATATATATATATATATATAAAGTTAAAGAAAGGAAATGAATCCGACGGTATAAGTATAGATAAAAGGATATGAAAATACACAATGCTGTTAAAATGAAAACATTTCATATCATATTCATAGCTAATATTGAACAATATTTCGGTTTATAAAAATCATCTTCAGAGCTTGTTTTTACTCCGGACTCATCGAGAGAGGAGCTGAAAACAATTTGAATTCAAAACGAAAACACAAATTATTTTCATTTTGACAGCGTTGTGTGTTTTCATATCCTTTTATCTCTCTCTCTCTCTCTCTCTCTCTCTCTCTCTCTCTCTATATATAATATATATATATATATATATATATATATATATATATGTTGTTGTTGTTTGGGATTTAGAATGCATTTCGTCCTGAAGGAGGGGAATAAACATCCCCGAAATATAACGAAATAAAACGAAACTTAACATTCAAAAACTGAGTTTCTTATACTTCACACCCAATGCTTCCTTCTAAATCCCAAACAATATATATATATATATATATATATATATATATATATATATATATCAACTAAGAAGCATATGTAGACCCCACTACAACAGATATATATACATACATATATATATATATATATATATATATATATATATATAATGTTTGTAATGTTTGTAATGATGTAATCAACAATGTATATATGTATGGATTTTCTTTTTTAAATGCTCTACACACCTACCATATACCATTTTGTTAAATTGTATTATTTGTTTCGGCCGATGTAATCTCTTGCCTTCTTCAGGTACTTTTTGTCGGACTCGGGAGTTTTGTAGAACTCGGGAACCTTCTTGGTGTAATCGGGATCTATCACTGAACTTAGAACCCAACTCTGTATTCAATCCACGGGGCAATACCCATTCTGCTAACCATTGCTGGGGTACAAGTTTTAAACTGTGTTAATTATTATTCTATGTTATTGTCGCCCAGTAATAATGTTTGCTTTCCGACTATCATATCTTCAGTCCCATAAAAGAGGGTTTGAGAGACAAACATTATTCCAGTGACGAGGAAGTGAAATCTGTAATGAAGAAGTGGCTCAAAGAACAGTCAACAGAATTTTACGGAGCCAGGATACATTCTCTCATTCGAAGGTGAAACATTGCTATTGAGAGAAACGGTGACTATGTGGAGAAGTAGGGATCTGATCCACAGAGGATCATCTTCATTTTGATGTATGATACATGTTCCTGTGTTGGTAATTATACCTATCCTAAACAAAATGGCATTACTTTTTGATTCACCTATGTGGAGAAGTAGGGATGTGATCCACAGAGGACCAGCTTTATTTTGATGTATGATACATGTTCCTGTGTTGGTAATTATACCTGTCCTAAACAAAATGGCATTACTTTTTGATTCACCTATGTGGAGAAGTAGGGATGTGATCCACAGAGGACCAACTTCATTTTGATGTATGGTACATGTTCCTGTGTTGGTAATTATACCTGTCCTAAACAAAATGGGATTACTTTTTGACTCACCTATGTGGAGAAGTAGGGATGTGATCCACAGAGGACCAGCTTTATTTTGATGTATGATACATGTTCCTGTTTTGGTAATTATACCTGTCCTAAACAAAATGGGATTACTTTTTGACTCACCTATGTGGAGAAGTAGGGATGTGATCCACAGAGGACCAGCTTTATTTTGATGTATGATACATGTTCCTGTGTTGGTAATTATACCTGTCCTAAACAAAATGGGATTACTTTTTGACTCACCTATGTGGAGAAGTAGGGATGTGATCCACAGAGGACCAACTTCATTTTGATGTATGGTACATGTTCCTGTGTTGGTAATTATACCTGTCCTAAACAAAATGGGATTACTTTTTTGACTCACCTATGTGGAGAAGTAGGGATGTGATCCACAGAGGACCAGCTTTATTTTGATGTATGATACATGTTCCTGTTTTGGTAATTATACCTGTCCTAAACAAAATGGGATTACTTTTTTGACTCACCTATGTGGAGAAGTAGGGATGTGATCCACAGAGGACCAGCTTTATTTTGATGTATGATACATGTTCCTGTGTTGGTAATTATACCTGTCCTAAACAAAATGGCATTACTTTTTGATTCACCTATGTGGAGAAGTAGGGATGTGATCCACAGAGGACCAGCTTCATTTTGATGTATGATACATATTCCTGTGTTGGTAATTATACCTGTCCTAAACAAAAATGGCATTACTTTTTGACACACCCTCGTAGAATATGAATAAATTTTAAATAAAAATATTGATAAGATCAGGTGGAATTATCCTTCTGCCAAGCCCACAAATTCGAAGGAGGTGAAAAGCTGTGGGGGGGGCACTTAGTTGTAACTACGTCACAAAGTATTTTTTTAGCGAGTTCTATTTATATATTTATTCATCGCTAGCAGGGCCTGTGGATATATCACAGTGTAATAATTTGATTATTACAATATTTGATATGTTTACTTAAGAGCTATTGGTATATTTCAATATGTAAAAAGTATAATAATCTTTATTTAACTCTTTTTTTTTCTTTTTTTTTTCTTCTTTTTTTCATCTTTTCATTATGATCGATTGAAACAGATTAGTGTTATCGCTTCCGCGCGCTCTCCCCTATCTCTTTCTTTCCCCTTCTTTCTTATTATATTTTTCTGTATCACATGTCCTTTTCCTTCCCCTTCTTTCTTTCTAATAAAAACATAAGGATCCATTATTTAACCGTGGCGACGGCACTCATAAAAAATAAGAATTCGGCGGATAAGTGACACGAGATAATCAGGATTTACATTTTTGCATTTCATCTTGGACGATTTCGACGGTTTCATTTTTAACTAGAGGGTATTGAAAGATGATAACGGTCGGAAGATTAAGGAACAAGAGTATTAAAATATAGATTGCCAGTTAAGTGTGTAAGGTTTTCTTTAATGTGAATATTATTTCGTGTTAAATATTCAAATTGGATAAGTTGAAGGATTAAGTTGAAAATTCTTGGAAGGTTACCGAATATGACAAAAGGGATCTGAAGAAGGCCGGAGAGGACAGCGGTCGAAACGTTATGAGTATAGCAACCAATCATACGACCCCCCCCCAAAAAAAAAAAAACAAGAACACAAAAGATGTAAATAAAAAGGTATAATGAACGCGATCTATTGGCATGAAATAACACCGGACGGTTTGAGATGCCGTATATTAGTCCGCAATTGTGTGGAGTAGGGTTTCTCAGTGGTCTACATACCCCCACCCCCTGGGGTTCATACAACAACTCAGGGGGTCTGTAAGTATTCGGGGGGGGGGTCTACAAGGGATCTATGGAAACTCCTAAGCCTTCTTGGTAATTAGAAGAAATTAATTCCACAAGAATTCTGGAGAACGTGTTCATGTTGATATATTTTCAAAAGTTTAAGCCCAATATTCATGAACTTTTCAAAAGTCATCAGCTTCACCCATCACATTAGGAAATGTGCTTCCTTGGTAAGTTATTAAGGGGGGGGGGTCAAATAATAATGAATCTGTGAAACTGCCTTTTTGGACCATATGACATTTATGCACCCCTTTTTGATATTGATTAAGAAAGGACATGTTTTTCATTTACACCGTCAATATCTGGTTGTTTTAACAGACGATTTTTAGATTTAAAAAAATTTATAAAACTAACCCCTAAGCCTAACCCCTAACAAACAACCGGATATTGACGGTGTAAATGAAAAACATGTCCTTTATTAATCGAGATCAAAAAGGGGTGCCTAAAGGTAATATGGTCCACCTTTTTTACCCCTCCCTTTCTTCCCAGGCAACGCCGGGTAGTCGCTTCTAGTTGATATAAAGGAGGTTAAATGGAAATGCAAATGTCACCCTCTGACGTAAATTTAACTCGGGCAAAATCCAGGAATCATTGTTCGTCTACTCGGATCATTTTGCTAAGAAAAACGTTTTTAATATTTTTAAACAAAAGAAAAGAAAAGAAAAGAAAAGAAAAGGAAAGGAAAGAAGAGAAGGGAAGAGAAGAGAATGAATTCAGCTTTCATAATAAAAAAAAAAAAAACGAAATATATATTTCAAAGAATATATTTTATATATATTTTAATCAATGAACGATGAAGGCAGAAGATAAAAGCTTTTTTTAATGAACTACTTTTATTCTATTTTTTTTCTCTCAATTTTTCTCTCTCTCTCTCCATAATATGCCAACATATTGAAACATTCTTTGGTTTTTTATAATCCTATATTCAGAGTTGAATCTGTTTATTTCTGTAACGGCCATGAACGTATGTTTATATGCACGGTGCTTCAAATATAATTCAGATTATTCTATCCAGGTTGCTTTAACTTTTTTCTTATTCCAGACTAGAAGCGACTACCCAGCGTCAACTGGGTAGAGGAGGGGGGCAAAAAACCTGGTGTATTGATTTGTTTACTTTGGAGGTTTATAAATGCTCGACATTTTTAAGTGGAATTTCAATGCTATTTCTATGTATAACAAAAATCTTTGAATATAAATCAAATCTACATAAGTTGGCACAAAAAGCAAGAATGGATGATATTTCATCATCTTCATCATGTCGCGCAATTAGCACGAATATCCACGACCATCTCTCGCCAACCTTTTCTATCATTCATTGTCCTAGGAAGGTCCTCTGCGCAGCATTCAGCATCCTCGCAGAGTTGGTCAATGTAGGTCCTTGTTGGGCGGCCCACACTGCGCATGTCCATGTGTTGGTTTCCATAGGAGAACGTCGCTTATGAGTTCGGCCTTTCTCCCCCAGCAGTGTCCAGCATGCCTTGTCCGTCTCACCCAGATGGTTTGTGAGATAGGGGGCAGGTGGCCGTACAGCTGCTTCCTTGTGGGGTGCTGTTTCCATGACATGTTGAAGACCGCACGCAGCATTAATGTGTATATATATTTACTTTGTCATTATTGTTCTATTGTCATAGTTTCCTTCGGACATACATACATACACACAACTGCCCTTTATATATGAATAGATAGATAGATAGATAGATAGATAGATAGATGAAACGAAAAATAATTGATCAGACAAATTAATTGTATTTTATTTTTTGGCATATCAACCTCGGTGGGTCATTAAATGCCGACAAAAGTTTTGAAATAAATTCTTTATTGGTGGGTACATAATGTTTTTTTTTTATAAACACGTTTTTTTCTATTTAACCCATAGATGGGACCCTAACAGGTACTACCAATCCTGGTCAGAGTGGACCTGGGAGTAATAATGATGAAAAGGTACTCCACACTCCCCAGAGCTCTAGAACTTGAACTTCACCATCAGATAGTGTAACGTAATTCCCAGGATATGACAAATTAATATCAATGATCATAATTACCATTATATTCTTTCTTTCTCCAGAACAGAGATCCTTCCAATATTCCCTTGATCCATGGATCACGTCATATGCACGGGGTTTGGTGGAGATGTAGTAAGACATGTACTAATGGTAAATGGTTGTAGGATTTGTTACGAGTGCATATGACCCACCTACGACCTCTCTCAACACCCAACACCTGTGACATCATTATCAGAACTTTACTAGCTACACACCCCATCTGGGGATAATAAGAATAAATAAATAAATAAATAAATAGAACTCCCACTACCAACTCCTGCTAACACCAACAATTGACCACCCCTCCTCTATTCACGACCTCTTAATTCACCAGTATGAATTTGTTCACCGTTGAAGCAAGAACTCAATCCAAAGTCCTGAAGAAGGTCTAACAGACCGAAACGTTATAACGTCGACATCCCACAATAAACATCCATTTTGTACAACATCCTGTGTTTGTCTACCTTTCTCCACATATTGTCGGATTAATTTCCTCTTATTCCTCCCATATATATATATATATATATATATAATATATATATATATATATATATATATATATACACACACACGCCCAGAACGTCATTTGTTTGGTCGTGATCTGATCCATATTCACACAGACAACACCTACCCAGAAAAGACAGAATTTATTGAATCCAAATATATAATGCTGACCTCATTAAACTGTAACTATTTTTGTGTGGATGTGGGAGGAGGGGGAGGAGGGAGGAGGAGGAGGAGGAGGAGGGGGTTACAATGAATTATACGAGACTGAAGCATACGAGCAAATCTTATTTGTCTATTCACTAGAAGCGGCTACCCGGCGTCGCCTGGTAGAGAGGGTAAAAAGTTAGTCTCGCAGATCCATTATTGTTGAATCGCGAGTTGGACCCTTGCAGGAAGCTCCATTAAAATCCATACGTAAAAAAAAAACACCCTGTGTTGATCCAGACACTCTATTTAAGTAAATTCCAGTGGTAGCTTGACTTACGATTGCCCTGTAAGGTTCAAGGTTATATATATATATATATAAAGTAAAAAAAAAGTCTACAGGACGGCCTAAAGTCGGTATCTGCCAGTCAGCGAGGGAGTCTATCCCCTTTTCAATAGCGCTAGACCAAGGAGATTGTTTTAGCATCTGAGGTGGAGCGCCACATCTACCACCAGCTCCTTACTTTACCGCACAGATCCCTGTGCTACTCATACGCTGAGTAGGCGAGGACCGGTATCGAACTAGGAACCTTGTGGTTTCTAGCTGAATGCTCTACCGACTGAGCTAACCCGGTTTGCTCCTGACATACATACACACTGCCCTTTATATATGTACAGATAGACGGACATACATACACACACACACACTGCCCTTTATATATGTATGAATAGATTACATTTCAAATACAAGTTATGACTTTAAATTTTAAACAACTATTGTGTAAGTTGTTCTACTTGCTTATCTCAACATTTCATCCGTATTTCGGGTATTTTAAGTAGGTTAAGACTGAGATAATTTGCTGGAAGTAGGCTGCACAAGAAGAATGAAAGCATGGATCAGTCGGCGAGAGTACCTAGCTAGCTAGAACCGAATAGTTGTATGACCAGTTTTGTTACCCTTCCCCACAAAACTAAAAGTTCCGGCTATATGCCGAGGTGTGGTGGACTTTTCTGTAACCATTTTTACTGGTGGTTGGTTGGTTTATTGATTTTAACGGCATATCAACCCGTCTGGGGTTATGTCATGCCTAACGATTAGGAAGTAATATATGTCGTGTATTGGCATTTAAACTGTCGGGATTTGTGTAAACTGATCAGTATTTAACTGCTGCAAGTTGAATCAGCTTCTGAGAATCCAGACTTGGTAAGTCGTTTAAATAGCAGCTTGGGCTATTCCACTTTGTGGCATGATCAAGTCTATTTCCAGCATTTTGATTGGCTGGTGGTTTTAGTGTGTATATTTGTATCCATATATACTGAACACTTGGCCATGTCCTCTCAGTTGCTACAGAGTGTATTCGGTTACTCTCTGTCTTTTTTGTCTGGTGACTGGACGCTAGTCACAGCCTTTCCTGTGAAGGTGAGTATGATGTTCATTCTAGATCTTCCCCACCCCCGTTACGTGGTCGTAATGGATTTTGAGGGGAAATTAGTTCCTTTCAAACTGGCCGAAGGGGGGGGGTGATGTTCATTCTTCATAAACGTTATTTGGGGGTGGGTGCAGGAGGGTACCCCCATCAAATAACAATTATTGGGTAACTTGGAGGTAGAGTCCGCACTCAATAAAGACCAATATTATCATATCCAAGATATACTAACACTGAATAAACAGAAGGAAAGACAAGCTCAGCTTAAGTATATATATTTACCAACCCCTCCGCACGAGCAGGATGCAACACAAGGTCAATTTCTTAAGCAGAGTTTAACAGGTTTGAATTCAAAGTTTTCCATCTAGACTGGTTGCCATACCAACGTTACAAAGCCGAGTCTGCTCTGTTGAAAGCAGAATAGTTGGATGCATACCTTTCCCAAGGGTATTAGCGCTATGTGAAATGCAAACAACCTTGTCCAGGATTTGAACTCGGATCGCCGTGTCCAATTCGTACGATTATAGCCGTTATACAATAAACGCCTACAACAAGTAGGATTAAGAGAAATATTAAACCCAACCTTCCAGGCCCCAAACAGGCTTTACCCCCCCCCCCCCGAGCCCGGGGTTTTGGGGCAGTAGACCCCGGCCCCCCCCCCACACACATGCGCGCATATGGACGCGCGTGGTGTAATGGTTAGAGTCGTAGGAAATGGATTCGTCCACACGAGTTCAATTCCTAGACAAGGTTGTTTGCATTTCACATAGCGCTAATACCCTTGGGAAAGGTATGAATCCAACTACTCTCCCTACAGCTATGAGTAAATAGTAGGGCAGACTTGGCTCTTTAACCGTGGCTTGGTAACCAGTCTAGGAGAAGGAAAACTCTGAATTCAAACCTGTTAAAACCCGCTTAAGAAATTGACCTTGTGTCACATTCTGCTCGTGCGGAGGGCTTTGTAAATATACATAAGGATATGTGGACGTGAACTTAAATTCAGCAGTAAAAAATATATAGGATTGAATCTATTGGTTTTAACGGCATGTAAACCTGTCTAGTTGGAGGCGTGGGTTGTAATGGTTATTGTTGTTAGTTGGTATATAACGATATGTGGACGTGAACTTAAATTCAGCAGTAAAAAATATATAGGGTTGAATTCAAACCTGTTAAACTCCGGTTAAGAAATTGACCTTGTGTCACATCCTGCTCGTGCGGAAGGGTTGGTAAATATGTAGACACACACACGCGCGCGCGCGCACGCACACACACACACATACATACATTATCGATGAGGTCATCATAAGTAGGAAATACATTTCTAAGTAATCTATGCGACAAAAAACAAACAAACAATAAACCGTCCAATCATTTTTCTTTTCTTCATATCTCTGACTCGTTAATACAAACACTTAATCTATAAATAGTTCGGTCGAATAAGCGATTTGTTTATCCGACTTCCCACGAAGCGAGAATGTGACACAAGGTCGGTCGAGTGTGCCGCAGGAAGCAAAACTCCATTAGTGGATGAAAATAGGCAAAGAGTCAACAATTCCTTTCTCTTTTTTATTCACTTGTTTCACGCCACTCCTTTACCCCCCCCCACACACACACACACTTTCCTACCACCCGACCCTCGGGTCGGGGGGTCCAGTATGCTTCGGCCTCTGGGCCGGTAAAGTAATTAACAGCGTAGATCCCTGGGGGGTTATCCCCTCAAGCAACACCTGCACCCTTGACTTAAAGAGGCAGGGCTGGGTTTATTGCCCAGTTCCTGAGGTGCTCCACCCTTGAGGGGGAATGCCGATCGGATCTACGCATTTTTTGCACCCACCATCTCATGTGCTTAGACTCGTGGGTGGTCGCACATTAAAAAGACCTTGTGTCACACCCGCATACACGAGATGTGACGTAAATGCCCTTTAAGGGAGGCGTGTGGTGTAATGGTTAGAGTCGTAGGTAATGGACTCGTCGACCTGAGTTCAAATCCGGGACGAAGTTACAGTTCACATAGCGCTAATACCTTTAAGAAAGAAAGTTTTTTTTTTACTTAATTGCAAATTACGACTAATTAAAATGGATTTTTTTTCAAACATAACTCAATCCTAAAAGTAAGGAATAAATTAGTATAACTTTCATTTCACAAAACTAAACAGTAAAAAAGCCTTTAGGAGACAAACATTGAATCACTCGGTGTTAGTATAATGATTATACTTCAAAAGTTGAAATAACTTTAATATTATTATACTATAATAATATTTTAAATTATTTCAACTTTTAAAGTTATAGATAATCAAGATTCTTAGGTCAAAATGTTATTGTGCAAGAGCATCTATAAAAATATCGAATTGTCGACCTGAGTTCAAATCCTAGACGAAGCCACATTTCACATAGCGCTAAAACCTTTGGGAAAGGTATGAATCCAACTATTCCCCCTCCAGCTATGGGTAAATAGTAGGGCAGACTGTGCAATTTAACCTTGGTTAGGCAACCAGTCTTGGAGAAGGAAAACTCTGAATTCAAACCTGGTCACTACAAGAATAGGCTCAGTCCTACTTAGTGATCTTATTTCAATTTAATTTTTTTAAAAGATTTCCCAGGGCGGTTTTAAAAAAATGCTTATTTCTGTCGACATTCCCCTTCAAGGGCGCCTCAGGGTTTAGCTTTAGTGGCCAAAATTTGTTCTTATGATATTTTAGAAGTCTTCAGAGAAACATTCCAACGTGGGTGAATATATAGAGAATAAAATCCGAACAAAGAAGTCCTTGGGAAGTAAGAAAGAGTTCATAACGAATGTACGAGTCACTTACCGATAGTTGAGGGGCACGCCCCACCACACACACTTAATGGACAGAAACACCACGCGTCTAGTCTATCTTTGTGGATGCCAGACCAAGAGAGAGACAGAGAGATTACTGGGCTGAGTTTCCACCCTGTCGGCTAAGGCGTTAGAATGCACCAACTGCACCTCTGCAGAGGGTAAGACTCTTGCAATGGGGTCACTTGTTGGCCGTGGGTGGCGACCCGTGATGCTTAAGGATAGAACCCAGGTGGATGAGCAGTTCATGACTTGCAATATTCCACTTTAGGCTTTTCTTGGTCTAGACAGGCGGTGGAGAGGCCCCCTCCGATCAATCGGCTGGCCACGTCAAGCCCTAGCACCTATATGATTGCCCCAGCCCTATTGCCTTTATGGCAACCCCTAATCCTTCTTATCATATGGGTGCTAGAAGGCAGTGACTGAGGGTCTACATGTCCTGGGAATGACGTTAAATCTGATTGTGAGGTTCAAGTTTTGGAGGTTTGGGGAATGTGGAGCACCCCTTCATCACCATTGCTCCCTGGTCCATTCTGACCCGGAGTGGTAGTACCTGTTAGGGTCCCATCTATGGGTTGAATAGAAAAACATGAGTTTATAAACAAAATTGTATTATGCATTAAGAATGAATTTATTTCAGAACTTTGTCGGCATTGAATGACCCCACCGAGGTTGATATGCCGTAAAACAAACCAAACCAAACCAAACCAAACCATGGGCTGAGTTTAACTGGGGGCAAGGGAAGATAACCCTTTTTGGACACAAGTCCATCACAACAGGGGCAGATAATCGCTACAATGTTAACAATCTTTTAAACTCTCAGTATTTTCATCTTATTCTTTTAAGTACAAATATTTATTTTATATTATCATTTTTCTTTCTTTTTTTTTTCAGTATTCCCGACTGATCAACGACAATGTATTCCATCATCTTTGTGTGTCTGTTTTTCATTATTTGTCCTGTCTGGACGAATAATGAATGGGTCCAACACTTCACCTATCTCGATATTGATTATGCTATGAACTGTTCCCTCAATTTGATACCCACAAACAACATGGCGGCAAAATGGTATCTTCCAAACGGCAAAACTGTAAAGACAGACGACAAGTATCGATTGGATAAAAATTTTCTGCACATCAAAAATGTCAGCGTAAAAGACACCGGATTTTACACTTGTAAAGTTGAAGAGACAGAGAAAATAGTACAGCAGATACACACTTTGAACATTGGCGGACCAATGTATCACAGCGTCAGTGAACAGTATTATTTAAACTTTGTAATTGCTGGTGCGGCCACCGCCGTTGTATGTTTCCTGATTGTCTCCCTTTGTTTAATTCATCATTTCCGTTACAAGGAGCGAACCCTTTTGGGTTTTGGTGATAACAGCGAAATGTCGTATGATACACAACTGTGATATATTAACGCAACACATACAAATTTACAAATACACGTTCATACAAAATATAACTCATTTCTACTCACTAACAATTGAATTCAAAACATTATGTTATAAACTAGTGGAGCTACCCGGCATTGCCCGGGATTTAAAAAGTTAAAAATAAGTCTCTTATCCATGTTTATATATATATTAATAAAAATTCTTTTTCTATATGTTTGTTTTATTATCTTTTATTCTTTATATATTCTTGTTTTTAAGTTGTTTTATTTTTATAGGTGGAAACCGAAACACAATAAAACATATTCTGATTGAATGCACACACCTCTCCCACACTCGAAGAAAGTTCTACAATGTTGACAGCATGGACAAACTATTTGGAAAAATAGATCCCAAGAGGATATTAAACTTTTTGAAAAGAACCGGCCTCTTATCAAGGATGTAAGTTCATAGACCTACAAAAATCACCCACTCACTCTCTTGATGTTAAAATTCTCAACAGAAAACTTGATTACAGCAAATAAACCCCTATACATTTTTGAATACCTAATTACCAATAGAAGTATTCGGCATAAAATAACCCAAGGCGTTGACATGCCGTAAAAACCAACCAAACCTATTTTTATAGTTATTCTTGTTTGTATTCTTTTATTTTATTTGCTTTTTGATATATTTTATTCTTTATAGATAAGTGTGGGGATTATAAAAAAAAACGAAAATAAAATAAAATTTGAAAAAATAAAAAAAACAACAAACTCCCATGGGGCCTTCCGTCGGAAGAACCTTCTGCGCATGTCCGACAAAAAGGACTGACTTCCTACCCCCAAAAGAATATTTCGGCCATAATTGCTTCCTGGCCAGGGGATATCCCCTTGCCACGATCGACTATGACCAGGTCAATAAAGATAGATAGATAGATAGATAGTGAGATAGAAACATAGTGATATAGATAGACAGACAGGTAGATAGATAGATAGATAGATACACATATAGAAACATAGTGAGATAGATAGAAAGATAGATAGATAGATAGATAGATAGGCGGACGCTATACCGACTGAGCTAAACTGGTTCAAAACAGTTACGCCATGTGTCCAGTTAGACTTCAATTGATGAAGTAACTCAAAGTGTTTTTCATGACACTGTTTGTTATGAATAGCAGAAAATTAATAAAGAAAATAAACAAGATTATATTAAAATACAATCAATGGGCAAAAGTTACAGCGAATCAGAGGAGAGAAAGAAGAAAAAAAACGAATAAAAAAGAAAAAGAAAAAAAGAAAATGGTGGTTGGAAAAGAATCTCGTTCGTTATTGCTGTCCTGTTTTGTCCTGTTTACGCAGTAGTTGATAATTAGAACCGAGAGTCTCTTGTCTTTTGTTTTTTGAATAGATCAATACAGAGTAACCTGTGGACAAAAAGGTCCGACCACGTTGTAAAGCACTCAGTGCCTTTACAGTGGTGTATTACATGATGACTGTTCTAATGAGGATCCGAGGAAAGAAAGGGGGTGGGCGTGTCTTGCACTGGATGGTTCTTGGCTTTTAATAACGTCAACTTTATGGATCTGCAAAAAAGACGTGCAGTCATCTCCTTACGGGCAAGAATAGGCGGTTTTTTTAATGTTGGATTAATTAATCGGTATGATTTAAGGCCGGGTCATTATTCTATAGGCATATTTAAAGATAGATAGAAACATAGTTGTGAGATAGATAGATAGATAGATAGATAGATAGAAACAGATATATATATATATATATATATATATATATAAAGAAAATTTGAAAAAACTAGTGTTCCGAAAATGGGGGAATTTTATTATCTATGGATCTGATATTTGATAATAAAATTCATCCCATTTTCGGAACACTTGTTTTTCAAATTTTCTTTATATTGTCGGATTTATTTTCCATATTTACTCCCATATATATATAATATATATATATATATATATATATATATATATATATATATATAGAGAGAGAGAGAGAGAGAGAGAGAGGTAGATAGATAGATAGATAGATAGATAGGATCATACTAAGATAGATAGGAACAGGCTGAGATAGATAGTTAGAGAGATAGAGAGAAACATAGTGAGATAGTTAGATAGAAACATAGTGAAATAGATACATACACACATAGTAATATATATATATATATATATATATATATATATATATATATATATATATATAGAGAGAGAGAGAGAGAGATAGATAGATAGACAGACAGACAGACAGACAGACAGAAACATAGTGAGATAGATATATACATACATACATAGTAAAATAAATAGATAGATAGATAGATAGACAGACAGAAATATAGGGAGATAGATAGATAGATGGAAACATGAGATAGATACATAGATAGATAGATAGATTGTTTGTTTTTTTTTGTTTATGTTTTACGGCATATCAACCTCGGTGGGTCATTTAATGCCGATAAAGTTGTGAAATAAATTAATGGATAATCAGTTTTGTTTATAAACATGTTTTTCTATTTAACCCATAGATGGGACCCTAACAGGTACTACCACTCCGGGTCAGAGTGGACCAGGGAGCAATGATGATGAAGTGGTGCTCCACATTACCCAGACCTCCAGAACTAGAACCTCACCATCAAATGATATGAAGACCCTCAGCCACCGCCTTCTAGCACATATGTAATAAAAGGTGTTTGAGATTTCCATGAGGGCAATGGAGTCGGGACAATCATATAGGTGCTATGGTTTGATATGGCCTGTCGATTGATTGGAGGGGGCCTCTCCGACCGCCCGTCAAGACATGAAGTCAATGGAACATGGTAACTGATAGTTTCTCGCCTATGCAATTTTCATACTCACCAGATTTAGCGCCTTCAGACTATCATCTCTTTGGTCCCATCAAAGAGGGTTTGAGAGGCAAACATTATTCCAGTGATGAGGAAGTGAAATCTGTAGTGAAGAAGTGGCTCAAAGAACAGTCAACAGAATTTTACGGGGCAGGGATATATGCTCTCATTCGAAGGTGGAACATTGCTATCGAGAGAAACGGTGACTTTGTGGAGAAGTAGGGATGTGATCCACAGAGGACCAGCTTCATTTTGATGTATGATACATGTTTCTGTGTTGGTAATTATACCTGCCCTAAACAAAATGGCATTACTTTTTGACTCACCTACGTGGAGATGTAGGGATGTGATCCACAGAGGACCAGCTTCATTTTGATGTATGATACATGTTCCTGTGTTGGTAATTATACCTGTCCTAAACAAAATAGCATTACTTTTTGACTCACCCTCGTATGTAATCACAAATAGTAATCTGTAGTATACTGAGACTCTCGAAGTGATGAGATCAGGAAAATCTCGGTAAAAACGAGATATAAGATAAAGGAAAACAACCAAGATGACGTCTTGAACTGTATAGACCACTTATTTTCAGTAAATAAAATCCATTGTTAACCGTTAACCTGGGGTTGTTCGCTACAAAATCCATATTCAATTTGTCCTATAATGATTAAATATCGACAAAATATTGATTTGTATTCGGAAGATTTTGTTTGGGGCGATTAAGAAAGAAAAAAAAAGATAAACAGAAGCTTAATCGAAATAAATGTTTGCTATCAAAACTGACCAACTGGGCTTTTTTTTAAAAATCAATATGGCGCTATAAACAATCTATCATCACAAAAAAACGTCAGGCGGAACGACGTCACTTTACGACGGCCAATCAAATGCTTTGCAATGATTTTGGCTCGTGCTGGCTTGTGACGCGTTATGTCACGTGACAGAAACAGTTCAAGCCGTGTAAAGGTCCCCCCCCCCCGCTTAGTTATTAGTATTGGTGTTAGTATTACTATTTACTACTCGTCTCGCTTATGACGAGTGTGACACAAGGACATTTTTATGTAGACCCACCCACGAACCGAAACTCATGGGTGGTAGGTGCAAAAAAAATGCATTCATCCTGTCGGCATTCCCCCTCCAAGGGGGCCGACTCTGGCACTGTTTAATTACTTTATGGGGTATATATATATATTTACCAACCCCTCCGCACGAGCAGGATGTGACACAAGGTCAATTTATTAAGCGGAGTTCAGCAGGTTTGAATTCAGAGTTTTCCTTCTCCTAGACCGGTTGCCTAACCAAGGTTAAAGAGCCCAGTCTGCCCTACTATTTACCCATAGCTGGAGGGAGAGTAGGATTCATACCTTTCCCAATGGTATTAGCGCTAAGTGAAAATGCAATTACCACGTCCAGGATTTGAACTCGGGGCGACGAGTCCATTTCCCATGATTTTAACCATTACACCACGCACTTCCTTTATGGGGTATATAAGGTTGTACAACACGACCTCCTACTTATTTTCGCGAATGTAATACTAATTCTTATGGATGTAATATACTAAATTAGCTAGTAGGAGCGACTAGACCCAGTTACGTCCTAAACTCGAAACGGTTGAGATATTCTTTTAAGGGTCGGGAGTCAGTCCTTTTTGTCACACATGCGCGGAGGGTTCTTCTGGTGAAGATCCATGGGAGTGTGCAGGGTTTTATATATATCCGGGTTAAGGGATATATTCTGAAGTTCGTATTTGGTATATTATCGCAGTAGTAATTGGTACATCCGTCTGTCGTGGTGTCGTCTAGCGAGTAAGTTAGCTTGTAAGGCATAAGGTCGTCGGCTATCGAGTAAGTGTAGGTCTAGGTGCTTGGACCAACACAGTGTCGACTATTTATACATGAACTGTCCAATCAAGTAAGGGGGTACCAAGGTATTTACATATTCATTATATCATATTCTAATTTTATTTTTATTTTATTTGAATCCCCGCAAGTCCAATAATTTGGACCATCACAGTGAGAATCTTCGTCTTCTTCATTTCCGATCATAGAACTACCATAATTATTTGATATTTTGTAGTTTTTTTCCTTCACCACACTTTATCACATGCATTTTCTTTGCACCAAGTGCTAGCGTAATATTGCTCTCATCGTTAACCAGCCTGTAATAAGTGATTGAGAGTTACCTCCCCTACTTTATGATTACTTCCCCTTTGGAGAACTCTCTAGGGAATACTAGACTATATAAACTCTTAATAAGTGTACCAATTATTCTAAGTAGAATAATGCTTTACAAAGTCTATCGGTGTTAACGTTTGTCCTTACACGGGCACTGCCAAACGTGACGTCACAGCCGTATTTTACAAAATAAATTTAACCCTGATTGAAAAAAATTACCATAAATCAGGGAATTATCCGATTTTAATAACATTTTTAGTGTTGAATTATCATTGAATCAATTTTATAATGCATCAGTTATTTTATTTAAAAACTTTCCGATTTTTTTTTTCAGTTTAAAAAATTGACCTTAAATAATCGATTTAATTAATTTTAATTCGTTTTTAAAATGAAAATGAGCGAACAAATTGGCAGTGCCTAACTTAAAACATAACATCTACTCTTATTTGTATTATTTCTTCATTAAATAATCTTTTTATCAAAGAACTAACAGGTATTCAGTAATATAATACCATACTAACTTATATTATACCTACAATGAACTTACAATGATCCCCCCCCAACCCCTGATATGTTTTTTGTATATTGTTTCCTTTGTCAAACTATATTTATTCCTTTTCAGTTTTACCCTTTCATGGCGGTCAATAAACCTCTTAACGAATAAAAACTTTGTTATCAGAGTCCTGATTGTTGAAAGGCGTTTAAAGAAGATGTACGCATTAACCCTGAAACGGACGCACGTCCCCCGGAGACGACAGACTTTTCATAAAAACAAAAGTGAAAACTAAAAGCCAGAATTCCAAGTCAAGTCTCCAGGTTCATTTTCCGTGTTCTCTACTGTATAAGTAGTGATCTCCCCTGTGTGTTGTCTGAATGGACTGGTCTGCCCTTGGAAGAATGGCATAAATAAAAAGCCGAGAGGCGGCTATAGTAAATAGGTCGACCAACGTTTGAACAACTTACAGTCTTACGTACTTTATATCTACTACAAAAATATTTACTTTTTTTTTGTCCATTTTTTTACTTTTTTACTGTCGGGAAAAAAGCAGAGAAAAAAAAAAACCAACTTCTCACCTGCAATTTTCTGAGAGAAGAAAGCAGGAATAATGATTGATTTGTTTGTTTGTTTTGTTTTACGGCATATCAACCTCAGTGGGTCATTTAATGCCGATAAAGTTTTGAAATAAATCAATTCTTAATGGACACACCATTTTTTTAATAAACACATTTTCTATTCAACCCATAAATGGGACTCTAACAGGTACTACCACTCCGGGTCAGAGTGGACCAGGGAGCAATGGTGATGAAGGGGTGCTCCACATTCCCCAAACCTCCAAAACTGGAACCTCACCATCAGATAGAGTTTAACGTCATTCCCAGGACATGTAGACCCGCCGCCACCGCCTTCTAGCACCCATATGATAAAAATGGGGTTGGGGCTTGCCATAAGGGCAATAGGGTTGGGAAAATCATATAGGTGCTAGGGCTTGACGTGACCAGCCGATTGATCAGAGGGGGCCTCTCCGACCGCCCGTCTAGCCCAAGATAGGGCCAAAGTGGAGTATTGCATGTCATGAACTGCTCATCCACCTGGGCTCCATCCTTAAGCATCACGAGTCGCCACCCACGGCCAACAGGTGGCCCCATTGGGGGAGTCTTACCCCTCTGCAGAGGTGCAGTCGGTGCATTCTAACGCCCCAGCCGACAGGGCGGGAATAATGATTGAGTAGTGATATACACTTGTGGTTGGCGTTAACTTACCTGTTGATTGGTTAAATTGGTTAATAAATACCTTGCCTCCTCCTACTTGTTCCGGCCGAGAAGGTTTAGTTGGGCGGCAGCGGGTGGTATTACGGTTTTTTTTAAATAACACTACTATTGAGAATTCTGGGGTATGGGGGTTATCGTCCTCGTCTACGAGCCTCTGTTTCAAACCAACCAATCACGAGCCAGCATACTTTGGCGGCAAAGCCGAATAAGCAAACTCGCCCTCTTCTGATCCAACTTCCAAAGGGAACATACCTAAATAAGGGTCGCCCCTCTTCCTCAACAACCAGCATCGGAGTCAGACATCAAACAGAACGTCTATCATATCCGAACTATCAGAAGGCCGTAGCAAGGGCTTCGATAATACCCTATCTCAGGACTCGGATAAGTTTTTACAAATTATAAACATTTGTGCATGCAAACTAAAGTTTGCAATCCTTATTGTTATATGTAATACACGTCTTTTATTCCTATTTCTAGTTGTTTGGTTATTTCTTTAACTCTCAACCTGTCTGCCACACTCGTGGTTAACTCCATACTTCAAATCTTGGAGTACTATCATTCGTGTCTAATTTCTTTATACTACAAAACCTAAGGTGTCAATTCTTTTTACCTACTTGCAAGGTTGCAACAAGGTTTGTTGTAAGCTTTTTCCCAGGTTGAGCTTGATCAGGAAGCCTATTTGCCTCACCGGTTGCGGGGCATTGATTATACCCTCTCAAGTAATTGAACTGGCATTTCGCCAAATTACTGCCGTAGAAAAAACTGCCCTTCCAGCCCGTCCTTCGGGACGGGGGTCCGGTGTGCTTCGGCCACTGGACCGGTGTCTTGAATTAACAGCGTCGATCCCAGGGGGCTATCCCCCCAGTCAATATTGGCTCTTTGATTTAAAGGGGCATGGATGGGTTTATTGCCCAGCACCTTGAGGGGGAATGGCGACGAGATCAACGCATTTTTTGTGCTTACTACCCATGAGCTTCGGCTTGTGGGTGGGCCCACATAAAAATGTCCTTGTGTCACGCCCTCGTAAGTGGGATGAGAGGCAAATACCCTGCCGTAGAAAAAACCGACTGCACCTCTGCAGAGGGGTAAGACCGAGACCAACGAAAAATATACCAACTTTACGGAGGCAGTAGGTAAAACAGAGACCTATGATGTTTTAATGAAACGTGGTGTTTTGTTTATTTATTTTAACGCTGACTTTACGATCAATCCGTTGGTCACGTCAATCCCTAGCATCTATATGATTGTCCCGACCCAATTGTTGTTGCAAACCCCTAACCCTTTTTATCATATATGTGCTTGACGGCGTTGATTATCGGTCTTAGTATCCTGGGTATGACGTTAAACTGCATCTAGTGGTGAGGTTCCAATTCTAGAGCTCTGGAGAGTGTGGAGTACCCCTTCATTGTTATTACTCCCAAGTCCACTCTGACCTGGAGTGGTAGTACCTGTTAGGGTACCATCTATAGGTTAAATAGATCTGATTGCACCTGCACAAATAACAACAACCCAACAAATTATCATTAGGATTATTTGGACTATTGTTCTCATCTTTATTGTTATTTGTACAACGTTTCGGCCGATGTGCCCTCCGACCTTCTTTGTGTATTTCTTGTCAGACTCGGGACAATGGTCCGAATAATCCAAATAATTCTAATTATAAAGCCTCATCTAAAAAAAAAATTAAGAGAAACCCAACAAAAAATGAATAAAAGAAGAAACGTTTTTGGCATAAAATAACCCCCAAGAGTTAACATGCCGTAAAAACCAGCCAACCAACCATTTTTTTCAAATCCCTCTTATATCCATTTCACTCTTTGCCTACCAAAATGCCTTATGCTTCACTGTTTTTTTTTGTTTTGTTATTTTTCTGTTTTTTTAATATTTTTTTATTTTGTTGTTCTTTTATAAAAATGGCGCCTGTAATTGTTTTGACTATAAATTAAATACTCATTGATAAACTTACGCAATTCTTGAGAGTATTGTAACATAGTTTTGGTTCCAGTTGACAGACACTGAATCTCCATTATAATAAGATACTTTTTCATTCTGTGATGACAAGTTCTTTTTTCATCATTTTCATTATTTATTTTGTAAGTGAGAGAGAGGGGGGGGAAGAGAGAGAGAGAGAGACAGAGACAGAGAGAGACAGAGACAGAGACAGAGAGAGAGAATGAGAGTGAGAATAAGGAAGAAATAGAGAAATGAGAGAAGAAAAAGGAGTAATAACACAGAGAGAGAGAGAGAGAGAGAGAGAGAGAGAGAGAGAGAGAGAGAGAGAGAGAGAGAGAGAGATTAAAAGGGATCAAGTATCAGTCTCAGGAATGGTTCACAGACAAAAACAAAAGATGTCACGGTGGATTTCACGTAGTGATTTTTTTTCTTCACTGTAAACAAGTGACCCGTGCGAGAGCCGCTGCCAGCGGTTTGCGGTAGGGTCGTAGTGATGGAAGAACCACTGTGAGCGGATAAAAATAGGCAAAGAGTCAACAATTCCTTTCTCTTTTTTATTCACTAGTTTCCCGCAACTCCTTCACTCGCCCCCCCCCCGTACTTGCATTTTCCTACCACCCGGCTCTGGTCGGGGGGTCCAGTATGCTTCGGCCTCTGGGTCGGTAAAGTAATTAACAGCATAGATCCGGGGGGGGGGGAGTATCCCCTCAAGCAACACCTGCCCCCTTGACTTAAAGAGGCAGGGTTGGGTTTATTGCCCAGTTCCTGAGACGGTCCACACTTGAGGGGGAATGCCGATGGGATCTACGCATTTTTTGCACCCACCATCTCATGAGCTTAGACTCGTGGGTGGTCGCCCATTAAAAAGACCTTGTGTCGCACCCGTATACACGGGATGTGCGGTGTATAGGAAGTCGTGTGGTGTACTGGTTAGAGTCGTAGGAAATGGACTCGTCGACCCGAGTTCAAATCCTAGACGAAGCCACAGCAATTTAAGACCATACTAAGTTATATTATGCCTACAACGAAGTGATAATGGTCCCCCAACCCCTGATATGTTTTTTGTATATTGTTTCCTTTGTCAAACTATATTTGTTCTTTTTTATGGAAAGGTAGGAATCTAACTACTCTCCCTCCAGCTATGGGTAAATAGTAGGGCAGACTGGCTTTTTTTAAACCTTGGTTAGGCAACCAGTCTATGAGAAGGAAAACGCAAACCACTTAAATCTCCGCTTGGGGTGGTCACTACTAGAATAAGCTCAGTCCGAATTAGTGATATATTTCACTCGGCTCTTTAACCTTGGTTAGGTAACCAATCTATGAGAAGGAAAACTCTGAATTTAAACCACTTAAATCTCCGCTTTGAGTGGTCACTACTAGAATAAGCTCAGTCCTAAGTGATCTATTTCACTTATAGTTTCTCCCTCCAGCTATGGTAAATTGTAGGGCAGACTAGGCTCTTTAACCTTGGTTAGGCAACCAGTCTAGGAGAAGGAAAACTCTGAATTCAGACCACTTAAATCTCTGCTTGGGGTGGTCACTACTAGAATAAGCTCAGTCCTAATTAGTGATCTATTTCACTAATAGTTTCTCCCTCCAGCTATGGGTAAATTGTATGACAGACTAGGCTCTTTAACCTTGGTTAGGCAACCAGTCTAGGAGACTGTCAAACATGTCAAATCCTCTTTGGGTGGTCACTACTAGAATAGGCTCAGTCTTAATTAGTGATTTATTTCAATTTTACCTGCCCCCTCCCGGTTTCCTTGTTTCTGCCCCCCCCCCTTTTTATTAAAACAAACCGCCGCACCAATAATCACAACTTGGACGCCATTAAAAACTGGCGTATATACGACATGACCACAATTAGACACGTATGTCTACAATCAACATATTGAGAGTTACACCTTCTGTTGGCGACACCACCATTTTGTTTTTTTTGTTTTTTGTTTTGTTTTTTTGTTTGTGTTTTTTCTTTCTTTATTATTTTGTTATTGTTACTAATATCAATATCATTATGGTCGAATCGAATCGACAAGTCCACACCGAGCAGCGAGCCAACTTGAATAGATAAATTTTCCAATGGTTTTCTGGATCACGGACAAATTGTTACGACACTGGAAAATACGCTTCCTGTGGACACAGCTTACTATTGTTACATAGTGAACACAGGCCAAACGACTGAAAAGGCAGAACTCGGTTGATTCGGAACAAACGGGGCTTGATGATTGGGTTGGTCGCTTGATTTGTTTGTTGTTTTTTTAGATTTTTGGTTGGG
>CM042171.1:60310788-60333288 GCA_023376005.1 Doryteuthis pealeii | reverse complement strand
GTTACCTAACCAAGATTTAAGAGCCCAGTCCGCCCTAGTATTTATCCATAGCTAGAGGGAGAGTAGTTGGATGCATGCCTTATCACAAAATTATTAGTGCTGTGTGAAATGCAAACAAACCTCGTCCAGGATTTGAACTCGAGTCGACGTGTCCATTTCCTACGACTCTAACCATTACACTACGCGCCTCCACTGAACGCGATATACAGGCAAGAAATAACACTGGATGGGTTGAGATGCCGTTAAAGTCGATCAATTCACAAACATGAATGATTAAGTGGATTCAGTTTTAAAAATGCAAAAGAAACAATGAGAAAAATACAATGAAGTAATTTTTAATTTTGTTAAAAGGTGTGTCATTTTAAATACAGTGGTGTCTTGACTTACGAGGGACCCAACTTACGGGTGTTCCGAGTTACGAGCTGTCTATATCTTATTATAATGGAGATTGTGTGTTTTTCTGTCTGTAACCGAAACTATATTACTACTCAAGTCACAATTCCCTTAATTATTTACGTCAAATTCTCCATGATTTCATTTTTTTAAACCTTCAGTTATTAATAAAAATTGTTTTACATTATTAATACTGTTGACCATATCTACGTACTAATAACATGCAATTGTATTTATATATACAACAAAATAGCGGTTTACAGTTTGAACGAGAAGGCTAATTTGCATATTGATATTTAAAATTTTATTTTAATAAATATGTGCTTGGTATTATTGATTTCTAATTGTTTGGTTTTATCTTAAGAAATATAAACAAAAATCTCGTGGATAAATCTTAAAAGAAATTTATTTACAAGAAGAAATAACTGTAATATTATCCTTTACTTCCTATTTTAACTAAATAGTTAAATTAGGAAAATTTACCACTGAAAGAGGGGAGTAATGGAAAATGATGGAATAGTTAGTTTCAAAGTTGTTCTATTTTTCGATTATACCCCTCTGTTGCAGATCTTTTTATCTGCATTCTTAGTCAGTTTCATTAGCCTTTCTAATTTAATATGATATTTTTTTTATATCAAAACTTAAATACTTGCACCCGCAGGGTGCATATATTTGCTAGTCTAGATAATATGCAATTGTATTTATATATACAATAAAACAGCGGTCTACAGTGTGAAAAAAAAAACTGTAATTTTAGTCGTTACTTCCTATTTCAACAAAATAGTTGAATTAGACAAATTTAGCAATGAAAGACGGGAGTGATGGAAGAATCAATTTCAGTTGTTCTATTTTTCGATTAAATCCCCCCCCCCCCCGTTTAAAATCTTATCTGCAATCTTATTTAGTTTTATTAGCCTTTCTAATTTAATATATTTTATTACATTAAAACTTAAATACTTGCACTCTGTTTCAAATCTTTTTATCTGCCTTCTTATTTAGTTTCATTAGCCTTTCTAATTTAATACGATATTTTTACATTAAAACTTAAATACTTGCACTCTGTTTCAAATCTTTTTATCTGCCTTCTTATTTAGTTTCATTAGCCTTTCTAATTTAATTTTTTTTTTTTACATTAAAACTTAAATACTTGCACTCTGTTTCAAATCTTTTTATCTGCCTTCTTATTTAGTTTCATTAGCCTTTCTAATTTAATACGATATTTTTACATTAAAACTTAAATACTTGCACTCTGTTTCAAATCTTTTTATCTGCCTTCTTATTTAGTTTCATTAGCCTTTCTAATTTAATATATTTTATTACATTAAAACTTAAATACTTGCACTCTGTTTCAAATCTTTTTATCTGCCTTCTTATTTAGTTTCATTAGCCTTTCTAATTTAATACGATATTTTTTACATTAAAACTTAAATACTTGCACTCTGTTTCAAATCTTTTTATCTGCCTTCTTATTTAGTTTCATTAGCCTTTCTAATTTGATATTTTTTTTTTACATTAAAACTTAAATACTTGCACTCTGTTTCAAATCTTTTTATCTGCCTTCTTATTTAGTTTCATTAGCCTTTCTAATTTAATATATTTTATTACATTAAAACTTAAATACGTGGACCCTACGGAGGGTGTATATATTTGCTAGAACCAGTTGGTTTGAAAATCGTATATTACAGCACATAATTCATCATATTCTATTATGTTACGTTTATATACAATATTTTCTTCTTATTAAATAAAACGTGAAAAAATTTGGGTATTTTTTTTGTTTTTAGTGGGTAGTAGTGTGTAAATGATTAATGAATTTTTAGTTTATTTCAATGGGGGAAAATTGATTTCCATATTCACTGGATGCCCCATACTTATGTCAGTTTATGTCACCTCCTACACATGGATTGGCTAAATAATTCCTAGTTTGAATAAAATAATATCTGCATGGACACACACACACACACACACACACACACACACACACACACACACACACACACATATATATATATATATATATATATATATATATATTTGGGAGAATATATGCTTAATTGAAGTCGAACCTAATTTTTGAAAGTTAATTCATTAATAATTAATTAGGCGGGATTTACCTATTTTAAATGTAAGGCTAAACAAATCGAGAAAAATCAATCTCTGCATTTCGGCCTAGCTGATGAGGCCTAATAGGCCGAAATGTACATGTACATTTCGGCCTATTATGCCTCATCATAACGATCTCCCTCCGACAGAAATCGAAACCGGTTTAGTATACACATAGTATACATCGCTGATGAGACTTAATAAAGTCGAAACAGCTGCTGTACGATGTTCTACACACCGAGTAATTCTTTGCGAGATTCACTTGTCAATATTATTTATCTTCTATAATTATCGAATTTTATGCGATATGCGCATTGTAATTGCCTTCAAGCAGAAATATAAATATTAATATATATATATATATGAAATTTAACATTATGAAAAAACATATGATGTTTGTTATGTAATTGCTGACAGTACTGTTTCGACCAAATCGATAAGTTGGTCTTCATCAAAGAGCGACATAGATGGGAAGAGAAGATATCCGTTAAAGACCCACGTTAAGATATCTGTAAACAGTCTTTTTTTAACGGATATCTTCTCTTCCCATCTATGTCGCTCTTTGATGAAGACCAACTTATCGATTTGGTCGAAACAGTACTGTCAGCAATTACATAACAAACATCATATGTTTTTTCATAATGTTAAATTTCATACTGTCGGATTTTTCATATATATATAAATATATATATATTGTGATTGCCGCTTCTTGACAGAATAAGGCCATTTCTACAAGTAGTCCAGATGTGAGCAGTTGTGAGCACGCAGATGGCCCACGGATCCAGCTTGTTTTTTTATGTACCCTATCACACATATGAAATACTCGACATACAGGCGCTGCCACACAGGTCAGACTTCAATGTAAGAAATGTTTCCATGGTGTCCGTCATGTGTCGCTTCAGAATGGAGGGCTCGAGTCACCTTACCTCAAACTTCTTACAGCTATCATCGGCCTGTCTTTCCATGAGGATGTGTATCCAGACCTCCTGTCAATTGGACCTTATAGCTGGAGCTGATTTCCGCAAGAGCATCGGTGTCTGTCCCTTATCGAGATACTTCCCTGTCACGATGCAAGTATGTAGTTTGGGGTTTCCCAATCTCAAGATCGGGAGGTGTCCAGACATTCCAGGTGGCTATTCTTAGCCTTGTTTTGTGTTGTAGTATTTTCTAGTTTTCGCCCAGCTAATGTGGACAACCGTCGAAATGTTGGTTTCTGGCCAGCTTGATAGGTGAACCGGCATTTGTTTAGGTCACCTTTTCTAGACACTTTGCGTTCATTCTCAGTTCATATCTATATTTTTGTGTAGTCTATTTATTTATTTGCTAGCCGGACCTGTGGATATACCCCAGTATTGATTATTACAACGTTTGATATGTTTACTTAAGAGCTATTGTAAAAATTGTTCAATATGTAAAAACTATAATAATCTTGGTTTAACTCTCTCAATCTTTCTTAAAAGGAAAGTTGGAAAATATTTACATTAATTTGCCGACAAAAATGTGACAAAAACACGACTAGGAAAATATTGGTTATTTCCTATAAGTCTAGCATGATCAAAGCGGAACCACTCTTGACTGATAAATTATTAATTTATTTTCCCATTAAACTAACCCTAAACCTTAACCCTAACCCTAACCCCGTCTTCTTTTTTCCTAGTAGATCAATAAATAAATAAACAATTTATCAGTCAAGAGTGGTTCCCCTCCAAATATTGGTTCGTAAATTCGCCTGACGCTCGTTCGCTAAACAGCATAAATTAAAGCAGGAGGCCGGGACGACATAAGATCAAAATTACCAAAACATCTTCCGGAATTCACAATTTCAATATTACAAATGAAACATGTAACTTTTTTTATTTTCAATTCATTTTAATTTTACGCTGAGCATTTTAAGCGTCGCAAGACCATTTGGAATGTTTCATCTTTAAAATTGGGTAAAATAAAATGGGACACTTAAGAAATCAACGATTAAGCGACACCAGAAAATCTGTATTTACATTTTTGCATTCTTGAACAATTTGGGCGGTCTGATTTTTAACCAGGGGGTGTTGCAGGATGATGACGAATGGAAAATTTAGGAACAAGCGTATTGATATATAAAGTAAATTAAGTAAAGTCGTCGGGGTGGCCTAAAGTCGGTATCAGCCAATCAGCGAGGGAGTCTATCCCCTTTTCACTAGCGCTGGAGATTGTTTTTGCGTCAGAGGTGGAGCGCCACACCTACCATTAGCTCCTTATTTTACCGCACAGATCCGTGCGTTACTCATACGCTGAGTTATCAAGGGCCGGTATCCAACTAGGAACCTTGTGGTTTCTAGTCGAACGCTCTACCGACTGAGCTAAACCCGACCCTAGATTTAATTATTTATTTACTTATTTTATTTATTCTTTTTGCACACGGTCCTATTGAATGCGAATCATTTTAAAACGGAACAATTTGAACCACAGATTCGGCATTACTCCCAGGTCCACTCTGGCCGGGAATGAACCTGGGAGTAATGGTGATGAAAGGACACTCCCATGAGAACTTCAAAACTGGGGTCTTACCATCAGATACAGCTCAGTTCCATTTCCTGACCTCCTACCAGACCAAATTGACACAAGGACTTTTTAACGAGGGGGGGGGGTCACGCACAAACCGAAGTTCATACAGTGGGCAGCACCAAAGGTGCGTCATCCCTTCGAGATTCCCCTTTTGGGGTACCTCAGGTACCGGGCAATAAACCTGGCCCTGTTCATTTTAGACAAGGGGACAGGCGCAGCCTGGAGAACGCCTCCCCTCCCCCGGGACCACGCGTTTAATTTTACTTAACGGTTCAGAAGCGTGTATATACGAGTTTATATGTGTGTTTATTTGCCACTCATTCCACTTATGAGGGCATGACACAAGGACATTTTTATGTGGGACCACCCATAAGCCGAGGCTCATGGGTGGTAAACACAAAAATTGTGTCGATCCCGTCGGCATTCCCCCTCAAGGCACTGGTAATAAACCC
This sequence comes from Doryteuthis pealeii, assembly GCA_023376005.1. Classification (NCBI taxonomy): domain Eukaryota; kingdom Metazoa; phylum Mollusca; class Cephalopoda; order Myopsida; family Loliginidae; genus Doryteuthis; species Doryteuthis pealeii. Next base: position 60,327,796 of record CM042171.1, on the reverse strand, counting down.
AGCCCTGTCCCTTTAAATCAAGGGGGAAGGTATTGCCTGGGGGGGGGGGATAGCCCCCTGGGATCGACGCTATTAATTTAACACACCGGTCCAGTGGACGAAACACACCGGACCCCCCCCGAAGGATGGGTTGGGGATATGTTTATATAAGTGTGTATGTTGTTGCTTTTTGGAACAACGTTCATTTGGGGGTTTACGGTAAATGTTAGTTTAACGTGGTATCTAATAATAATAAGCGTTTCAAATAAAATTTAAAATAAATTAAGATAAAATCTAAAAATAAATTGAGTCTGTTAGAAGGTTTACGGTTAAGTCACGTTGAAAGGACCGATTCCCACTAGATCTCCGAAGTTAAGCAGCGATGAGCCTGTTCAATATTTAGATGGGTGATCATTTAAGTAACAGTAGGTACAGTAAGCAATCTGAGTCGTTTGTTTATCAAAATGGTTTGATTCTGCATCAAATGATCCGGAAAGGGTTGATATGCCGTAAAACAAAAACAAAGTTAGCCATTTGTGTTTCTGGATATAAAGTGAGGGATCATATTAGTATTATAACCATCTTGTAAACTGATCCCCGATTTCTTAGATTTCATTCCTTTTATCATTCAGTATATTTTTCTTATTTTTTAATCTTTTTACCTTTTTTTTAAATTCTTTTTTGGAGGGGGGGGTGAATCAAATTAGTCCATTGTGTAAATAGTTGGAGGTTAGTTTTTTGGTAAAAGTTTAGTGAGGGTAGTAAGTTAGAATAAGTAAAACAATGAAGTAAATCTATAGAAAGAGATTAACATACAGTAATCTGGATTAATGAAGGTAAATCCATTTGAAATGGAAGGGATCCAAACATTCCTTTATATGGTTACTTCTATTCCTTCTGCTCTCTCTCTCTATATATATATATATATCTTATTATAATGGAGATTGTGTGTTTGTCTGTCTGTAACCGAAAGTATATCCCTACTCAAGTCACAATTCATTTAGTTATTGACATCACATTCACCATGAATATTATTTTTTTATTTAAACCTCAATTATTGATAAAATTGTTGTACCTTATTAATACTGTTGGATCTACATACTAATAACATGCAAGTATATTTATATATTCAACAAAATAGCGGTTTACAGTGTGAACGAGAAGGCTAATTTGCATATTGATATTAAGAATTTGATTATACTAAATATATGCTTAGTATTATTGATTTCTAATTGTTTGGTTTTCTCTTAAAGAATCTGAGCAAAAATCTCTTCAATAAATCTTAAAAGAAATCCATAAACAAGACGAAAGAACTGTAATTTTATTAAATACTTCATAATCTAACTAAATAGATAAATTAGGACAAATGAAAGAGGGGAGTAATGGAACATGATGGAAGAGTTAGATTTAAAGCTGTTCTATTTTTCGATTATACCCCCTCGATTTATCATTTTCTAAATAGTTTCTAATTTGATATAATATTTTATTACATCAAAACCTAAATACTTGCACCCGAAGGGTGCATCATATATTTGCTAGTATATATATATATATATATATATATATATATTATATATATATATATATATATATATAAACCGTCATAACATTGCTCTGTATTTAATCTAAAAAAAAGATTATTATGCATTGAGCTCTTTCTCTCTAGGGATTTATAAAAATCCTTGTATTTGCACCTACTAAAACATGAAATATAATTATACAGTGAAATTTTGAAGATCCCATGTAGAATCATCCCTTACTACCAGTTTTGGATACCTTACACACACACACACACACACACACACACACACACACACACACACATATATATATATATATATATATATATATATAAGTTAAAAGAAAGGAAATGAATCCGACAGTATGAGTATGAAAAGGTGGAATGAAAACATCACACAATGCTTGTTTTCTTCTTTTAACAGCATTGTGTGATGTTTTCATTCCACCTTTTCATACTCATATATATATATATATATATATATATATATATATATGTTTTATGTAGCTTTATGCGCCTTTATAGCTGGGATATATATATATGGGGGGGGGTTGAAGCATGGGCTGTGAAATAAATGAGAAACTCCGTTGGATATTAAATGTTAAGTTTCATTTTATTTCATTCAATATTTCGGGAGCATGACTTTCTTTTATCAAGATAATTTAGACTGGCTGTGTTATGTAGCTTTATGCGCATTTATAGCTGGATATATATATATATATATATATATATATATATATATATATATATATATATATATATATATGGGCATTTCAGTCTCGAAGACTATAATATAAAAACATGTATAAATGAAAGAATGCGGCCCCCCACACACACACATATATATATATATATATATATATATATATATATTATATATATTAAGAAAATTTGGAAAAAAAAGTGTTCCGAAAATAGGATGAATTTATTTATCGATGTTTAAACATTTCGGTTTCATTAAACCTTCATCAGGGTGTATCTTGGGATTAAGAAAATAATGGATGTTTTTATAGATGACAGGAGATGAAAATCTTTTTTGTTGTGTAACTGTATTTGTTCAGCGTTATATTTTTGAAAGACAAGTCGCGATCCACGCACGCGAAGATGTCATGACGCGTGACGCAACTCGAAGAAATGCATTCAACAAAAGACAAGAAAAAGTATTAATGGACTGATTTTTATGAGAACAAAGGGAACAAAGTGGGGATCTCTGCTTACAGTACCTACTGTTGCTTAAATGGTCACCCATCTCCTGTCATCTATAAAAACATCCATTAAACTGTTTAAACATCGATAAATAAATTCATCCTATTTTCGGAACACTTGTTTTTTCAAATTTTCTTAATATTGTCGGATTTATTTTCCATATTTACTCCATATATATATATATATATATATATATAATATATATATATATTACGACCAATGGTGATTTCTCATTTGAATGTGATTAGCATTGTCAACGGGAATAATGCCATTGAAGAGTTGTCTCCGCACTGAACTGGAACTAGAGCCTCAACATCAGATGCATTTTAGTGACTGTTATGGACTAACCTATCCTACCCTTTCTGTGAGTAAATGAACTGGTCCATGACTATTTGTTTACTGCTGTTTAGGGCAGTCGGTGAAACTTACAGAGACCTTTATGAGAATTGGTTATGTAATATGCCAGATGCTTAAGGACGGGATCCTGGTGCCTGAACAGTCCATGACATGCAACACTCCACTTAGACCCTTACATAAGCTAGGCGGACGGTTGGAGAGCCCCCCCCCTCCGATCAATCGGCTGGTCACGTCAAGCCATATCACCTATATGATTTTCCCAACCCTATTGCCCTTATGGCAAGCCCCAACCCCTTTTTATCATATGGGTGCTAGAAGGCGGTGACTGAGGGTATATATGTCCAGGGAATGACGTTAAAATCTATCTGATGGTGAGGTTCCATTTTTGGAGCTCTGGGGAATGTGGAGCAACCCTTCATTGATTATATATGATTATCCCAACCCTATTGCCCTTATGTCAAACTCCCTTTTTACCATATATGTGCTAGAAGGCAGTGTCTAAGGGTCTTAATGTCCTGGGTATAACATTAAGATGTTAGTAAGGATGTTAAACTCTATCTGATGATGAGGTTCCATTTCTGGAGCTCTGGGGAATGTGGATCATCCCTTTATCACCATTACTCCTTGATCCACTCTCACCCGGAGTGGTAGTACCGGGTCCCATTTATAGGTTAAATAGGGAAAATATGTTTAAAACAAATTGAGTAATAATCAGAATGAATAAAACAAAAACATGTTTGGCATAAAATGACCCAATAAAGGTTGACATGCCGTAAAATCCAACCAACCAACCAACCAACCAACCAACTATAACTAAACTTTGTAATACGAAATAAAAGTGGTAAAATCATGTTGAGACGTATTAATACAATTTAATTAATTTAAAAAAATATTTTATCAATACTCAAGTTTTTATCCAATTTCAAGAAAAAAATATTATCTATTTAAAATATTTTAAAACTTCAATACCAACGACTGATCTGCTAGCGAAATATACATTTATCCTATGAAAGATTGTTAGCCGTGAAACTTACAGTTCCAGAATTTGTTGCTTAAGAAAAAAGAAAGAAAAAAGAAAGAAAATAAAGAAGAGAGGAAAAAGGAAATAAAAAATAAATTTAAAAGTTTTGATAATTTGTATTATTTAGATTTTTCGAACTGTTGTCCTCATCTTTATGTCCAATTGGACACATGGAGCAACGGATATAAGGGTTGCGTTAATACAGTTCTAAGTGACAATCATCTCTAGGTTTCAGGTTCAATCCTAACTTCAGGCAAAAATAACATAGAATACTTAATATAGCTTAACATTTGCACCCAGTCATGGTTAAGAGAATGAGAATAATCTACCCCGACTAATTAAATAAAGAGTTTGGTTGGAAGTTATGTGATAACGACATAGAGGCTCACGAGTTCGACGAGAAGGCCTCGAGTTCGACAAAAAACACCCGAGGAAGGCCGGAAGACACATCGGCCGAAACGTTGTGAATATAACAATAAAGATAAGAACAGTAGTCCTAAAAATCTAAATAATTCGAAAGAGAAAAGGAAAAAAGGACTAAAAAAAAGAAGCAAAAAGAAAGAAGAAAGCAAGAAAGAAAACAGATGAAAGAAAGAAAGAAAAAGGAAAATGACAAAGAAAAAAAGTAAAAAGAAAAATAAAAGAAACAAACAAAAAAGAAAGAAAGAAAAGACAAAGAAGAAATTTAAAACAAGAAGAAAAAAATCAAAAAGAAAGAAGACAGAAGAAAAAAGAAAAAAAAAAGAAGAAAAGAAAAGAAAAGAAAGAAAAAAGCAAGAACAAACGAAAAATAAAAGAAGAAAAAAAGGGAAGAAAAAAAGAAAGAAAAAGAAAAAGAAAAAAATGATTTTAATGAAAATATGGCGTTTCTTCTTGATTGAAAAAAGAAGCAAAAAGAAAGAAGAAAGCAAGAAAGAAAACAGATGAAAGAAAGAAAGAAAAAAGGAAAATGACAAAGAAAAAGAAAAAAGAAAAAAAAAGAAACAAGCAAGAAAGAAAGAAAGAACAAAGGGAAGAAAATAAAGAAACAAACAAAAAAGAAAGAAAGAAAGAACAAAAGAAGAAATTTAAAACAAGAAGAAAAAAATCAAAAAGAAGAAGAAAGAAAAGAAAAGAAAAGAAAGAAAAAAAGCAAGAACAAACGAAAAAAAAAGAAGAAAAAAGGGAAGAAAAAAAAAGAAAGAAAAAGAAAAAAAATGCTTTTCATGAAAATATGGCGTTTCTTCTTGTATTCATAAACAAAATTGTATTATCCATTAAGAATTGATTTTTCAAAACTTTATTGGCATTAAATGACCCACTGAGGTTGATATGCCGTAAAACAAAACAAACCAAACGAAATAAAAGTGGTAAAAATCATGTTGAGACGTATTAATACAATTTAATTAATTTAAAAAAAATATTTTATCAATACTCAAGTTTTTATCCAATTTCAAGAAAAAAAAATATTATCTATTTAAAATATTTTAAAACCTCAGTACCTACGACTGATCTGTTAGCGGAATATACATTTATCCTATGAAAGATTGTTAGCCGTGAAACTTAACGTTACAGTTCCAGAATTTGTTGCTTAAAAAAAAAAAAAGAAAAAGAAAAGAAAAGAAAATAAGAAGAAAAGAAAGAAAGTAAAAGCAAAACAAACGAAAAAAAAAAAAAGAGAAAAAGGGAAGAAAAAAAAGAAAGAAAAAGAAAAAGAAAAAATGATTTTAATGAAAAAATGGCGTTCCTTCTTGATTGAAAACGAGGTTCTATCTTGACACATTATTATTTATTCCTCGTCTCTACGAAATTGTAAGCAGCGACATAAAAAGAATAATGAATGAATAAGACAGATAACAATGATGGCTTTTCTCTTAGTAGAGATTCTCATGATGAAAGGAAATGGAAACACCTACAAGAAAAGTAAAAAAAAGATCCCAGTATTTTACAATGTGATAACTACAATCGAATATCTGCCCAAACGCCATATTGTTCCAAACAATAATTCACTTGAATAAACGTCGGATCAGATTCACAAAACGGATCCGCTCTGTCGATTGGAGCTTTTAAACACAGACTTTATTAACAAGTGTATACTTGTATAGATGAGAAGGACGAGTCCATTAGACAAATGCACTCGTTAACTTGTCCTACCACTAATTTCATTTACTGTTTGTATTGTAGAGGAGTTAACACCCCTACAAGATGGACTGGCTCATAGCCTTATAAGAGTCGACGTAGCAGGGATAAAGTCGGGAAAAATATATTCGGACGAAATCACTGCGTTTGACTACAGACATTTGACCCTCCTCATTCTTGTAAGTTTGTCTTTGTGAATTGTTCTACTTCTTGTTTTATGTATAAGTATCTGTTAGCACCAGATACAAGTGCTGAATAAAATATATCTCAAGCACACTATTTCTCTGTGGTTCTTTTACCACCTCAACGATACAACAGTTTGCCATGCTAATCGCGACTGTCTTCCTCTGATTGTCTGATTTTATTTCACTTGGACCCTAACAAGGCCCTAGATGGGAGCTGCACAAGAATGCTGCGTGCGATCGTGGAAACAACACCCCTGTACGACCACTTGTCCCTTATCTCACAAACCATCCGAGTGAGACGGACAAGACATGCTCGACACTGCTGGAGAAGCAAGGACGAGCTCATAAGTGAAATTCTCCAGTGAAATGCAACACTTCTTGGGGTTACCCAGAATCCTCCACCAGCGCGCGGGCCATTTAATTCTTTCCACCTTTTGCTCGCCTAATAGCCGGACGTGTTCAGCCCTCTTCGTGTTCTTCTTTAAAGAGAACAGTTTTTTTTACACTTTCTGGTGAAGAGAATAAAGAAATTACCCTACCCACGGTGTTTGTTGTTCTATGCTAGAAGGAGTTAAACTACGCGAAACTAAAAGCCGTATTATACACTTTGGACAAGATATATGCGGTGAAGTAGGAGTTCACGATACAGATCCTATTGCTTTTAGCTTCCTGAAATTTACCTAAATTTTTAGACCGATGTAGATATATTGGAATACTAATATTAATATATAGATCTTATAGAAACGCAAAGTCTCTGAGGTTATGGCGATTTTGCGCCCCTTGAAGTTGTGTGCTGTGACAGCTGTCTCCATCCCTTGTTCTGTCACTGCTGATAATGTATTCTTTATTGTGATTTGCGCTATTTAAAAGTGTTACCTTCGAGTAGTTGCAGTGACTAAGATGTCTTATCATAATGGAGATTTAGTGTTTGTCTGTAACCGAAACTGTCACTGCTTACATCACAATACCCTCAGAAACTGCCTAAGTTTATCAATGAGTATTTGATTTATAGTCAAAATCACTAATACTAATAAATTTTGACAATAACCTTGGATAAGTGGATTTCGGCGGTAAGCATGCCTAAATAGTGAAGTGAAAGAAAAAAGCATATCGAAATAGTTGTAAAGTAAGTAAAGTCGTCAGGGTGGCCTAAAGTCGGTATCATCCAATCAGCGAGAGAGTCTATCCCCTTTTAACTAGCGCTAAACTAAGGAGATTATTTTAGCATCTGGGTGGAGCGCCACACCTATCATCAGCTCCTTTACCCCACAGATCCCTGTGCTACTCATGCGCTGAGTTGGCGAGGACCGGTATCGAACTAGGAACCTTGTGGTTTCTAGCCGAACGCTCTACCGACTGAGCTAACCCCAGTATATCATAGTCTCTTCAAACCCCTGTAACTTTTTTGCACGAAGACCCATGAAGGAAGATCTCAGTATGTTAATCTACAAGAAATAACCATTTAACAGCATCTGATCATGGGGCTCCAGTTCTGGAGAACTGGGCATTGTGAAGTAACCCTTCATTGTCATTACTCCCAGGTCCACTCTGAACCAGAGTGGTAGTACCTATAAGGTTACCATTTATAGGTCAAATAGAAGTGTTTAAAAATTATTCGTATTCAAAGGACCATGAGCAAAAAAAAAAAAAATCTTAAAAAACAACTACACAAGAAATGTAAATATGTAGGTACTATGAACGCGATTCTCTAACTCCTTGGCATAACATAACCCTAGACTAGTTGACATGCCGTTAATCTCAATCAATCAACAAACTGTGAAGTATTATTTGGATGCACTCTCTTAAATTTGATCTCACCAACTAATACTTTAATAGTCTTTATGATTTTTCAGTTGGTACAACGGCACAATTATAGAGTCTGTCACCAGACTCTATTGTGTCATTGTACCAACTGAAATAATCCTTATTGTTACTAGCAAATATATGCACCCTCCGTAGGGTGCAATATTTAAGTTTTAATGTAATAAAATATTATCTTAAATTAGAAAGGCTAATGGAATTAAATAAAAATGGGGTGATATGATAAATCCAACCAACCAACCAGCCATGACTAAACTTTGTGATACGAAATAAAAGTGGTAAACTCAAGTTGAAACGTATTAAAACAATTTACATTTTTTTGTTTATATTTTTATCAATACTCAAGTTTTTATTCAATTTCAAGGGGGAAAATGTGTTTAAAAAAATTGAATACCCAACAAAAATGAATAAAACAAAACGTCTTCGGCGTAAAATAACCCAACAAGGTTTGACATGGCATAAAATCCAACCAACCTAGTATTCCTAGTGTTTTAAAAAAAATGAATTCCCAACAAGATTGAATTAAACAAAACGTCTTTGGCATAAAATAACCCAAGTGTTGACATGCCGTAAAATCCAACCAACCTAGTATTCCTAGTGTTTAAAAAAATGAATTCCCAACAAGATTGAATTAAACAAAACGTCTTTGGCATAAAATAACCCAAGGGTTGACATGCCGTAAAATCCAACCAACCTAGTATTCCCAGTGTTTAAAAAAGGAGTTCCCAACAAGAATGAATAAAACAAAACGTCTTCGGCATAAAATAACCCATGGGTTGACATGCCGTAAAATCCAACCAACAAACCAATCGTATTATGTAACAATTTTTTTTTTTTTTTAGATATCAGAAGAAATAAAATGAAAGGCTTTGTATTACCGTTAGTGATTTCCTTTTTTGTTAACTAGTTGACTATTTGACTGTTTAATTTGTATTTTATGTTCGTCTCAAAAGTTATGGCAGAATCATCAACTATGGGTTGTGGAACATCAAAACATTTACAGAGACTTTCGCCGAATAATCGACATGGTAAGTATTTTTTGTTTGTTTTTTTCTCTCTCTCTCTCTCTTCTCTCTCTCTCTCTCTCTCTCTCTCTCTCTCTCTCTCTCTTTCATGTTGGCTGGGGCTGCAGAATACACAGACAGCACCTCTGCAAAAGGGTAAGATATTACCCAATGGCGCCACCTGGTGGACGTTAGTGGTGGCTAGGCAGTCAGTGATCCATAACATGCAACACTCCACTTTGGTCCTTACTTGAGCTAGACTGGCATTATACGAGGTGTGTTTGAAAAGTAATGAGACTGTTGTCACAAACAATTCATTTAAAATCCAAACAAACTAAATGTTTTCTCTTCCAAAGTAGTCCCCCTCCTTAAATCTAATGCACTTACTTTCCCATCCTTCTCTGTCACGCTGCTCTGTCCTGCTGGGAGGATTCTTCTGGTATGTCTCTCAGCTCCGTCATTACGGACCTCTTGATGACCTCAACGCATTCAAAATGGGTTCCCTTGATGAACCCTTTCAGCTTGGGAAGTGCGTGGGATGGGACGATAGTTGTGGCAGCACAAATCGTGATTTTTTTTCTTTTTCCCAAGGTGAAAGGGCTCATCGAGGGGACCCGTTTTAAATGCATTGGGGCCATCAAGAGGTCCATAACGACGGAGCTGAGAGACATACCAGAAGAATCCTTCCAGCAGAACAGAGAAGCGTGACAGAGAAGGATAGGAAAAGTTTATTAGATTCAAGAGGGGACTATTTTGGAAGAAAAAACATTTCGTCTGTTGTTTGGATTTTAAATGAATTGTTTGTGACAACAGTCTCGTTACTTTTCAGACACACCTCGTATAATGCAAGTAAAGACCAAAGTTGAGTATTGCATGTTATGGAACCACTTAGTACCTGGGTCACTGACTGCTCAGCCACTACGATCCTGTCCTCAGCCATTTAATTTGTTGATTGGATTTTAAATGAGTTGTTTGTGACAACAGTTTCATTACTTTTCAGACACACCTCGTATAATGCAAGTAAAGACCAAAGTTGAGTATTGCATGTTATGGAACCACTTAGTACCTGGGTCACTGACTGCTCAGCCACCACGATCCTGTTCTCAGCCATTTAATTTGTTGATTGGATTTTAAATGAGTTGTTTGTGACAACAGTTTCATTACTTTTCAGACACACCTCGTATAATGCAAGTAAAGACCAAAGTTGAGTATTGCATGTTATGGAACCACTTAGTACCTGGGTCACTGACTGCTCAGCCACCACGATCCTGTTCTCAGCCATTTAATTTGTTGATTGGATTTTAAATGAGTTGTTTGTGACAACAGTTTCATTACTTTTCAGACACACCTCGTAAGGACTTGGTGTTTGGTTTTAAGCTAATACCCACAATTTCTTATAATACTAACAAAAGATATTTCTAGTCGTAAAAGTGAATTTTGCCTTTGAAAAGAAAAGTTCAAGACGAAGTCAAAAGTTACATGTCTGCTTAGTTTGACTTTATAAAAAGAGAATGGTGATCTAATTTCATATTTCGTTTCTTTCTTTCTACCTCTCTTTTTTCTTTCTTTCTTGTTTTCCCAGCAAACCAGCAAAACCTGTTTGAGGCAAAGTTTTGTTTGGACTCGAACTGGAATTAAATAACAAATAAACTTTTGATCAAAATCAAATATTAACATTTATGTTCCTCTGTGAAAACTTATGATTCATTCAACAACCAAATTACAATTATGAGTGACGTGCTTATACAATTTTAACCTCCACTAACAACACAAGACAAACTGTTTTTTTGACATTTAGGGGCTATTCGCAGAATTGCGTCCCGGCCCCCCGCCTTAAAAAACGCTAGGTGTGATAGCTGAAAAAACAACCCTCCCTGCGAATGAAGTCCCTAGCTGAAGTGGTGCCTGCTGAAAAAAAAAACAACAACCGGCGCTTAAAGCGTTTTTCCCGAAAAGTTAATGCGATATTTTACCTCTTCCAGTCTTTTTCCGACAAGTAAATGTAAATATTTTAACCCTCCCACTCTTTAGAATATTTTTTTTTTGGGGGGGGGGGGGCTCTAAATATTTACATTTACTTGTCGATAAAAATATGGCTTACTTTTAACGCCTTTGAACCACTAAATAAAAATAAATTATTTGTCGATAAAAACGCCTTCAATCCGCTAAAAAAATTTTCGGTATTTTCATTATATCTTAATTTTTTTTGACAATCAATTACAAATAAAAAGTCAAAACATTTTTATTTACAACAATCAATTACAAATTCATATTCATTCGTAGGGAGGGTTGTTTTTTCAGCTATCACCGCCTAGCGATTTTTTAATGCAAGTGGCCGGGACGCAATTCTGCGAATAGCCCCGACATTTTAATTACAATCAACAATCTAAAATTGACCCAATGTAATGATAAACGAAAACACGGATAGGGTTAAGAAAACTTTATTCTACTTTTATTTTTAAACTTCTTTAATAAATTTGATGATTTTACTTATGATATAAATCCTATGACACTGAATTTCCACTAACTTCCACTTTTCAGGCAAAATCTTTCAAAAATCAATTTTTACACCACCCGAAGTGTGTTTTTTCTTTTTTGCTAGTGTTATTCAATGTCTGTTATTCCCTTCTTATCTGTCATTTAGTCTTCTTATCTGTCATTTTCCCTTATCGTCATTTAGTCTTCATATCTATCATTTAGTCTTCTTATCTGTCATTTAGTCTTTTTATCTGTATTTTCCCATATCATCTGTCATTTAGTCTTCATATCTGTCATTTTCCATTATTATCTTTCATTTGGTGTTCATGTCAGTTATTTTCCCTTATTATATGTCATGTAGTCTTCTTATCTGTCATTTTCCCTTCTTATTTGTCATTTAGTCTTATCTGTCATTTTCCCTTCTTATCTGTCATTTAGTCTTTTATCTGTCATTTTCCCTTCTTATCTGTCATTTAGTCTTTTTATCTGTCATTTTCCCATATCATCTGTCATTTAGTCTTCATATCTGTCATTTTCCCTTCTTATCTGTCATTTAGTCTTTTTATCTGTCATTTTCCCATATCATCTGTCATTTAGTCTTCATATCTGTCATTTTCCTTTATTATCTTTCATTTAGTGTTCTTATCTGTCATTTCCCTTGAAATTTCTTCATTTTACAGCTTTTTCGTTTTTAGAAATCAAAGCTGCCATTCTTATACAGAAATGGTACAGGAGAGCCCAAGCGAAATTGGAAACAAGGAGAAGAGTTGTATGGAATATCTTTCAAGAAATTGAATATCATGGAGAACAGAATCAGAATAAAGTAACTTCTTATTTTCAATCTTTTTTTCTTTTTTCTTTTAATTCTTTTCTTTTTACATTAAATCAATTAAACATCTGAGATAATTACTAACATGTTTAATACAACCCATAATATGTTGTTATTGTCTAGAGCAGAGTTTTTTTAACCGGTGTGCCGTGGCATACTAGTGTACCGTGAAGCTTCCGTAGGTATGCTGTGAATGTTGAGGACGGTTGATCATCCGCTGATATTTTTATTCTGTTACTTTAATTTTTTTGTTTTAATTAAATATTATTTTTTGTTTTAACTAGATATTTGTTGTACACTTAGAACAGAATTTTTCAACTCTGTCTTAGAAACAGATATTTTTACTTTTACATGATTAATTTTTTGCGAAAATTTATATTTTTACTCGACTTAATATATTTTATTTTACATTAACATTTAGATATTTTACTTTAATATATTTTTGTTTTATCATTTGAATGTTTTTGCACACCTGTTGAGAATCTTTGTCTTAGAAATTGTTATTTCTACTTAAGTAATTTCTTTGTGAAAATTTATATCTTTTATTCCATTATATACTAATGGTGTACCTCGATCAATTTATTGCCCAGCTCCTCACTGTGCCGTGAGATGAAAAAGGTTAAAAAAAAAAACTCTTGACTAGAGTGTTAATAAATAACTTCTACCTTCGCTGCCTTAGACGTATACTGGGCATCACCTGGAGGGACAGGATCACTAACACAACAATTCTAGAGAGAGCTCAACTCCACAGCTTGTGTTCTCTGCTGAGACAACGTCGTCTCCGATGGTTGGGTCATGTACGTCGGATGGATGATGGACGAATCCGAAGGACATCCTGTATGGAGAGTTTTCGTCTGGTAAGAGACAGATTGGTCACCCCCAGCTGCTTTTCAAGGATGTCTGCAAGAATGATCTCAGGTGCTTTGGCATTGTCCCTTCCAGCTGGGAAAAAATTGGCTCAGGACCGCCATCGGTGTCGGCAGGCTCTCCGTAGAAGACTGCTCATGTCAGAAGTCACCCTGACGCAACACCATAAAGCTAAGAGGTCCAGAAGAAAGCAGCGGCAACAAAGCATCGGCACATCAACATCTTCAGGGACAGCCTTCAAATGCGACATCTGTTGTCGAGAATGTTTTTCAAACATTGGACTTTTCAGTCACAGGAGGCGCTGTAACTTCAGGGGCACAAAAACTATATCATAGTCTTCCGAGACTGAAATGCCAATAAAGAGTGTTAATAATAGAATATTGGTTAAGGTATTCGAGCATTGACATCGCGAATAGGGAAGGTATTGTCTTCTTTAAACAGATTGTCATTCATATGGAAATCCAATCTCGCTGACATGTTAAAGCGAGGATTCTTCCAAGCTGTGGTTGTGTCCGTGCTACTGTACGGCTGCACTAATTTGATCCTAACGAGATGCCTGGAGAATAAGCTAGATGAAAGCTGCACAAGTCGTGGAAACAACACCCCACAAGGAAGCAACTGTACGGCCACTTGCCCCCTATCTTACAAACCATCCGAGTGAGACGAACAAGACATGATGGACACTGCTGGAAAAGCAAGGACGAACACATAAGCAACGTTCTCCTGTGAAAACTAGCACATGGACATGCTAATGTGGACCATCTAACAAGGACCTACATTGACTAGCTCTTCACGGATACTAGATGTTGCGCAGAGGACCTCCTGGGGACAATGAATGATAGAGAAGGTTGGTGAGATATCCGTGCTAATTGCAGAATATGATGAATGATTGTGTAACGATTAACACGATCGTTAAAAATTAAAAACCGTTAAAATCACAGACATCACAAACATCGATGTACGCCGTGAAACTAGCAGTTGTATAGGTCCCTTGTGAGAACTGTGATTTTAACGGCTTTTAATTTTTGATAATCGTTTTTAGTCATTGCTCAACATTCGACTCTCTTCTAAGGAATGGAGCACTTTGTGACGGCCTTTACACGCAAAGCGATGTGTGTATTAAAACAGTTAAAATCCCCTTCCCATTCTGTAAGTGAAGACAGCCTAATGGTTACGGTGCCGATCGGATTTCAATTCCGGCTGTAGGTAGCTTACAAAATGTCTAGCCACACTGAGGAGACTTGATAAGTCGAAGCACGTGTCTGTGGATGACCCTATATATATATATATATATTCAGGAGCCGGAGCCCCTAAGGTGGCGTGAGGCTGAAATCCAGTGCTACCCATCAACTCCTGCGACACTACCGTTGCCAAACTGCATTGGTCCCTTACCTTTCCTTTGGATCACAGCAGCAGTGTGGAGAGGGGGGATTTGCTGCATGGGCAACAGCTCATCCTCTATATGAACCCGCCCAAGCTATGTAGTTCAAGTTAAAAAAAAAATATGAATAAAAAACCTTGACACTACTCCATCGTCTGTTGTAGACGGAAGGATGCCAACCATATATATATATATATATATATATATATATATAATATATTATCCCACGCGCGAACAAGATGCGACATAAGGTCAATTTCTTACGGGGGTTTATCAAGTTTAAATTTAGTGTTTTCCTTCTGCTAGACTGGTTATCTGACCAAGGTTATGAAACCCGTCTGCCCTACTATTTACCCATATCTGGAGGGAGAGTAGCTGATTCATATCTGTCCCAAGAGCATTAGTGCTGTTAAATGCAAACAGCTTCGTCCAGAATTTGAAATGGAATGACATTCGACTATATATATATATATAACAATTGCTAATTACTCTGTTCACCTTGTATCTTGCTTAGTAACCCTTTTTTTCCCTATCCTTAATACTCGTGTTGTTTCTTCCTATTATTTCTCTGTTAACTCTGATACTAGAGTTACAGTACCTTTTTTATGGCTTGGCGCATGGAAGGGGAAAATAACAAGATCTCAAGGGACTTGTTAATTCAACCTAGCAATTGCTAATTACTCTGTTCACCTTGTATCTTTGCTTAGTAAACCTTTGTCACTATTCTTGATACTCCTTATGTTTCTTCCTATAATTTCTCTGTTAACTCTGATATTCGTGTTACAACAATTATTATTTTTAAAGAAGAAAAAAAAAAAGAAAAAAGAAATAATTTTTTTTCTGATGTATTATAATATCGTCTTTTTTATTTAGCTCCATGGTTTCTTCAATATTTTACTGAAAGAATTCTCGGATTATGAACATGGACAGGCGTCTCTCACTAAAAAAATCCTGCAAATACAAAAGAGGTTCTCCTATGGTAAGTTCCACTTACCTTGATTACTATATGTTCTTGTTATATACCCTACCCATGAACATTAATGGGTATGTCCCAATCCTCATATACCCTTACCTATGAACATTAATGGGTATGTCCCAATCCTCATATACCCTACCTCTGAACATTAATGGGTATGTCCCAATCCTGAACCTCCTGAACATTAATGGTATGTCCCAATCCTCATATGGGTATGTCCCAATCCTCATATACCCTACCTCTGAACATTAATGGTATGTCCCAATCCTCATATACCCTACCTATGAACATTAATGGGTATGTCCCAATCCTCATATACCCTACCTGAACATTAATGGGTATGTCCCAATCCTCATATACCCTACCTCTGAACATTAATGGTATGTCCCAATCCTCATGAACATTAATGGGTATGTCCCAATCCTCATATACCCTACCTCTGAACATTAATGGGTATGTCCCAATCCTCATTATACCCTACCTTGAACATTAATGGGTATGTCCCAATCCTCATATACCCTACCTCTGAACATTAATGGGTATGTCCCAATCCTCATATACCCTACCTCTGAACATTAATGGGTATGTCCCAATCCTCATATACCCTACCTTGAACATTAATGGGTATGTCCCAATCCTCATATACCCTACCTATGAACATTAATGGGTATGTCCCAATCCTCATATACCCTACCTATGAACATTAATGGTATGTCCCAATCCTCATATACCCTACCTATGAACATTAATGGGTATGTCCCAATCCTCATATACCCTACCTATGAACATTAATGGGTATGTCCCAATCCTCATATACCCTACCTCTGAACATTAATGGGTATGTCCCAATCCTCATATACCCTACCTCTGAACATTAATGGGTATGTCCCCTCATATACCTACATAATATGAACATTAATGGTATGTCCCAGAACATACCCAATCCTCATATACCCTACCTTGAACATTAATGGGTATGTCCCAATCCTCATATACCCTACCTCTGAACATTAATGGGTATGTCCCAATCCTCATATACCCTACCTCTGAACATTAATGGTATGTCCCAATCCTCATATACCCTACCTCTGAACATTAATGGGTATGTCCCAATCCTCATATACCCTACCTCTGAACATTAATGGGTATGTCCCAATCCTCATATACCCTACCTCTGAACATTAATGGGTATGTCCCAATCCTCATATACCCTACCTCTGAACATTAATGGGTATATGTCCCAATAGGGCAGGTTATCTCTCTCTTT
>CM042171.1:60236001-60310688 GCA_023376005.1 Doryteuthis pealeii | reverse complement strand
TACCTACCTATGAACATTAATGGCTATGTCCCAATCCCATTACCCTACCTATGAACATTAATGACTGATGTTTCCAATCCTGCATCTAACCCTAGACTATGACATTAATGGGTATGTCCCAATCCTCATATACCCTACGCTATGAACATTAATGGCTAATGTCCCAATCCTCAATATCCCTAAGCTATGAAATCATTATGGCTATGTCCCAATCCTCATTACTGCCTACTATGAACATTAATGGCTATGTCCAATCCTCATATCCCTAACTACTGAACATTAATGGGTATGATTCAATCCTCAATATACCCACTATAACATTACATGGGTATGTCCCACATCCCTCATTCATACCCTACCTATGAACATTATGGGTATGTCCAATCCTCATATACCCAACCTATGAACATTAATGGGTATGTCCCAAATCCTCATATACCCTACCTATGAACATTAATGGGTATGTCCCAATCCTCATATACCCTACCTATGAACATTAATGGCTATGTCCAATCCTCATATACCCTACCTATGAACATTAATGGGTATGTCCCATCCTCATATAACCTATGAACATCCAATCCTAATATACCAACCTAATAAACATTAATGGCTATGTCCCAATCCTCATATACCCTACCTATGAACATTAAGGGTAGTCCCAATCCTCATATACCCTCCTATGAACTTAATGTATGTCCCAATCCTCATATACCCTACCTAATGAACATTAATGGTATGTCCCAATCCTCATATACCCAACCTATGAACATTAAGGTCTGTCCATCTCATATACCCTACCTATGAACATTAATGGGTATGTCCCAATCCTCATATACCCTACCTATGAACATTAATGGGTATGTCCCAATCTCATATACCCTACCTATGAACATTAATGGTTATGTCCAATCCTCATATACCCTACCTATGAACATTAATGGGTTCCCATCCTCATATACCTACTATGAACATTAATGGGTATGTCCAATCCCTCATATACCCCAACATATGGTATGAATCCTCATCTACCCTACTATGAACATTAATGGGTATGTCCCAATCCTCATATACCCTAACCTATGAACATTAATGGTATGTCCAATCCTCATATACCCTACCTATGAACATTAATGGGTATAGTCCCAATCCTCATATACCCAACCTATAAACATTAATGGTATGTCCAATCCTCTCTCCCTACCTATGAACATTAACGGGTATGTCCCAATCCTCATATAACCCTACCTATGAACATTAATGGGTAATGTCCCATATCCTCATATACCTACCTACTGAACATTAATGGGTGTATGTTCCCAATCCTCTATTACCTACCTATAAACATTTAATGGGTATGAACCTATAACTACCTCAATCCTCATCCCTACTATGAACATTAATGGGTATATCCCATCCTCATTATTACCCTATCCCTATATAATGAACATTAATGGGTATGCCCAATCCTCCATATACCCTACATGACATTAATGGGTATGTCCCAATCCTCATATACCCTACCTATGAAACATTAATGGGTATAGTCCCAATCCTCATTATACCCCTACCTATGAAACATTAATGGGTATATCCCAATCCTCATATACCCTACCTATTGAACATAATGGGTATATCCCAATCTCATCATACCCTACCTATGAACATTAATGGGTATGTCCCAATCCTCATCTACCCCTACCTATGAACATTAATGGTATGTCCAATCCTATATACCCTACCTATGAACATTAATGGTATTCCCAATCCTCAATCCCTACCTATGAACATTAATGGGTATGTCCCAATCCTCATATACCCTACCTATAACATTAATGGTATGTCCCAATCCTCATCTACCCTACTATGAACATTAATGGGTATGTCCAATCCTCATATACCCTACCTATAAACATTAATGGATATGTCCCAATCCTCATTACCCTATATGAAACATTAATGGGTATGTCCAATCCTCTCTACCCTACCTATGAACATTAATGGATATGTCCCAATTCCTCATATACCCTGCCTATGAATAATTATGGCTAGGTCATCCTCATCTTACCCTATCTATGAACATTAATGGGTATAGTCCAAATCCTCACTATACCTGCCTATAAAATTAATTGGTATGACGCAATCCTCTCATCTACCCTAATATGACATTATAATGGGGTATGTCAATCCTCAATATACCCTGCTATGAGCATTACATTGTATGTTCCCAATCCTCATATATACGGAAGTATTATGCTGACTGAGTAGTCTTATACCATAGCAGTGCGTTTACCTCTTTCCACGCAATGGCGAGTACATTGTCTTTGTTAATGTTATATACCCTAACCTATGAACATTAATTGGAGTATTCCCCAATCTCTCATAAATACAGAAGTATTACTGCTAATCTTCGTTAACTTACAGCAAGGCTGCCAGAAGGGTAGCAAATATGGGGCATCCAGCGAAGATTCGAAGTTTGCTAAATTGATAAAAATATATTCTTTTAGCAGTCGTAATCATGTAAGGTAACAATTCAATAACATTAAATACTTACTGTTTTGGGGAAAGGTTTTTCGTTGCAGCATCGTTATCCTATAAATAATGGAGATTTGCTTCCGGTGTTTTGTCCTGTAACAAAAATTACGTCACATGTTACGTCACATTACCAAAATCGTCAATAACATAGAATAAATCTACTCAAAATTTTGAACATGCAGCATTAGAACCATCTCATTGTTTAAAACAAGTTTTAAATAAATAACATGACTGGTATTATATATCTATAGTATTAGTTTGTTTTTATTTTAATACATATTTAAAGTTTCTTTCAAATTGTTTTTTATTTTTTATCCTTTAATGAATTTGATGATTTTACTTACTTAGGGTACACACTACGCGACATTGATTTTAACCTTCAACCCCTCAGGCAAATATGTTCAAAAAACCCTCTTCCTGCTATTTTTTACATCGCCTGGAGGGTGTTTTTTTTATTTTGTTTAGTATGTTTTAATGTTCTTCTGTGTTGGGTCCATTCGTCTCTCAAGTCGTATGCTGTTATGTTCTTTCAGCCGAGCAATTAAAAGGGACAGTATGTTCTGTTGGTTTCAGCCGTCCCTGTTAAGCGCTTAGTCCCTTCTGTTAAAAAATTCGGTAATTTATGAGGAATGCGTCCGGTCTCCCTGCCTCAAAAACCGCTACCCGGTGACTATCAAAATAACAACCCCAGTCGTCGTAATTCCTTTGTTTATTTATTCGTGATTTGTCGTAATTCTTTGTTTATGAAAGAGGATAATATAGTTTGGAATAGACTGATGATAGATAGATAAACACAAAATAATATAGATAGATATGAAAAATGGACGATAGATAGATATTTTCGACAAGTAAATGTATTTTGTGTGTGTGGGGGGGGTAGCTTCTTTTTTTGTCGTAATTCTTGTTTATCTAACAACCTAAAAACAAGACTATTAAACAAACGTGAATAAAGGAAACTCTTAGTATTTAAAGTAATATATGTAATAATGAAACAATATTGAGACTAAGACTAGATAGATATGAAGATGGATAGTTTTGATACTGAGCTGGTCGTTATTTTAATACTCGCCGACAGCAACTCTGAGGCAGGAGACCGGGACGCACTTCCTCATAAATTACCAAAATTCCTTAGGATGTTCGCCCTACTAGTTTTTCTTCCGGGATGCACTTATTCCGGGCACGGTGTATTGGAAGGATAACCTATATTTTTCATAGTTCACATAATCTACATATTGAGTTTGTACTACTATTTTTATACTAAAACTGAGTTAAATCAACTTTTGCTTCCTAAAGCCTTTTTTTTTACTGTTTAGTTTAATGACATGAAAGTTATACTAAATTATTCCTTACTTTTGGATTGAATTATGTTTTTTAAAAAAATCCGTTTTTAATTGTTCTAATTAGTCGTAATTTGAAATTAAGTCAAAACCGACTAATCTCTTACTTTATCTTTGTCTATCACTTCTTTCCTATATATCTCTTGATTACCTCCTCGTTTATATAATGTTTATGTCTCAGGAGAATAAGAGAAAAGAGAGCCGGGAAATTTGAAATGTATTCAACCCATAGTTTAAATGAGGTCAAAACTTACAAAATGATTTTTAAGGTTTAGTCCGGCGGTATTTATTTATTTATTTTAAATTTTATTCGCTTTGCTAACCCCTTTTCCCTAATCTCAATTATCTACCCCAGAGTGAATGGGTGACCTAACGGGTCATGTTTTTGTCTAGTATTTTATGTTTGCTTGGTAAATTCCTGATGAATAGGGCATACGTTCCAGTCATGTTGAAAGCACCGGTTCCCACCTGATCACGAAGCAATAATTATCTTGAGGTTTCTTCTTCTTAACCGTGTCCTGTCTTCTGATGTGGAATTTCTTGAGTTTCACGCTTGAATGACCATTAGTTGTTTTTCTTCACATTTATGTTTTTTTCAAGTTTTTTGATGTATTATGCTTGTCAATGTGTTGGCAATTGGCTTTTCCTGGCTACTGCAATTAGTCTTTCCTTACTTTTATTAGTGGTATTCGTTAAATGCTTGATTGTTGTATCTACACTATCTTCAATGTTGGCGAGACTCTTCTCTTTTTTCTTGGCAGATTTAGTCTGCCCTATGTCGAATTATTATTATTTCAGGCCCGGGTTAGCTCAGTCGGTAGAGCGTTTCGGCTAGAAACCACAAGGTTCCTAGTTCGATACCAGTCCCGCCAGCTCAGCGTATGAGGAGCACAGGGATCTGTGCGGTAAATGTAAGGAGCTGATGGTAGGTGTGGGCGCTCCACCTCAGATGCTAAAACAATCTCCTTGGTCTAGCGCTATTGAAAAGGGGATAGACTCCCTCTGATTGGCTGATACTGACTTTAGGCCGCCCGTCGACTTTACTTATTATTATTATTATTATTATTATTATTTGCTCCTTTTGAGTTTTCAGATCAGCATTAGCTGATGGCTTTCACTGGAATCTGAGTGACAGCAAGTCCTCCTCAGGTCTCCAGGACTCTTCTGAGTATTCTGGCAGATTGCAGGCAGTGCAGTGTTCTGAAATGGTTTAAACTTCCTCTGATATCCAAACTTTCCAAACCCTTTTCAAATCCTTTTGGACTGTTCAAGTGACCAACTACAATTGGTATCACTTTCACTTTCATATTCCATAACTTTTTTCAGTTTCTCTGGCAAGGTCCAATTATTTGTCCATTTTTCATTTTTCCTTTTTTCATTATTGATTATTATTATTATTTATTATATAATTATTAATTATTAGGTTGGAGAAAAAGATCAAGGAAGAAAAAAGAAGAAAAAGATGTTTCAGATGTGTATATACAATCGAAGGAGATTACCGATGGTCCAATATTAACTTTCCCACTGATATTAACAACTTCATTCTTTGATTGATGCTTTTAAAACGAAAGGTAGGTTTATTGCGACACATTTTATTCATAAAGTGAGAGATAGGCATTTAAATGAAGATTATTATACTTTTTGCCATTGAACTATCCTATACTGTGGTATAATCACAGCTCCTAAACAGTAAAGAGAGTTAAATCAAGATTATATATTTTTTTACATATTGAATTATTACGCCTAGCTCTTAGTAAACATATAAAAGTTGTCATAATGAATTATCTATGTGGTATATCACAGGTTCCTGTTAGTCAAGATTATATACTTTTACATATTGAACATTTGTATATGACTTCGTAAACATATGCAATAGTTGTAAATAATGGATTATATATCTGTGGTATATCCACAGGTCCTGTATATTGAAGTATTTAGTTAATTTCCTCTTAATAAACATATCAAACGTTGTAATAATTGGATAATCATTACTGTGGCAAGTCTTGCTAGTGAAGAGATTTAATCAAGATTAAAATATACTTTTTACAATATTGACTATTAGCAATAGTCTTAAGTAAACATATCAAACGTTTATATATAATTGAATTATCATACTGTGCTAATATTTACAGGTTTGCTAGTCAAGATTATTTACTTTTTATATATTGAATATTTTAGCAATAGCTTTAAGTAAACATATAATACGTTTTAATAATTAATAATATACTGTGGTATATCACATCTGCAGTCATATTTAAATTATACTTTTTACATATTGAATATTTTGGTT
This sequence comes from Doryteuthis pealeii, assembly GCA_023376005.1. NCBI lineage: Eukaryota > Metazoa > Mollusca > Cephalopoda > Myopsida > Loliginidae > Doryteuthis > Doryteuthis pealeii. The sequence goes on along the minus strand of CM042171.1, from coordinate 60,304,526 downwards.
AATTTACACATATTGAACTATTTTCGCCATATTACTCTTTAAAGGTAAACATATAAGACATTGTAATAATTGAATTATCATACTGTGGTATATCCACGGTCCTGGTAGTATTGAGTATTTAGCAATAGTCTAGTAAATATCAGACGTGTAATAATTGAATTATCATACTGTGGTATATCACAGAGGTCTGCGCTAGTATTTAACTATTTTAGCAATAGCTCTTAAGTATAAAACTATAGACGTTGTAATAATTGAATTATCATACTGTGTATTCACAGGTTTTGTAATTATTGTTGTTATTATTATCGCCAGATATTGCAATGCGGAGAATATCTTTTCACTGCTGAATGAAACGAAATCAGTTTCAAAGAACGGACGGCAACTTTTAATGCTGTATTCCACATCAATATTGCATCAAGTTAAATCTGTGGAATATTCATGTAAATTGGATGATCTTCTTGACTGATTTTTATCAAGGGTGAGTAACTGAATATTATCTAACAGTCTGAAAAATATTAATAATACAAAATATAAAGCCCATCTTAAAAATTAATGATAACAAAATATTCGTGACAAAAAAAAAAAAAATCAGGTAAAAAATCGCCAAAAATGTAATTTGCCCTTCACTAATAGTCTGTTCAAAATGGTATGATATTTGGGCTACGGCTATAGATAAAGTGAAAAATGTGATCCCATGACATTCACATTAATTATTAATTATACTTTTCTTCTTCAAAAATTAAAAGTATAATATCTGCTAAGTCGGTCGATTTCCAAAAGGGTATGAATTTTGGGTTAACGGCTTAGGGTAAAGTTGAAATATGTGACAAAAGATGACAATTCCATCTATTATTAATTTAATGATATTTTTTCAAATTCGAAACAATTCAAAAGTAAAATATTTGCTAAGTCGGTCTGATTCCAAAAGGTATGATATGTTTGGTAGGCTTTTTTCTAGGAGTAAAGTTGAAAATAATGGTGACACATGACCCATGAATTCACATTTATTATTATTTATGACATTTTCTTCAAATTCAAAAGTATAAATTTTTGCTAAGTGGCTGATTCCAAAAATGTATGATATGTTTGGGTTAACGCTTCTAGGAGTAAAGTTGAAATATGTGACACACTGAACACTGAACATTCACATTATTATTAATTATGACTTTCCTTCAAATTCAAAGTATAATATTTGCTAAGTGGTTGAATCCAAAAGGGTATCTATGTTGGTGACGGCTCTAGGAGTAAAGTTGAAAAAAAACGTGACCACTAACATTCACAATTTATATAATTTATGAATTTTCTTTGAATTCAAACAATTTTAAAAATTTATCTATTTCATTGTATTTTTTTCTTTCTTTTTTGTCCGTTTTTCATTTAGATACATTCATCCCATTGTGAATTCTTACGTATTCAATGGAGATTTCATAAGGGGAAATAACTAGTTGAAGTGGTGGCCATTATTTTCTTTGGTCTAATTTTGTTTCAACAATGTTTTCCTGAACGCGGAAATCAACTGATGACAGAGCAATCATTTTGGTGAGTGGTATTTTTCATTGATAAGATTTCTAAAAATTTCAGGTTATGCTGCATCTGTTTGAAATGTGACATATTAAACGGTCAATTTCACATTGTTTGGAGCTTCTCAGCCACCAAAAATTTTACGTCCAGACCTCTGTCAATGCTCGTGGAGGCATCTGTTCTGCTTTATTTTGACACCATTTTTGGAATAGCTTAATAAAAATTAGCGAGCTATTGTCATTGGAATGGCAGTTCGGAGACTACACAATTCTTGTGCCTTGAAGTACAGCATTGCGTCTCGGAAGACAATATAGTTATGTACCTTTAGAAGTTACAGCGCCTCCTGTGACTGTGAATCCGTGTTCGAAAAACCATTCTCGACCCAGTGTCTTATACGCGAGCTATTAGTTCGAAGCTAACAATCCTTGTATGCATTAGGCTATTGGAAATAATAACTAAACTGAATATTGGTAGGGAAAAGGAAAGTCAATTTATAAAAGGATAACAACAATTAAATTTAATAATATAAAGGATATGCACGGGCGCTTCGGGGCCTGTGTCTATTAATGAAATTAACACGTGTCCCAAGGGACTATCCGCAGCAACACTGCCTCGATTTAAAGGGCAAGGCTGGGTTTATTATTGCCTGCGCATGAGGCGCCTCGAGGGAGAATGCCAACGAGATTCGACGAATTTTTTGTGTCTACTGACCATGAGCTTGGCTTGTGGGTGACCCACAAAAATGTCCTTGTGTCAGCCCTCATAAGTGGGGTGAGCGGCCAATACCTTAATATAAAAGGATAAAACTGTTTCAGTCCAAACAACAAAAAAGGACCCAACGAAGTGTAACACGAATAGATGGAACACACTGGTTTTCCTTTGTTTTGTATTACTTGGAGTCAAGGGCGACAGTGTGTGCCTTAGTCCACAGAGAAAAGAAAGACCACGTCTTTTCGTTCTGAGTCGAGTGCTGAAAGAAATGAGCTAACGGCTTGAATTGTTACGTGACAACGGACACGTGGCGCGGGGAAACTTGCCTATAATCCCTAAAGGAGACGATTATATTTTGCGTCTTAAAATCTCAAACAATATTAAGATAAGTTTTTGTTATAAACCAATTCCAAACGGCGACGAGTTTGCATTTGTAGATTTTTTAAAGAATATAACAAAAATATATTTTTAAAGTATTTTTGATTTTTTTTTCTCTAAAACTCGTTCATTATTGAATGACCAGTTGTATAATTTTTTCATAATTTGTTTGCATATCTTGTGATTTTGTTGTCTATTGTGTCTGGTGGACTGGTGTTCCATGTTGTGTTGTTTGGTGTGGGTGCTTGGTCGGGGATTTTAGGCATGTTTAACCCGTACTGGTCTTCTATGCCGAAGACCTGCTTTATTCATTCTTGATAAGTATGAAATTTGGGTATTTTAAACTTAATTTTCTTTTTTTTAATACATTTTTTAAACTCATTTTTTCCTATTTTAATCGTTTATACATTTCTTTCTATTTACCCATCGATGGGACCAACCATCACCACCACTCCAGGCAACAGTGGACCGTGTGTGTGTAATGTGTGTGTGTGTGTGTGTGTGTGGTGTGTTGAATTCTGGTTCCGTTGAAGGTTTAATTGAATTATGTGTTGTAAAGAATTCCTATGTTGCGTCGGATGCTCGTATAATTCCACTTGTTATTTTTTTTTTTTTTTTTTTTTGCATGATTAAGAAAAAGATCTAAAAAATCAGGTTCTGTAACGTATTTACAAAATACGATCACAGGAAAACAAAAATGATATTTGGTATAGAACATAACAAGTATTTTAAAATGAATTTTTTTTTAATAGAGAAATATATAAAGCATTCCACATTTTTTATCGATTAGAAGTGAACGTCTGCTTGTTTGAATTGGAATTGATGTGGTAACCAGCCGTTCAGAATGACTTTTCTTTTCTTTTCTTTTTTTTCTCTTTTTTTTTTTTCTTGCCACTTTAAAATCTCTTTTCTTCACCGTGATTTTTTTTTTTCTTTTCTACAAAGTAATTTTTTTTATCCTTTGTGTTTTTCGTGGGCTTCCATATTGACAACCGATCCTGTCAGATTAGAATATGTACGTTGAGCTTTACAGAAATGGACAAAAAGTATTTTTCAGTTTTGTGATCTACTTTATAACCTGATAAATCAGGTAGTTTTGTGAATCTTCCATCGTCTCTATTGAAATGGGTTTGTTTTTTTGCTTTGGTTTGGTTTACGGCATATCAAACTTCAGTGGGTCATTTAATATGCCCTCCAGATTTGAAATAAACTCATTTTTCGGCAAATCTGGAATGATAATCAGAGATCAGATTTGTCTTTGATAACAAAAACGTTTATGCTTGAGGGTGAGCCAGACTGATATAATAGACATCTGTTGACAGACACACACACACAAAGTATACCATAAACAACACACACACACACACATACACCGCAAGAGAGTTGGAAGACGATGAACAAACCAAAATGGACAGCCACTAACAACAGTTCATTTCCGGTAGTCTTTGTAGATGAGATTTTATTCGAAATATAAGACTAATACATAGGTTAACAACATGATAGTTACTCTTTTTCTTTACACTTGATTGTGATACCTTCAAAACCAACCACTCAAAATATTTTTTCAAGTTTAACCATAGATGGGACCTATAGGTACTACCTCCGGGTTAGAGTGGACAGGGAGCAATGAAATGATGAAGGGCTGCTCACATCCCCAAACCTCAAGAATGGAAACCTCACATCAGATAGAGTTTAACGTCATTCGGACAATGCAAATCCACTTTGGTCTTACTTAAGCTTAGAAGGCGGTCGGAGAGGCCCTCCGATAATCGGCTGATCAACGTCAAGCCCTAACACCTATATGACTTGTCCTAGCTCTATTATCCTTATGACAAACCTATATCCTTTTTCTTAATATATGTGTTAGAAGGCTGGCTGGGGGTCTTCATGTCTAGTATGATCGTTAACTTTATCTGATGTGGAAGTTATTTCTGGAGGTCTGCGGAATGTGGAGACCATCTTCATTTACATTGCTCCAAGGTCACTCTGTCTCGGACTGGTAGTACTGTTAGGGTCTATCTATGGGTTAAATAGAAAAACTGTGTTATAATAGGCACTTGCTGAAGTTGCCGAAAAATGTATTTACAAATTATTTAACCCTCTGACTAAAAAAAAAAATTGAGTAACCAGAAAATGATTTTTTTTTTCGAAATTTGTCGGCATTCCAGACGCGATCGAGGTTGATATGCGTTAACAAACACACCAAACTTAGCAAACTCTCAGATATTGGTCAGTGTTTTCACAACAGGAGATGGGACGTCAGCATTAGACAACAACATCGTCTCAGATTTGTTTGGGTGTTGAGAACTGGTATTTTGACATGAAGGTGTTTCCATTCTATAAGACAATTTTTATTTATTTATTTAGCTAAGAACAATTGGTCTATGGTAAATAAAAACAATGTTTGAAGCGAATCACCCAGCACTACATTAAACTACTATACACTTGGCTGTCCATCGTAATTACATGATGAACTCGCGATGCATTTTCCTCCAATGTTAATGGGTTTGGTTGCGTCTTGCAACTACCTATGGGGATATTCAAGTCCTTCGGTTTTTTTGAATGTTGTCTTGCGTAACCTGAGCTTTGGTATACCGATTCTATGGATCCCTCTTCAGTTGAGAGTAAGAATCTGCTTTGGTAGTCTGTCATCCAAGTCCTTGTTTAAGTGGCTAGCCCTCTCAGTTGCGTTGTATGACAGTATTGTCATCATGCCAGGGCGTCTAGTTTCTTCAGGATGGTCTGTTAGAACATGTTGCACATGACATTTAATAAACTGCGCAAGGACATGTAGTATAATGTTTCTATGGGCATCTGCTTTGGGATTCGTCAGGGTGTCTGCACACACATTAGAACAGCGTATACGCCATTTAAACACGAAAAAGAGCCATATACTTTGGTGCATTACTTATATATTTCACGCTATTTTTTTCTTTATTCTCTTCTTCCCTCTCCTCCCTTCTCTCTCGTCTCCTCCTCGCTTGTCCATTCTCTGTCCTTCTCTCGTGTCCTCTCATGTCATCTCTCTCTTCCTCTTCATTCCCTCTTCATCCTGTCCTCTCTTCTCTCTCTCTCTCTCTCTCTCTCTCTTCTCTTTCTCTCTCTCTTTAAAATGTCGTCATCGAGGTGGAATTAGGGTTGGAGTAATTATATTATAAAAGGAAGTTTGTTATTACGTGTCGATTTTATAACTCAGCAAACGAGAAGTCATTTCAAGATCTGAATTGCATACTATTGATATGCTTATAATAAGAAACACACACAAATTGGGTTTGATTTATAATGATAAAAGCGATAGAATTCACAAAAGATTTTTTTAAAATAAGTAACACACCTCATCTCACCTACTCACGTCGACACGAGTTTAGTTTTGAACTTCCAGACAGAAGACTCCGTCACTGTAATGAAAGAAAATACGATTGTTATTCTAAAAACAAAAACTAAGTTAACCTGACACCCCACCCAACCTCTCGTGACCACAATTCGAGCTTTGAAGTAGCGTCCCAATTCTAAACTTTGTTAAAAAAGAAGTCCTAATATAATTTAAAAAAACCTCCAACCACTCTCGATACTGGCTTGATATTTTGAAGTGAGTGCATCCTGACCACTTCAAATGTTTTTTTTTTATTTATTTAGTTTTTGAACTTCTAGCATATGGCGTAGGAAAGGCAAATGATAATCATATGCGTTTTTTATTAATACAACATTAATTTATTTTAGTTATTTTATAATCCGGTTATGGACGTGGTACTTTTGCTAGTTATGTTTATATTATATATAACTTTAAATAAGTAAACTTAAAATCTGTCATCTTGACTATGATAAAATTTATTTTCGACAGGGACCATATATGATTCTAATCACGTCCATGAGATCTTCGATTAATTCAGCGGATTTACACTGAAGATCCTTATGGTGAAAACTCAGTACGTTTCTTTGTACCAACTCTACTTAGTATTGAGCATCTTTGGTATTTGTTATATGCTGACTTACCCCCTATTCCCGCCTACTAACATCGTGGCCATATTCACCGGTAAGTTCAACTTTTCTTTTATATATATATATATTATATATATTATATATATATATTATATATATATCACGGATTGCGTTCAATCGTGGGGTATGGTTAATATCTATGAATAGCGGAGGGATTCGATGCTCACTAATGCACATAGTGAACGGATTGCTATGAAGGTGTACCACGGTTGTGTAGAGGTTCCAGTTAGAGTCACGCTCTGTCACTTATACTGAATATCACGATCGATCTCGTTTTGATGCTCCTTGACCTTTGGTGTCCATGACAAACGGTTTGCTAAGAGAAGATATCCTCGTGTTGATATGGAAAAAAGCGGAGGGGTGACTTAGTGATGAGAGAGAGAGAGAGAAGAGAGCGAGAGAGAGAGAGGAGAGAGGAGAGAGAGAGAAGAGAGGTTACATCAAGGATTTTTACATATTGAACAAATGAATAGACTCTAAGTAAACATATCAAACTTGTAATAATTCAATTATATAAGCTGTGGTATATCCACAGGTTTCTTGCTAGTCAAGATTATTATACTTTTTAACTATTGAACTATTTGGCATAGCTTCTTAAGCTAACATATCAACTGTTGGAAAGTTGAATCATACATTCTATATCCACGGTCCATTACGTTATTATATTATTATTATTATTATTATTATTTTATTATTATTATTATTATTAGTAGTAGTAGTAGTAGTAGTAGTTTGTAGTAGAGTTTTGTTGTATATATAATTTTATTTTTGAATTTTTATTTTCTGTATTTAGATATGGTTTTCAAAAGAATTATGAATAAGTAGAGGTAGTTTATTACTTGAATTATAAAAATATTTTTTTTGGGGTTTTTTTTTTTTTCGGAACAAAATCAGAAAAATAATAAAAGGTAATAAAAATAATTAAAATAATAAAAAATATAAATGATTAAAATGATAAATCTAAAAGAATAATGATAAAATTAAGTGTTACATTATTAATAAGTGCCTATTAATTTTTGCAAAGTAGTAATAGAATTCAAAAAGTACTGGTTAATAGGAAGAGTCATGGAAAATACAAGTTGTTAGCATTGTCTCTGGTCAGATCGAATCGTGACTACAGGAAGTAGAGTCACAGCGTTAGATTCAGCCAGGTATGGAGAAGACAGACGCTAAATAGCGTCACTTCTAAGATTGGTTTTTCTGTCCTGTGTCTTGGTTAATTTGGGAGTTGAATAACGCGTCAAAATATCAAAAGTTGCGTGTTCTTGATAAAACAGAACGGATCAAAGATAAAGAAACGCAAGATTCCGATGGAAAGACAGAGAAGAGAGAAGACCAAACCAGTACAGAATCGAACCAGGAACTCGATGTACCGAGCCGGACCCTTTAACGGAGATGAGCTTAAAACGACCGGTTTAATACGTTACAATTCTTCTGATATTCTTTGAGTATTGTAAGATCAAAATGTTTAATTACTTATGTTTGAATAATATTATATCTTACATGGTTTATTTGTTTATCAGGTTCATACAACCCTTGTGAGAGATTCTTTGATGGTGTTTTAAATGGCTTCCTATCGGCACCATAATAGATGAAAAATTCTTGTCATTCATGGCGGCTCTCAAATAAACCGACTTAATACTTTGGCAAACTTAAGCGACAAAAAGGTGAAGATGATTTAACATTCAACATTTCTAACATAATCTTTACATTTCATTTGTATTGTCAAATATGGAGATCAAGTCATTTCAACTTTATAATATATTATAACTATATATATATACTATCTATATATATATATATATTATATATAATGCTTACGACCTAGACAAGAGAAAATGGTTAGAGATTTAAAAACAGTGGTTTTATTATTTAAATGCTAATTTTCTCTTCCTTCCTCTTTCATTCTATATATATATATATATATATATATCTATATAAATATTATATAGGTGTGTCAAAAAAGGTATCAAGAATTTTTGTACTTTTCTGACACACTTATATCTGGAAAAAATAACGTTTCATTCATTCTCATTTCTATCTCGTACATCAGCGCCAATCTGGATCTTTTTTGGTCAGCTCTTTCTATATATATATATATAATATATATATTATGATACTATATACTGAGAGAGGAGAGAGAGAGAGAGAGAGAGAGAGAGAGAGAGAGAGAGAGAGAGAGCAGAGAGAGAGAGAGAGATTATCTCAAAGCTGCACGCACTACATCGATCTGCTACTAACACGCGCTTTTTTACTGTTTAGTTTAATGTACGAAGTTATATTAAATTATTCCTTATTGTTAGAATTGAGTTAATGTTTGAAAAAAAAATCCTTTAAATTTGGATCTAATGTCGTTAATATAAATTACAATTCAAACTGACACGTTTTTACCTCACATTCTGCTATCAATTTTCCCCTTCTATGGATATTTTTGATTACTCCCGTATGATGAATGATTGTTAACAAACCGAACCACTGCAGCGTAAACTTATTAATCATCTTGTTAATGAAACTTTGTGTTTGTTTTCAATTTATTATATTCACAACACAACACACCACACAAACACACACATAGCACGACAGCACATACCCACACACACACACACACACATGTATATGTGTAAAAGTTTTGTAGAAAAACAAAAGTTATTTAAAGTTTTGCTGAAGAAATCTGTTTCAACATATGCGGTCTTTATCAAAGAACATTGAAAAATTTCGTATAATACGCATTTTTAAAAATTATTTGAAAATTCGCTACTGACGAGAGCGTTCTGTGCCTCGTGATTAAGATATATCTATTTCGTTTTTCCGTTTCAATGTTGTTTGATAAAGACGGATACGGTCGAACAGATTTTTGTCAGCAAACTTTAAACATTTGTTTTCTAAAATTTCTAGCACATATTGTCGTTCATACCATTTTAAACTTCATATATATATATATATATATATATATATATATATATATATATATATAATATATTATTCCATTGGTGTTAAATGCTGAGCTATAGTATTGTGTAGAGCTATATAACAAATTAATTCGAAGAGATTTATTAATACTTTTATATATGAATATTGCATAGTGCTGAAGTAAACATATCAATACGTTTTAAGAGTCGAAATTATCATACATGCTTTATCCAGGTTTCCCCGTATTTGATTTGTTATGTGACAAACTTTTCATGGGATTTATAAAAAAGCAAAAGACATTTATTTAAAGGAATTCTTTTCTCTTTGTCCGCATAATTTGATCATCAGGGGGGGGGGGGGCAAGGCGTGGCCTTTACGTAAATGAAGAAAAAAAGTGAATATAATGAATGGTATGATAATTTGACTCTTAAAAACGTTTTGATATGTTTACTTCAGAGCTATGCAATAGTCAATATAATAAAAGTATATAATTCTGTCGTAATTAATTTTATACTAGCTTCGTCACAATACTATAGCTCAGGCATTTAAACACAAGTGGGAAATATATATATATATATATATTATATATATATATATAATATATATATATATATATATATATGAAAGGTAAAATGGAATGAATCCGACAATATGTGTAGAAAGTTTTGTAGAAAAAACAAGATGTTTAAAGTTTTGCTGACAGAAATCTGTTTCGACCGTATGCGGTCTTTATCAAAGCAACATTGTAAACGGAAAAACGAAATAGATATATCATTAATCACGAGGCACAGAACGCTCTCGATCAGTAGCGGAATTTTCAAAATAATTTTTAAAAATGCGTATTATACGAAGATTTTTAATGTTGCTTTGATAAAGACCGCATATGGTTGAAACAGATTCTGTCAGCAAAACTTTAAAATATCTTTTTGTTTTTTCTACAAAACTTTCTACACATATACATGTGTGTGTGGTGTGTGTGTGTGTGTGTATGTGCGTGTGTGTGTGTGTGTGTGTATGTGTGTGTGTGTGTGTGTGTGTGTGTGTTTGGATATAGATAATTGAAAAAACACAAGTTTCATTAACGAAAGGATGATTAATAAGCCTACGCTGCAGTGTTTCGGTTTGTTTAACAATCATTCATCATAACGAGGAGGTAATCAAAATATCCATAGAAAGGGGAAAATTGATAGGCAGAATGTGAGGTAAGAAACGGGTCAGTTTTTGATGTAATTGTATATTACGACTAATTAGATCCAATTTAAATGGATTTTTTTTTAAAAACAAACATTCTACAACTAAGGAATAATTTAATATAACTTTCGTGACATTAAACTAAACAGTAAAAAAGCCTTAACAACGATTAGCTCAGCTTTAGTATAATCTTCTTCTCTCTCTCTCTCTCTCATGCTCTCTCTCTCTCTCTCTCTCTCTCTCTATCTCTCTCTTCTCTCTCATATATATATATATATATATATAATATATATATATATATAATATAGATGTACAAAAAAGTATCCAGATTGGCGCTGTATGTACGAGATAGAAATGAAGATGAATGAAACGTTATTTTTTTTCCAGAATATAAGGTGTGTCAAAAGTACAAAAATCTTGATACCTTTTTGACACACCTTATATATATATATATAATATATATTATATATATATAATATATATATAGAATGAATAGAGAAGGAAGAGAAAGTATTAGCATTTAAATTTAAAACCACTGTTTTTTTAAATTCTCAACATTTGTCTCTTGTCTGAGGATTGCGTAGCATATATATATTATATATATATATAATATATATATATATATATATATATATATATTATATAAAGTTGAAATGACTTGATTCCATTAAGTTTACGAATACAAATGAATGTAAATGATTTATGTAGAAATGTTGAATGTTAAATCATCTTCACCTTTTGTCGCTTTAAGTTTGCCAAAGTATTTAAGTCGGTTGTATTTGAGATGCCGCCATGAAATGACAAGAATTTTGTCATCTATTATGGTGCCGATAGGAAGCATTTAAAAACCATCAAAGAATCTCATCACAAGGGTTGTATGAACCTGATAAACAAATAGAACACATGTAAGTATATAATATATTCAGAACATAAGTAATTAAACATTTTGATCTTACAAATACTTCAAGAATATCAGGAAGATTGTAACGTAATTAAACGGTCTGGTTAGCTCAGTCGGTAAAGTGTCCGGCTGGTACATCGAGGTTCCTGGTTCGATTCTGTCTGGTTTGGTCTCTCTCTTCCTGGTCTTCCATCCGGATATGTTCTTGGCGTTTCTTTATCTTTGCATCCGTTCCTGGTTCTTATCAAAGAACACGCAACTTTGGATATTTTTGACGCTTTATTCAACTTCCCAATTAACCAAGACACAGGACAGAGAAATAACTCTTTAGAAGTGACGCATTTGCGTCTGTCTTCTCAAGTAACCTGGCTGAATCTAACTCTGTGACTCTACTTCCTGTATTCACGATTCGATTGACCAGAGACAAGCTAAAAAACTGGTATTTTCCATGACTCTTCTATTACCAGTTTATTTTTTGAATTCTATACTACTTTGCAAAAATTAATAGGCAACTTATTAATAATGTAACACTTAATTTTATCATTATTCTTTTATTTTGATCATTTTTAATCATTTTTATATATTATTATTTTTATTACCTTTTATTATTTTTTTCTGATTTTTGTTCCGAAACAAAAATATTTTTATATTCAAGTAATAAAACTTACCTCGTACTTATTCATAATTTCTTTTAGAAAACCATATTAAAATAACAGAATAAATTCAAAATAAAATGTTATATATACAACAAGAACTCTACTACAACTACTACTACTACTACTACTAATAATAATAATAATAATAATAATAATAATAATAAATAATAATAATGATAATAACTAATGGGACCTGTGGGATATATGAATGTGATGATTCAACTTTTCCAACATTTGATATGTTAGCTTAAGAGCTATTGCCAAATAGTTCAATATGTAAAAAGTATAATAATCTTGACTAGCAGAACTGTGGATATACCACAGTATGAAATTGAATTATTACAACGTTTGATATGTTTACTTAAGTGCTATTGCATTTAGTTCAATATGTAAAAATTTGATTTAACTCTCTCTCTCTCTCTCTCCTCTCTCTCTCTCTCTCTCTCTCTCTCTCTCTCTCTCTCTCACTCACTAAGTCACCCCTCCCTTTTTTCCATATTCAACACGAGGGATATCTTCTCTTAGCCAACTCGTTTGTCATGGACACAAAGTTGCAAGGAGCATCAAACGAGGATCGATCTTGATATTCAGTAGTAAGTGACGAGCGTGACTAACTTGGGAACCTCTACACAACGTGGTACACCTTCATAGCCAATCCGTTCACTATGGTGCATTTAGTGAGGATCGATCCCTCCGCTATTCAGTAGATTATTAACCATTACCCCACGATTGAACGCAATTCCGTGATATATATATATATATAATATATATATTTATATCTATATATATATATATAAGAAAGTTGCTTACCGGTGAATATGGCCACGATGGTTAGGTAGTGCGGAATTCAGGGGGGTAAGTCAGCGATATAACAAATACAAAGTGCTCATTACTAAGTAGAGTATGGGTACAAGAGATAGTACTTGAGTTTCCCATAAGGATCTTCAGGGTTAAATCCGCTGAATTATCGAGATTCATGAGTGATTAGACTCTATTGAGTCCCTGGTCGAATAAATTTATCATAGTCAAATGACAGATTGTTAAGTTTTACTTAATTTTAAAGTTATATATATATATAAACTATAACTAGCAAAAGTAACGGTCCATGACCGGATTATAAAAAATTTAACATAAACAATAAATTGAATTGTTGATAGTTAATAAAACGATATGAGTATCATTTGCTTTCTACGACAATATGCTTAGAAGTTCAAAACCTATAAATAAAAAAAAAACATTTGAAGTGGGTGCAGGGAATGCACTCACTCAAATATCAAGCCAGTATCGAGGAGTGGGGTGGGAGGGTTTTTTATTTATTATTAGGACTTCTTTTTTTTACAGTTAGAAATGTGTTGGACGCTACTTCAAGCTCGAATTGTGTCGACGGGAGATGGTTGGGTGGGGGTGTCAGGTTAACGTTGTTTTTGTTTTTTTAGAAATGAACAATCGTATTTTCTTTCATACAGTGACGGAGTGCTTCTGCTGGGAAGTTCAAAACTAAACTCGTGTCGACGTGAGTAGGGTGGAGATGGAGGGTGTGTATACTGTATTTTAAAAATCTTTTTGTGAATTATATCGCTTTAATCATTATAAATAAACCCCAAATTTTGTGTGTTTCTTAGTTATAAGCATATAAGTAGTATGCGAGATTTCAGATCTGAATGACTTCTCGTTTGTGAGTTATAAGTCGACACGTAAATAACAAACTTCTTTTATATATATAGATACTCCACCCTAATTCACCTCGGGATGACCGACATTTTAAGAGAGAGAGAGAGAGAGAGAGAGAGAGAGAGAGAGAGAGAGAGAGAGAGAGGAGAGAGGGGGGACAGAGTGAGAGGGAGAGAGAGAGGAAGAGAGAGAGTGACAGAGAGGGACACAGAGAGAGAGGGAAGAGAAGGGGACAGAGTGAGAGGGAGAGAGAGAGAGAGGAGAGAGAGGGGAGAGAGAGAATAAGAAAGAAAAATGAAGGCGTGAATGATATAAGTAATTACAAGTATATGGCTTCTTTTTTCGTTGTTTAAATGGCGTATACGCTGTTCTAATGTGTGTGCGACACTGGACGATATGCAAAGCAGATGCCATAGACTACATGTATACTACATGTCACTTGCGCAGTAATTTAAATGTCAGGTGGTGGAACATTTTCTAACAGGACCTCCTGAAGAGAACTAGACTCCCTGGCATGCATGAATACTTGTCCAACGCAACCTGAGATGGCTGGCCACTTAAACAGACTTGGGGATGACAGACTACCAAAGCAGATTCTGTACTCTCAACTGAGAGAGGGATCACATAGAATCGGTAGACCAAAGCTCAGGTAAAAGACAACATCAAAAGAAACCTGAAGACTTGAATATCCCCATAGGTAGTTGGCAAGACGCAACCAGAGACCTTAAATTGGAGGAAAGATGATTCGCGTGGTGTCATCTATTGTATACGATGGACAGCAAGTAGTAGTAGTAGTATTAATGTATGTCTGGGTGATTCAGCTTAAACATTTGTTTTTTATTTACAATAGACAATTTGTTCTTAGCTAAATAAATAATAAAAAACTTGTCTTATTAGAATGGAACCACTTCATGTCAAATACCAGTTCTCAACCACCCCAACAAATCTGAGACGATGTTGGTGTCTAATGCTGACGTCCCATCGTGTTGTTGTGAACACTGAACGAGATATCTGGGGAGTTTGCGTAAGTTTGTGTGTTTTGTTTAACGCATATCAACCTCGATGGGCATTTAATGCCGACAAAGTTTCGAAAAAAAATCATTTTTGCTGGGTATCAATATTTTTTTTTCAGTCGAGAGGGTTTAAACTAATTTTGTAAAATACGGATTTTGCGGCAACTTCAGCAGTGCCTATTATATAACACATTTTTTCTATTTAACCCATAGATGAGACCCTAACAGGTACTACCAGTCCGAGACAGAGTTGACCTTGGAGCAATGGTAATGAAGATGTTCTCCACATTCCGCAGACCTCCAGAAATGGAATTCCACATCAGATAAAGTTAACGTCATACTAGGACATGAAGACCCCAGCCATCGCTTCTAAACATATATAAGAAAAAGGGATATAGGTTGTCATAAGGATAATAGAGCTAGGACAATCATATAGTGTTAGGGCTTGACGTGATAGCCGATTGATCGGAGGGGGCCTCTCCGACCGCCGTCTAGCTTAAGTAAGGACCAAAGTGGAATGTTGCATGTCCGGGAATGACGTTAAACTCTATCTGATGGTGAGGTTCCAGTTCTGGAGGTTTGGGAATGTGGAGCAGCCCTTCATCATCATTGCTCCCTGTCCACTCTAACCCGGAGTGGTAGTACCTATAGGGTCCATCTATGGGTTAATAGAAAAAATTTGGTGGTTTGGTTTTGAGGCTATCACAATGCAAGTGTAAAGAAAAAGGAGGTAATATCATGTTTGTTAACCTATGTATTATTCTTAATATTTCGAGATAAAATCTCATCTACAGAAGATCTCCGGAAATGAAGCTGTTTGTTAGTGGCTGTCCATTTTGGTTTTGTGTCATGTCTTCCAAACTCTCTGCGTGTGTGTATGTGTTGTGTGTGTGGTGTTTGTTTATGTGTATACTTGTGTGTGTGTGTGTCTGTTCAACAGTGTCTGATTATCATTCCAGGTCTGGCTCACCCTCAAGCATAAACGTTTTGTTATCAACAGGACAATCTGATTCTCTGATTATCATTCCAGATTTGGCCTAAAAATGAGTTTATTTCAAATCTTTGGGGCATTAAATGACCCACTGAGGTTGAATATGCCGTAAACAAACCAAAGCAAACCAAACCCATTTTCAATAAGAGACGATGGAAGATTCAAAAGACTGACCTGATTTATCAGGATTATAAAGTAGATCACAAAACTGAAAATACGTGTTTGTCTTTCTTTAAAGCGTCAACGTGACATATTCTAATCTGACAGGATCGGTTCAATATGGAAGGCCACGAAAAACACAAAGGATAAAAAAAAATACTTTGTAGAAAGAAAAAAAAGAGATCACGGGTGAAGAAAAGAGATTTTTAAAAGTGGAAGAAAAAAAAAAAAGAGAAAAAAGAAAAGAAAAAGAAAAGTCATTTTCTGAACGGCTGGTTACACATCAATTCAATTCAAAAGCAGACGTTCACTTCTGATCTATAAAAGATGTTGGAATGCTTTATAAGATTTTCTATAAAAAAAAATTCATTTTAAAATACTTGTTATTCGTTATTACCAATATCATTTGTTGTTGTTCCTGTTGATCGTATTTTTGTAAATAGTCAGAACCTGATTTTTTTATATCTTTTCTTATCATGCAAAAAAAAAAAAAAAAAAAAATAACAAGTTTTGAATTATACGAGCATCCGACTCAACATAGAATTCTTTACGAACACATAATTCAATAAACCTTCAACGAACCAGAATTCAACACACACACACACACACACACACACACATACACACACACGGGTCCACTGTGGCCTGGAGTGGTGGTGATGGTTGGGTCCCCATCGATGGGTTAAATAGGAAAGAAATGTGATAAATCGATTAAATAGGAAAGAAATGAGTTTAAAGAAATGTATTAAAAAAAAGAAAATTAAGTTTAAAAATACAAATTTTCAGTACTTATCAAGAATGAATAAAGCAGGGCGTCTTCGGCATAGAATGACCCAGTACGGGTTAACATGCCGTAAAATCCGACCAAGCAACACACCAACAACACACACATTGACACACCAGTCCACCAGACACATAGACAACAAATCACAGATGATGACAACAATTATGAAAAATTATACAACGTGGTTCATTCAATAAATGAACGAGGTTTTAGAGAGAAAAAAAAATCAAAATACTTTAAAAATATATTTTTTTTATGATTCTTTTAAAAATCTACAAATGCAAACTCGTCGCCGTTTGGAATTGGTTTATAACAAAAACTTATCTTAATATTGGTTTTGAGATTGTTAAGACGCAAAATATAATCGTCTCCCTTTAGGGATTATAGGCAAGGTTTCCCCGCGCCACGTGTCCGTTGGTCACGTAACAATTCAAGCCGTTAGCTCATTTTTCTTTTCAGCACTCGACTCAGAACGAAACAGACGTGAGTCTTTTCTCGTTCTCTGTGGACTAAGCACACACGTGGTCGCCTGACTCCAGAGAATACAAACCAAAGGAAACCAGTGTGTTCCATCTATTCGTGTTACACTTCGTTGGGTCCTTTTTGTTGGTTTGGGACTGAACAGGTTTTATCCTTTTATATTAAGGTATTTGCCTCTCACCCCACTTATGAGGGCGTGACACAAGGACATTTTATGTGGGTCCACCCACAAGCCGAAGCTCATGGGTGGTAGACACAAAAATGCGTCGATCTCGTTGGCATTCTCCTCGAGGGGGCCTCATGCGCAGGGCAATAAACCAGCCTTGCCTTTAAATCGAGGGGCAGGTGTTGCCTGGGGGATAGTCCCTGGATCGACGCTGTTAATTTCATTAATAGACACAGGCCCCGAAAGGCCCGTGCTATCCTTTTATATTTAATGTAATTTAATGTTGTTATCCTTTATAAATTGACTTTGCCTTTTCCTACCGAATATTCAGTGTTAGGTTATTATTTCGATAGCCTAATGCATTACAAGGATTGTTAGCTTCGAACTAATAGCTCGCTATAAGACACTGGGGTCGAGAATGTTTTTCGAACATCGGATTTCACAGTCACAGGAGGCGCTGTAACTTAAAGGGTACAATAACTATATTGTCTTCCGAGACTGCAATGCTGTAACTTCAAGGGCACAAGAATTGTGTAGTCTTCCGAGACTGCAGTGCCAATGACAATAGCTCGCTAATTTTTATTAAGCTATTCAAAATGGTGTCAAATTAAACAGAGTGCTCCAGGCTTGTACAGAGGTCTGACGTAAAATTTTTGGTGGCTGAGAAGTCCAAACAATGTGAAATTGACCGTTTAATATGTCACATGTTTCAACAGATGCAGCTATAACCTGAATTTTTAGAATCTTATTCAATGAAAAATAACCACTCACCTAAAATTGATTGCTCTGTCTTCGTGATTTCCGCGGTTCAGGAAAACATTGTTTGGAAACAAAATTAGACAAGAAAATATAATGGCAGCCACTTCAACTGAGTTATTTCCCCTGTCGATGAAATCTCCATTGAATACGTAAGAATTCACATGGGATGGAATGTTATTCTAAATGAAAAAACAGGGACAAAAAAGAAAGAAAAGAATACATGTAAATAGATAAGATTTTTAAATTGTTTGAATTTCAAAAGAAAATGTCATAAATTAATGATAAATGTGAATGTTAGTGTGTCACGTTTTTTTCAACTTTACTCCTAGAGGCCGTCACCAACATAGCATACCCTTTTGGAATCAGACCGACTTAGCAAATATTATACTTTTGAATTTGAAGAGAAATGTCATAAATTAAATAGATGTGAATGTCAGTGGGTCAGTGTGTCACATTATTTCAACTTTACTCCTAGAAGCCGTAACCCAACATATCATACCATTTTGGAATCAGGCCGACTTAGCAAATATTATACTTTTGAATTTGAAGAGAAATGTCATAAATTAATAATAAATGTGAATGTCAGTGGGTCAGTGTGTCACATTATTTCAACTTTACTCCTAGAAGCCGTAACCCAACATATCATACCCTTTTGGAATCAGACCGACTTAGCAAATATTATACTTTTGAATTGTTCGAATTTGAAAAGAAATATCATAAATTAATAATAGATGTGAATGTCAGTGTGTCACATTATTTCAACTTTACCCCTAGAAGCCGTAACCCAACATATCATACCCTTTTGGAATCAGACCGACTTAGCAGATATTATACTTTTGAATTTGAAGAGAAATGTCATAAATTAATAATTAATGTGAATGTCAGTGGGTCACATTTTTCAACTTTACTCCTATAGGCCGTAGCCCAACATATCATACCATTTTGGAATCAGGCTGATTTAGTGAGCAAATTACATTTTTGGCGATTTTTACCTGATTTTTTTTTTTTTTTGTCACGAATTATTTTGTATATCATAATTTTTTAGATGAGGCTTTATAATTTGTATTATTAATATTTTCAGACTGTTAGATATATTCGTTACTCACTTGATAAAAATCATCAAAAGATCATCCAATTTACCATGATATCTCCACAGATTGTAACTTTATGCAATATTGATGTGGATACAGCATTAAAGTTGCCGTGTCTTTGAAGACTGATTTCGTTTCATTCAGCAGTTGAATAAGATATTTCGCATGCAATATCTGGGCGATAATAATAACAACAATAATTAACAAGACCTGTGGATATAGCACAGTATGATAATTCAATTATTACAACGTCTGATATGTTTATTAAGAGCTATTGCTAAATAGTTAAATACTAGCAGGACCTGTGGATATACCACAGTATGATAATTCAATTTTACAACGTCTGATATGTTTACTTAAGAGCTATTGCTAAATACTTCAATACTAGCAGGACCTGTGGATATACCAAGTATGATAATTCAATTATTACAATGTTTGATATGTTTACTTAAGAGTTATGGCGAAATAGTTCAATATGTAAATAACAAAATAGTTCAATATGTAAAAAGTATAATAATATTGACTGGCAGGACGTGTGGATATACCACAGTATGATTATTTAATTATTAAAACGTTTGATATGTTTACTTAAGAGCTATTGCTAAATAGTTCAATATATAAAAAGTATAATAATCTTGACTAGCAGAACCTGTAGATATAGCACAGTATGATAATTCAATTATTATAACGTTTGATATGTTTACTTAAGAGCTATTGCTAAATAGTTCAATATGTAAAAAGTATATTAATCTTGATTTAAATCTCTTCACTAGCAAGACTTGCCACAGTATGATAATCCAATTATTACAACGTTTGATATGTTTACTTAAGAGGAATTACTAAATACTTCAATACTAGCAGGACCTGTGGATATACCACAGTATGATAATCCAATTATTACAACGTTTGATATGTTTACTGAAGTGCTATTACGAAATAGTTCAATATGTAAAAAGTATAATAATCTTGACTAACAGGACCTGTGGATATACCACATTAGATAATTCAATTATTACAACGTTTTATATGTTTACTTAAGAGCTATGGCGTAATAATTCAATATGTAAAAAAATTATAATAATCTTGATTTAACTCTCTTTACTGTTAGGAGCTGTGGATATACCACAGTAGGATAGTTCAATGTCAAAAGTATAATAATCTTCATTTAAATCCTTCTCTCACTTTATGAATAATAATAGTGTCGCAATAAGACCTACCTTTTCGTTTTTAAAAGCATCAATCAAAGAATGAAGTTGGTTAATATCAAGTGGGAAAGTTAATATTGGACCATCGTAATCTCCTTCGATTTGTATATACACATCTGAAACATCTTTTTCTTCTTTTTCTTCTTGATCTTTTTCTCCAACTAATAATAATAATAATAATAATAATAATAGTAATAATAATGAAAAAAGGAAAATGAAAAAATGGACAAATATCTGGACCTTGCCAGAGTATAACACTGTAGTAGTGTTATGGACGGATTGGCTATATCTGATTGGATACTTAAAAATAACAATTGAGTCTAGAGTTGTACAAGCGACTGATATCAGAATACCAGTCAATTGGGGGAGGTAATGTCAACACAGGATGATAAATTAATTACTCTAACACAAAGAAATTCTAATGGCTAAAAGTCGGTTGATGGTTGATATAACACAAATGACTTTTTTTTACAAATGTTTTCATGTAAATATGTATTATCATTCTTGTAACATCAACACAAGATAAGAAATAATTTTGAACTTCTAATGGCAGAAATAGGTTGATGTAAAGCAAAAGCCTGTTTCATACAAATGTTATCATATTATCATTTACATGAAGACTCCAAAAGATAGGAACCAATTTACCCAGGCTAAAATCGGTTGTTGTAAAAGGAATGGCTGCTATCATATTTATATCTATTGTTATTCTTGTGAAGACTACACAAGATAATAAAAAATTACTCGAACAAAAACAGTTTAAAGATTAGATCTTTAAAATGTTGATTAGTTAAGAATTACAATTCGTCCGGGTGGTCTTAGGCCAGTTTCTGGGAATTATCATAGCAACTGACAAGACCATTTATACAATAACAAAAATATTACCAGGTGCTTCACCAATCAGGAAACTGGGGTGGAGACTTATTGACCCCCCCCTCCAAGATGTGTAACCCAAGGCCATGATTTCGATTGGCCGTCCAATCAAATGCGACCGCGTGGGTGGGTTTTTCTACACCTCCTGATGTTTACACTGTAGGGCCATTGGTCCGGCATTTCTATTGGCTGGCCAATCAGAGCCCAGGATTCAGGGGTTTGGAACCCATAAAAGAGGACCCAAAAGGGTTCCAGGCAGATTGGAGAGCTGATACTTAACCAGAGTGGAGAGCTGGTCCTTGACCAGATCGGACAGCTGGTTCTTGACCAGATTGGACAACTGCTTCCATAGTAGATTGATAGCTCCGTTTCATAGCCCTTGTCACCGTCTTTGCTTTGTCATCTTGTTACTCAAAGTCCTGAATTTAAATCAGAACCCAACATATATCGCCAGTCAGTCCACAAAATTCCAACTCAACTTCAACTCGATACCCCTTTGTGGTTGTACATGATGTTTAATCACTGTATGATTAATAAAGGTCTTTTATTGTTAAAAACGCGTTCGTATTAATTGTGGAACAACCTTGGTGAATTTGGTCATTTTCAGGTACAGCCCGGAGCAAGCACTTCAACTTTCCTATGGGTCAAAGAACACCCATCGTGTTAGATTCGGCGCCGCGACAGCATAGTATTACATTTGGTCCCGTGACCAGATCATAGTATTACATTTGGCACCCCGACCAACATCGTATTACAAGAGAACTGAAAAAGTTATGGAATATGAAAGTGAAAGTGATACCAATTGTAGTTGGTGCACTTGGAACAGTCCCAAAAGGATTTGAAAAGGGTTTGGAAAGTTTGGATATCAGAGGAAGGTTTGAAACCATTCAGAACACTGCACTGCTGCAATCTGCCAGAATACTCAGAAGAGTCCTGGAGAGCTGAGGAGACTTGCTGTCACTCAGATTCCAGTGAAAGCCATCAGCTAATGCTGATCTGAAAACTCAAAAGGAGCAAATAATAATAATAATAATAATAATAATAATAATAAGTAAAGTCGACGGGGCGGCCTAAAGTCAGTATCAGCCAATCAGCGAGGGAGTCTATCCCCTTTTCAATAGCGCTAGACCAAGGAGATTGTTTTAGCATCTGAGGTGGAGCGCCACACCTACCATCAGCTCCTTACTTTACCGCACAGATCCCTGTGCTACTCATACGCTGAGCTGGCGGGGACTGGTATCGAACTAGGAACCTTGTGGTTTCTAGCCGAACGCTCTACCGACTGAGCTAACCCGGCCCTGAAATAATAATAATTCGACATAGACAGACTAAATGTGCCAAGAAAAGAAGAGAGAGGTGTCTCGCCAACATTGAAGATAGTGTAGATACAACAATCCAAGCATTTAACGAATACACTAATAAAAGTAAGGAAAGACTAATTGCAGTAGCCAGGAAAAGCAATTGCAACACATTGACAAGCATGAATACATCAAAAACTTTAAAAAAACATAAATGTGAAGAAAAACAACTATATGGGTCATTCAAGCGTGAAACTCAAGAAATATCACATCAGAAGACATGGACACGGTTAAGAAGAAGAAACCTCAAGATAATTATTGCTTCGGTGATCTAGTGGGAACCGGTGCTTTCAACATGACTTGACCGTATGCCCTATTCATCAGGAATTACCAAGCAAACAATAAAATACTAGACAAAACATGACCCGTTAGGTCACCCATTCAGCTCTGGGTAGATAATTGAGATTAGGGAAAAGGGGGTTAGCAAAGCGAATAAAATTTAAAATAAATAAATAAATACCGCCGGACTAAACCTTAAAAATCATTTTGTAAGTTTTTGACCTCATTTAAACTATGGGTTGAATACATTTCAAATTTTCCCGGCTCTCTTTCTCTTTATTCTCCTGAGACACAAACATTATATAACGAGGAGGTAATCAAGAGATATATAGAGGGAAAGAAAGTGATAGACAAAGAATAAAGTAAGAGATTAGTCGGTTTTTGACTTAATTTCAAATTACGACTAATTAGAACCAATTAAAACGGATTTTTTTAAAAACATAATTCAATCCTAAAAGTAAGGAATAATTTAGTATAACTTTCATGTCATTAAAACTAAACAGTAAAAAAAAAAGGCTTTAGGAAGCAAAAGTTGATTAACTCAGTTTTAGTATAAAAATAGGTAGTACAAACTCAATATGTAGATTATGTGAACTATGAAAAATATAGGTTATCCTTCCAATACACCGTGCCCGGAATAAGTGATCCCGGAAGTAAAAACTAGTAGGGGCGAACATCCTAAGGAATTTTTGGTAATTTATGAGGAAGTGCGTCCCGGTCTCCTGCCTCAAGAGTTGCTGTCCGGCGAGTATTAAAATAACGACGCAGCTCAGTCTATTCAAAACTATCCATCTTCATATCTATCTATCTATCTATCTTTGTTCATATTTATCTATATTACTTTAAATACTAAGATTTTCTTTTATTCATGTTTGTTTAATGTCTTGTTTTTAGTTTAAATAAACAAGAATTACGACAAAAAAAGAAGCGACCCCCCCCCCAAATACATTTACTTGTCGAAAATATCTATCTATCTCCATTTGTTCATATCTATCTATATTATTTTGTTTGTTTATCTATCTCAGTCTATTCCAAACTATATATCCATCTTCATAAACAAGAATTACGACAAATTACGATAAATAAACAAGAATTACGACGAGCTGGGGTTGTTATTTTGATAGTCACCGGGTAGCGGTTTTTGAGACAGAAGACCGGGACGCACTTCCTCATAAATTACCGAATTTTTAACAGAAGGGACTAAGCCGCTTAACAAGACGGCTGAAACAACAGAACATACTGTCCCTTAATTGCTCGGCTGAAAGAACATAGCAGCACTTCGACTGAGAGACGAATGACCAACACAGAAGAACATTAAAACTACTAATACAAAATAAAAAACGCCCACCGGGCGATGTAAAAATAGATTTTTGAAACATATTGTCTGAGGGGTGGGAGTTAAAAATTCAATGTCATCGAGTTTGTACCCTAAGTAAGTAAAATCATCAAATTCATTAAAGGATTAAAAAATAAAACAATTTGAAATGTAAACTTTAAATATGTATTAAAATAAAACAAACTATATATAGATATATAATAGCAGTCATGTATTTATTAAAACTTGTTTTAAAAAACAATGAGGACTGTCTAATGCTGCATGTTCAAATTTTGAGTGTATTTATTCTATGTTATGACGATTTTGGGTAATGTGACGTAAACAGTGACGTAATTTTTGTTACAGACAAAAACCGGAAGCAAATCTCCATTATTAATAGATAACGATGCTGCAACGAACACCTTTCCCCAAACAGATAAGTATTTAATGTTATTTGAAATTGTTACCTTACATGATTTACGACTGCTAAAAAGAAATATATTTTATGAATAGCAACTTCGATCTTCGCTGGATGCCCCATATTTGCTACCTTCTGCAGCCTTGCTGTAAGTTAACAAAGATTAGCGCAATACTTCTGTATTTATGAGGATTGGGACATACCAATTAATGTTCATAGGTAGGGTATATAACATTAACAAAATACAATACTCGCCAGTGGCGTGAAAGAAGGTAAACCACTGCTAGTGGTATAAGACTACTCAGTCAGCATAATACTTCCGTATATATGAGGATTGGGACATACCAATTAATGCTCATAGGCAGGGTATATGAGGATTGGGACATACCCATTAATGTTCATAGTTAGGGTAGATGAGGATTGGTTCATACCAATTAATGTTTATAGGCAGGGTATATAAGGATTGGGACATACCCATTAATGTTCATAGTTAGGGTAGATGAGGATTGGTTCATACCAATTAATGTTTATAGGCAGGGTATATAAGGATTGGGACATACCCATTAATGTTCATAGTTAGGGTAGATGAGGATTGGTTCATACCAATTAATGTTTATAGGCAGGGTATATGAGGATTGGGACATACCCATTAATGTTCATAGTTAGGGTAGATGAGGATTGGTTCATACCAATTAATGTTTATAGGCAGGGTATATGAGGATTGGGAATACCCATTAATGTTCATAGTTACATTAATGTCATAGTTAGGGTTTAATGTTCATAGTTAGGGTAGATGAGGATTGGGACATACCATTAATGTTCATAGTTAGGGTAGATGAGGATTGGTTCATACCATTAATGTTATAGTTAGGAGGATTGGTTCATACCAATTAATGTTTATAGGCAGGGTATATGAGGATTGGGACATACCCATTAATGTTCATAGTTAGGGTAGATGAGGATTGGTTCATACCAATTAATGTTTATAGGCAGGGTATATGAGGATTGGGACATACCCATTAATGTTCATAGTTAGGGTAGATGAGGATTGGACATACCCATTAATGTTCATAGTTAGGGTAGATGAGGATTGGGACATACCCATTAATGTTCATAGTTAGGGTAGATGAGGATTGGGACATACCCATTAATGTTCATAGTTAGGGTAGATGAGCATACCAAATGTTAATTTAGTTTAGATGAGGATTGGGACATACCCATTAATGTTCATAGTTAGGGTAGATGAGGATTGGGACATACCCATTAATGTTCATAGTTAGGGTAGATGAGGTTGGGACATACCCATTAATGTTCATAGTTAGGGTAGATGAGGATTGGGACATACCCATTAATGTTCATAGTTAGGGTAGATGAGGATTGGGACATACCCATTTAATGTTCATGAGTTAGGGTAGATGAGGATTGGGACATACCATTAATGTTCATAGTTAGGGTAGATGAGGATTGGGACATACCCATTAATGTTATAGTTAGGGTAGATGAGGATTGGGACATACCCATTAATGTTCATAGTTAGGGTAGATGAGGATTGGGACATACCCATTAATGTTCATAGTTAGGGTAGATGAGGATTGGGACATACCATTAATGTTCATAGTTAGGGTAGATGAGGATTGGGACCATACCCCATTAATGTTCATAGGGTACATACCCATTAATGTTCATAGTTAGGGTAGATGAGGATTGGGACATACCCATTAATGTTCATAGTTAGGGTAGAATGAGGATTGGGACATACCCATTAATGTTCATAGTTAGGGTAGATGAGGATTGGACATACCCATAGTTAGGGTATGAGGATTGGGACATACCCATTAATGTTCATAGTTAGGGTTAGATGAGGATTGGGACATACCATTTAATGTTCATAGTTAGGGTAGATGAGGATTGGGAGGATACGAATTGTAATGTTTATAGTTAGGGTAGATGAGGATTGGAATACACATTAATTTGATAGTTAGGGGTAGATGAGGATTACCATACCATTAATGTTTATAGTTGGGTAATGATGAGGATTGGGACATACCCATTAATGTTTATAGTTAGGGGTATATGAGGATTGGGACATACCCATTAATGTTTATAGTTAGGGTATATGAGGATTGGGACGATACCCATTAATGTTCATAGTTAGGGTATATGAGGATTTGGACATACCCATTATGTTGTATGTTGGGATATGAGGATTGGGAGATACCATTAATGTTCATCAGTTAGGGTTATCATGAGGCATTGGGTACATATTCCATTAATGTTCATAGTTAAGGGGTAGATGAGGATTGGGGATCATACTTCGATTAATGTTTANAAGTTATCTGCATGAAAATAAAAAATACTAATTATTTTTACAATTTAAAACAAACAGTAGACGAATAACAGCATCTACGAAAGTCCGAGAGAACAGTAAAAAACAAACTATATTTATTTTATTTTACTAAACGAAAAAAAATCTTAGTTTTATGGCGTTTTATTTATAATTAAATTATCTTTTTTTCCTATTGAAAATAACAAATCCTGAATGTTAGAGAGAAAAAAAAGCGATTTTTTTTTCAGTTTAATCTCAAACCAAAACAAATCTAAACCTGGTTTGTTTTGGTTTAGTAAACCAAACAAACAGTTTAATCTCCATTTCGTCTCTACAAGTAAATATTTTTTTATTATTTATAATGCTTATTTTTTTAATATAAATTATTGATATCAAAGAAAGTTTCAATTGAAAAAGATAAATTTTAAATGATATTTAAACATGTTTTCCCCCACAGTATATAATCTTTCGACTGCGGTAAATTCTCCCTACATCACGCACGGAAGCCACATTCCTGAGCCTTAATTTTCAGCCTTTAAATTCGTTTCCTCAAAAATTGGTAATGATTTGGAAAAAAATATTTTGTGTCGTTATTTATCATGTTAACCCAAATATCACTATTAGAGCTGTACCCGCAGTTCCAAAAATCGACCTTCCCTAATGTCCCAATCCTCATATACCCTACCATGAACATTAATGGGTATGTCCCAATCCTCATATACCCTACTATGAACATTAATGGTATGTCCCAATCCTCATATACCCTACCTATGAACATTAATGGGTATGTCCCAATCCTCATATACCCTACCTCTGAACATTAATGGGTATGTCCCAATCCTCATATACCCTACCTATGAACATTAATGGTATGTCCCAATCCTCATATACCCTACCTAATGAACATTAATGGGTATGTCCCAATCCTCATATACCCTACCTATGAACATTAAGGGTATGTCCCAATCCTCATATACCCTACCTCTGAACATTAATGGGTATGTCCCAATCCTCATATACCCTACCTCTGAAACATTAATGGGTATGTCCCAATCCTCATATCCTACCTCTGAACATTATATGGGTATGTCCCAATCCTCATATACCCTACCTCTGAACATTAATGGGTATGTCCCAATCCTCATATACCCTACCTCTGAACATTAATGGGATGACCCAATCCTCATATACCCTACCTCTGAACATAATGGGTATGTCCCAATCCTCATATACCCTACCTCTGAACATTAATGGGTATGTCCCAATCCTCATATACCCTACCTCTGAACATTAATGGGTTATGTCCCAATCCTCATATACCCTACCTCTGAACATTAATGGGTATGTCCCAATCCTCATATACCCACCTCTGAACATTAATGGTATGTCCCCAATCCTCATATACCCTACCTCTGAACATTAATGGGTATGTCCCAATCCTCATATACCCCTACTATGAACATTAATGGGTATGTCCCAATCCTCATATACCCTACCTATGAACATTAATGGGTAATGTCCCAATCCTCATATACCCTACCTCTGAACATTAATGGGTATGTCCCAATCCTCATATACCCTACCTCTGAACATTAATGGGTATGTCCAATCCTCATATACCTACCTCTGAACATTAATGGGTATGTCCCAATCCTCATATACCCTACCTCTGAACATTAATGGGTATGTCCCAATCCTCATATACCCTACCTCTGAACATTAATGGTATGTCCCAATCCTCATATACCCTACCTCTGAACATTAATGGGTATGTCCCAATCCTCATATACCCTACCTCTGAACATTAATGGGTATGTCCCAATCCTCATATACCCTACCTATGAACATTAATGGGTATGTCCCAATCCTCATATACCCTACCTCTGAACATTAATGGGTATGTCCCAATCCTCATATACCCTACCTATGAACATTAATGGGTATGTCCCAATCCTCATATACCCTACCTATGAACATTAATGGGTATGTCCCAATCCTCATATACCCTACCTATGAACATTAATGGGTATGTCCAAATCCTCATATACCCTACCTATGAACATTAATGGGTATGTCCAATCCTCATATACCCTACCTATGAACATTAATGGGTATGTCCCAATCCTCATATACCCTACCTCTGAACATTAATGGGTATGTCCCAATCCTCATATACCCTACCTCTGAACATTAATGGGTATGTCCCAATCCTCATATACCCTACCTTGAACATTAATGGTATGTCCCAATCCTCATATACCCTACCTATGAACATTAATGGGTATGTCCCAATCCTCATATACCCTACCTATGAACATTAATGGGTATGTCCCAATCCTCATATACCCTCCTATGAACATTAATGGGTATGTCCCAATCCTCATATACCCTCCTATGAACATTAATGGGTATGTCCCAATCCTCATATACCCTACCTATGAACATTAATGGGTATGTCCCAATCCTCATATACCCTACCTATGAACATTAATGGGTATGTCCAATCCTCATATACCCTACCTATGAACATTAATGGGTATGTCCCAATCCTCATATACCCTACCCTATGAACATTAATGGTATGTCCCAATCCTCATATACCCTACCTATGAACATTAATGGGTATGTCCAATCCTCATATACCCTACCTATGAACATTAATGGGTATGTCCCAATCCTCATATACCCTACCTATGAACATTAATGGGTATGTCCCAATCCTCATATACCCTACCTATGAACATTAATGGCTATGTCCCAATCCTCATATACCCTACCTATGAACATTAATGGCTATGTCCCAATCCTCATATACCCTACTATGAACATTAATGGGTATGTCCCAATCCTCATATACCCTACCTATGAACATTAATGGTATGTCCCAATCCTCATATACCCTACCTATGAACATTAATGGGTATGTCCCAATCCTCATATACCCTACCTATGAACATTAATGGTATGTCCCAATCCTCATATACCCATTAATGGTATGTCCAATCCTCATGGAACATTAATGGGTATGTCCCAATCCTCATATACCCTACCTATGAACATTAATGGGTATGTCCCAATCCTCATATACCCAACCTATAAACATTAATGGGTATGTCCCAATCCTCATATACCCTACCTATGAACATTAATGGGTATGTCCCAATCCTCATATACCCTACCTATGAACATTAATGGGTATGTCCCAATCCTCATATACCCTACCTATGAACATTAATCGGTATGTCCCAATCCTCATATACCCTACCTATGAACATTAATGGGTATGTCCCAATCCTCATATACCCTACCTATGAACATTAATGGGTATGTCCAATCCTCATATACCCTACCTATGAACATTAATGGGTATGTCCCAATCCTCATATACCCTACCTATGAACATTAATGGGTATGTCCCAATCCTCATATACCCTACCTATGAACATTAATGGGTATGTCCCAATCCTCATATACCCCCTACCCAATCCTCATCTACCCTACCTATGAACATTAATGGGTATGTCCCAATCCTCATATACCCTACCTATGAACATTAATGGTATGTCCCAATCCTCATATACCCTACCTATGAACATTAATGGGTATGTCCCAATCCTCATATACCCAACCTATAAACATTAATTGGTATGAACCAATCCTCATCTACCCTACCTATGAACATTAATGGGTATGTCCCAATCCTCATATACCCTACCTATGAACATTAATGGGTATGTCCCAATCCTCATATACCCTACCTATGAACATTAATGGGTATGTCCCAATCCTCATATACCCTACCTATAAACATTAATGGTATGTCCAATCCTCATCTACCCTACCTATGAACATTAATGGGTATGTCCCAATCCTCATATACCCTACCTATGAACATTAATGGGTATGTCCCAATCCTCATATACCCTACCTATGAACATTAATGGGTATGTCCCAATCCTCATATACCCTACCTATGAACATTAATGGGTATGTCCCAATCCTCATATACCCTACCTATGAACATTAATGGGTATGTCCCAATCCTCATATACCCTACCTATGAACATTAATGGGTATGTCCCAATCCTCATATACCCTACCTATGAACATTAATGGGTATGTCCCAATCCTCATCTACCCTACCTATGAACATTAATGGGTATGTCCCAATCCTCATATACCCTACCTATGAACATTAATGGGTATGTCCCAATCCTCTCCTCATATACCCTACCTATGAACATTAATGGATATGTCCCAATCCTCATCTACCCTATCTATGAACATTAATGGGTATGTCCCAATCCTCATCTACCCTACCTATGAACATTAATGGATATGTCCCAATCCTCATCTACCCTACTATGAACATTAATGGGTATGTCCCAATCCTCATCTACCCTACCTATGAACATTAATGGATATGTCCCAATCCTCATATACCCTGCCTATGAATATTAATGGCTATGTCCCAATCCTCATCTACCCTATCTATGAACATTAATGGGTATGTCCCAATCCTCATATACCCTGCCTATAAACATTAATTGGTATGAACCAATCCTCATCTACCCTAACTATGAACATTAATGGGTATGTCCCAATCCTCATATACCCTGCCTATGAGCATTAATTGGTATGTCCCAATCCTCATATATACGGAAGTATTATGCTGACTGAGTAGTCTTATACCACTAGCAGTGGTTTACCTTCTTTCACGCCACTGGCGAGTATTGTATTTTGTTAATGTTATATACCCTACCTATGAACATTAATTGGTATGTCCCAATCCTCATAAATACAGAAGTATTACGCTAATCTTTGTTAACTTACAGCAAGGCTGCAGAAGGTAGCAAATATGGGGCATCCAGCGAAGATCGAAGTTGCTATTGATAAAATATATTTCTTTTAGCAGTCGTAAATCATGTAAGGTAACAATTTCAAATAACATTAAATACTTATCTGTTTGGGGAAAGGTTTTCGTTGCAGCATCGTTATCTATTAATAATGGAGATTTGCTTCCGGTTTTTGTCTGTAACAAAAATTACGTCACTGTTTACGTCACATTACCCAAAATCGTCATAACATAGAATAAATACACTCAAAATTTGAACATGCAGCATTAGACAGTCCTCATTGTTTTTTAAAACAAGTTTTAATAAATACATGACTGGTATTATATATCTATATATAGTTTGTTTTATTTTAATACATATTTAAAGTTTACATTTCAAATTGTTTTATTTTTTAATCCTTTAATGAATTTGATGATTTTACTTACTTAGGGTACAAACTCGCTGACATTGAATTTTTAACTCCAACCCCTCAGGCAATATGTTTCAAAAATCTATTTTTACATCGCCTGGAGGGTGTTTTTTTTATTTTGTATTAGTAGTTTTAATGTTCTTCTGTGTTGGTCATTCGTCTCTCAGTCGAAGTGCTGTTATGTTCTTTCAGCCGAGCAATTAAGGGACAGTATGTTCTGTTGTTTCAGCCGTCCTGTTAAGCGGCTTAGTCCCTTCTGTTAAAAATTCGGTAATTTATGAGGAAGTGCGTCCCGGTCTCCTGCCTCAAAAACCGCTACCCGGTGACTATCAAAATAACAACCCCAGCTCGTCGTAATTCTTGTTTATTTATCGTAATTTGTCGTAATTCTTGTTTATGAAGATGGATATATAGTTTGGAATAGACTGAGATAGATAGATAAACAAACAAAATAATATAGATAGATATGAACAAATGGAGATAGATAGATATTTTCGACAAGTAAATGTATTTGTGTGTGTGGGGGGGGGTAGCTTCTTTTTTTGTCGTAATTCTTGTTTATTTAAACTAAAAACAAGACATTAAACAAACGTGAATAAAAGGAAATCTTAGTATTTAAAGTAATATAGATAAATATGAACAAATTGAGATAGATAGATAGATATGAAGATGGATAGTTTTGAATATGAGCTGGGTCGTTATTTTAATAGTCGCCGGGCAGCAACTCTTGAGGCAGGAGACCGGGACGCACTTCCTCATAAATTACCAAAAATTCCTTAGGATGTTCACCCCTACTAGTTTTTACTTCCGGGATCACTTATTCCGGGCACGGTGTATTGGAAGGATAACCTATATTTTTCATAGTTCACATAATCTACATATTGAGTTTGTACTACCTATTTTTATACTAAAACTGAGTTAATCAACTTTTGCTTCCTAAAGCCTTTTTTTTACTGTTTAGTTTTAATGACATGAAAGTTATACTAAATTATTCCTTACTTTTAGGATTGAATTATGTTTTTAAAAAATCCGTTTTAATTGGTTCTAATTAGTCGTAATTTGAAATTAAGTCAAAAACCGACCAATCTCTTACTTTACTCTCTGTCTATCACTTTCTTTCCCAATGTGCATCTCTTGACTACCTCCTCGTTATATAATGTTTATGTCTCTGGAGAATAGAGAAAAAGAGAGCCGGGAAAATTTGAAATGTATTCAACCCATAGTTTAAATGAGGTCAAAAACTTACAAAATGATTTTTAAGGTTTAGTCCGGCGGTATTTATTTATTTTAAATTTTATTCGCTTTGCTAACCCCCTTTTCCCTAATCTCAATTATCTACCCAGAGCTGAATGGGTGACCTAACGGGTCATGTTTTGTCTAGTATTTTATTGTTTGCTTGGTAATTCCTGATGAATAGGGCATACGGTCAATTCACGTTGAAAGCACCGGTTCCCACTAGATCACCGAAGCAATAATTATCTTGAGGTTTCTTCTTCTTAACCGTGTCCATGTCTTCTGATGTGATATTTCTTGAGATTCACGCTTGAATGACCCATGTAGTTGTTTTTCTTCACATTTATGTTTTTTTAAAAGTTTTTGATGTATTCATGCTTGTCAATGTGTTGCAATTGCTTTTCCTGGCTGCTGCAATTAGTCTTTCCTTACTTTTATTAGTGTATTCGTCAAGTGCTTGGATTGTTGTATCTACACTATCTTCAATGTTGGCGAGACACCTCTCTTCTTTTCTTGGCACATTTAGTCTGCCTATGTCGAATTATCATTATTTCAGGGCCGGGTTAGCTCAGTCGGTAGAGCGTTCGGCTAGAAACCACAACGTTCCTAGTTCGATACCAGTCCCCGCCAACTCAGCGTATGAGTAGCACAGGGATCTGTGCGGTAAAGTAAGGAGCTGATGGTAGGTGTGGCGCTCCACCTCAGATGCTAAAACAATCTCCCTGGTCTAGCGCTATTGAAAAAGGGATAGACTCCCTCGCTGATTGGCTGATACTGACTTTAGACCGCCCCGTCGACTTTACTTATTATTATTATTATTATTATTATTATTTGCTCCTTTTGAGTTTTCACATCAGCATTAGCTGATGGTCTTTCACTGGAATCTGAGTGACAGCAAGTCTCCTCAGGTCTCCAGGACTCTTCTGAGTATTCTGGCAGATTGTAGCAGTGCAGTGTTCTGAATGGTTTCAATCCTTCCTCTGATATCCAAACTTTCCAAACCCTTTTCCAATCCTTTTGGGACCGTTCCAAGTGCACCAACTACAATTGGTATCACTTTCACTTTCATATTCCATAACTTTTTCAGTTCTCTGGCAAGGTCCAGATATTTGTCCATTTTTCATTTTCCTTTTTTCATTATTATTATTATTATTATTATTATTATTATTATTATTATTATTATTAGTTGGAGAAAAAGATCAAGAAGAAAAAGAAGAAAAAGATGTTTCAGATGTGTATATACAAATCGAAGGAGATTACGATGGTCCAATATTAACTTTCCCACTTGATATTAACCAACTTCATTCTTTGATTGATGCTTTTAAAAACGAAAAGGTAGGTCTTATTGCGACACTATTATTATTCATAAAGTGAGAGAAGGATTTAAATGAAGATTATTATACTTTTGACATTGAACTATCATACTGTGGTATATCCACAGCTCCTAACAGTAAAGAGAGTTAAATCAAGATTATTATAATTTTTTACATATTGAATTATTACGCCATAGCTCTTAAGTAAACATATAAAACGTTGTAATAATTGAATTATCTAATGTGGTATATCCACAGGTCCTGCTAGTCAAGATTATTATACTTTTTACATATTGAACTATTTCGTAATAGCACTTGAGTAAACATATCAAACGTTGTAATAATTAAATCATCATACTGTGGTATATCCACGGGCCCTTCTAGTATTGGAGTATTTGGCAATAGCTGTTAAGTAAACATATCAAACGTTATAATAATTGAATTATCATACTGTGCTATATCTACAGGTTCTGCTAGTCAAGATTATTATACTTTTTATATATTGAACTATTTAGCAATAGCTCTTAAGTAAACATATCAAACGTTATAATAATTGAATTATCATACTGTGCTATATCTACAGGTTCTGCTAGTCAAGATTATTATACTTTTTATATATTGAACTATTTAGCAATAGCTGTTAAGTAAACATATCAAACGTTTTAATAATTAAATAATCATACTGTGGTATATCCACACGTCCTGCCAGTCAATATTATTATACTTTTTTTATTTTTACATATTTGAACTATTTCGCCATAACTCTTAAGTAAACATATCAAACATTGTAATAATTGAATTATCATACTGTGGTATATCCACAGGTCCTGCTAGTATTGAAGTATTTAGCAATAGCTCTTAAGTAAACATATCAGACGTTGTAATAATTGAATTATCATACTGTGGTATATCCACAGGTCCTGCTAGTATTGAAGTATTTAGCAATAGCTCTTAAGTAAACATATCAGACGTTGTAATAATTGAATTATCATACTGTGGTATATCCACAGGTCCTGCTAGTATTGAAGTATTTAGCAATAGCTCTTAAGTAAACATATCAAACGTTATAATAATTGAATTATCATACTGTGCTATATCTACAGGTTCTGCTAGTCAAGATTATTGTACTTTTTACATATTGAACTATTTCGCAATAGTCCTTTAGTAAACATACCAAATGTTGTAATAATTAAATTATCTAATGTGGTATATCCCCAGGTCCTGCTAGTCAAGATTAATATACTTTTGAAATATTGAAATATTTGGAAATAGCTCTTAAGTAAACATGAAACGTTGTAATTATAACATTATCATACTGTGGTATATCCACAGGTCCTGCTAGTCAAGATTATTATACTTTTTACATATTGAACTATTTCGCCATAGCTCTTAAGTAAACATATCAAACGTTGTAATAATTGAATTATCATACTGTGCTATATCCACAGGTCTTGTTGTTAAT
This sequence comes from Doryteuthis pealeii, assembly GCA_023376005.1. Lineage (NCBI taxonomy): Eukaryota > Metazoa > Mollusca > Cephalopoda > Myopsida > Loliginidae > Doryteuthis > Doryteuthis pealeii. The sequence goes on along the minus strand of CM042171.1, from coordinate 60,268,101 downwards.
TATTGTTGTTATTATTATCGCCCAGATATTGCATGCGAAATATCTTATTCAACTGCTGAATGAAACGAAATCAGTTCTTCAAAGACACGGCAACTTTAATGCTGTATCCACATCAATATTGCATAAAGTTACAATCTGTGGAGATATTCATGGTAAATTGGATGATCTTTTGATGATTTTTATCAAGGTGAGTAAAGAATATTTATTCTAACTAGAAAATATATGCACCTTCTTTAATAATAGTAACGATGAGGACAACAGTCTGAAAAATATTATTAATACAAATTATAAAGCCTCATCTAAAAATTATGATATACAAAATAATTCGTGACAAAAAAAAAAAAAAAAAATCAGGTAAAAAATCGCCAAAAATGTAATTTGCTCACTAAATCAGCCTGATTCCAAAATGGTATGATATGTTGGGCTACGGCCTATAGGAGTAAAGTTGAAAAATGTGACCCACTGACATTCACATTAATTATTAATTTATGACATTTCTCTTCAAATTCAAAAGTATAATATCTGCTAAGTCGGTCTGATTCCAAAAGGGTATGATATGTTGGGTTACGGCTTCTAGGAGTAAAGTTGAAATAATGTGACACACTGACCCACTGACATTCACATTTATTATTAATTTATGACATTTCTCTTCAAATTCAAAAGTATAATATTTGCTAAGTCGGTCTGCTTCCAAAATGGTATGATATGTTGGGTTACGGCTTCTAGGAGTAAAGTTGAAATAATGTGACACACTGACCCACTGACATTCACATCTATTATTAATTTATGACATTTCTCTTCAAATTCAAAAGTATAATATTTGCTAAGTCGGTCTGATTCCAAAATGGTATGATATGTTGGGTTACGGCTTCTAGGAGTAAAGTTGAAATAATGTGACACACTGACCCACTGACATTCACATCTATTATTAATTTATGACATTTCTCTTCAAATTCAAAAGTATAATATTTGCTAAGTCGCTTCCAAAATGGTATGATATGTTGGGTTACGGCTTCTAGGAGTAAAGTTGAAATAATGTGACACACTGACCCACTGACATTCACATCTATTATTAATTTATGACATTTCTCTTCAAATTTAAAAGTATAATATTTGCTAAGTCGGTCTGATTCCAAAATGGTATGATATGTTGGGTTACGGCCTCTAGGAGTAAAGTTGAAAAAAACGTGACACACTAACATTCACATTTATCATTAATTTATGACATTTTCTTTTGAAATTCAAACAATTTAAAAATCTTATCTATTTACATTGTTTTTCTTTTCTTTTCCTTTTTGTCCCTGTTTTTTCATTTTAGAATAACATTCCATCCCATGTGAATTCTTACGTATTCAATGGAGATTTCATCGACAGGGGAAATAACTCAGTTGAAGTGGCTGCCATTATATTTTCTTGTCTAATTTTGTTTCCAAACAATGTTTTCCTGAACCGCGGAAATCACGAAGACAGGGCAATCAATTTTAGGTGAGTGGTTATTTTCCATTGAATAAGATTCTAAAAATTCAGGTTATAGCTGCATCTGTTGAAACATGTGACATATTAAACGGTCAATTTCACATTGTTTGGACTTCTCAGCCACCAAAAATGTTACGTCAGACCTCTGTACAAGCCTGGAGCACTCTGTTTAATTTGACACCATTTTGAATAGCTTAATAAAAATTAGCGAGCTATTGTCATTGGCACTGCAGTCTCGGAAGACTACACAGTTCTTGTGCCTTGAAGTTACAGCATTGCAGTCTCGGAAGACTACACAGTTCTTGTGCCCTTGAAGTTACAGCATTGCAGTTCAGGGAAAGACTACACAGTTCTTGTGCCCTTGAAGTTACAGCATTGCAGTCTCGGAAGACTACACAGTTCTTGTGCCCTTGAAGTTACAGCATTGCAGTCTCGGAAGACTACACAGTTCTTGTGCCCTTGAAGTTACAGCATTGCAGTCTCGGAAGACTACACAGTTCTTGTGCCCTTGAAGTTACAGCATTGCAGTCTCGGAAGACTATATAGTTATTGTACCCCTGAAGTTATAGCGCCTCCTGTGACTGTGAAATCCGATGTTCGAAAAACATTCTCGACCCCAGTGTCTAATAGCGAGCTATTAGTTCGAAGCTAACAATCCTTGTAATGCATTAGGCTATCGAAATAATAACCTAACACTGAATATTCGGTAGGGAAAAGGCAAAGTCAATTTATAAAGGATAACAACATTAAATTACATTAATATAAAAGGATAGCACGAACCTTTCGAGGCCTGTGTCTATTAATGAAATTAACAGCGTCGATCCCACGGGACTATCCCCCCAGGCAACACCTGCCCCCTCGATTTAAAGGGGCAAGGCTGGGTTTATTGCCCTGCGTCTGAGGCGCCCCCCTCGAGGGGGAATGCTGAGGGGATCGACGCATTTTTTGTGTCTACCACCCATGAGCTTCGGCTTGTGGGTGGACCCACATAAAATGTCCTTGTGTCACGCCCTCATAAGTGGGGTGAGAGGCAAATACCTTAATATAAAAGGATAAAACCTGTTTCAGTCCCAAACCAACAAAAAAGGACACAACGAAGTATAACACGAATAGATGGAACACATTGGTTTTCCTTTGGTTTGTATTCTCTGGAGTCAGGGCGACCACGTGTGTGCTTAGTCCCACAGAGAACGAGAAAAGACTCACGTCTGTTTCGTTCTGAGTCGAGTGCTGAAAAGAAAAATGAGCTAACGGCTTGAATTGTTACGTGACCAACGGACACGTGGCGCGGGAAAACCTTGCCTATAATCCCTAAAGGGAGACGATTATATTTTGCGTCCTAACAATCTCAAAACCAATATTAAGATAAGTTTTTGTTATAAACCAATTCCAAACGGCGACGAGTTTGCATTTGTAGATTTTTAAAAGAATCACAAAAAAAATATATTTTTAAAGTATTTTGATTTTTTTTTCTCTAAAACCTCGTTCATTTATTGAATGAACCACGTTGTATAATTTTTCATAATTGTTGTCATCATCTGTGATTTGTTGTCTATGTGTCTGGTGGACTGGTGTGTCAATGTGTGTGTTGTTGGTGTGTTGCTTGGTCGGATTTTACGGCATGTTAACTCGTACTGGGTCATTCTATGCCGAAGACGCCCTGATTTATTCATTCTTGATGAGTACTGAAAATTTGTGTTTTTAAACTTAATTTTCTTTTTTTAATACATTTCTTTAAACTCATTTCTTTCCTATTTAATCGATTTATCACATTTCTTTCCTATTTAACCCATCGATGGGGACCCAACCATCACCACCACTCCAGGCCACAGTAGACCCGTGTGTGTGTGTGTGTGTGTGTGTGTGTGTGTGCGTTGAATTCTGGTTCGTTGAAGGTTTATTGAATTATGTGTTCGTAAAGAATTCTATGTTGAGTCCATCCTGCTCGTATAATTCAAACTTGTTATTTTTTTTTTTTTTTTCATAAGAAAAGATATAAAAAAAAATCAGGTTCTGTAACTATTTACAAAAATACGATCAACAGGAACAACAACAAATGATATTTGGTATAAACGAATAACAAGTATTTTTAAAATGATTTTTTTTTTTTTATAGAAAATCTGATAAAGCATTCCACATCTTTTATAGATCAGAAGTGAACGTCTGCTTGTTTGAATTGAATTGATGTGTAACCAGCCGTTCAGAAATGACTTTTCTTTTTCTTTTTTTTTTCTTTTTTTCTTTTTTTCTTCCACTTTTAAAAATCTTTTTTCTTCACCCGTGATCTCTTTTTTTTTCTTTTCTACAAAGTATTTTTTTTTTATCCTTTGTGTTTTTCGTGGCGCTTCCATATTGAACCGATCCTGTCAGATTAGAATATGTCACGTTGACGCTTTAAAGAAATGGACAAACACGTATTTTCAGTTTTGTGATCTACTTTATAATCCTGATAAATCAGGTCAGTCTTTTGTGAATCGTCCATCGTCTCTCATTGAAATGGGCTTGGTTTGCTTTGGTTTGTTTTACGGCATATCAACCTCAGTGGGTCATTTAATGCCCTCAAAGTTTTGAAATAAACTCATTCTTAGGCCAAATCTGGAATGATAGTCAGAGAATCAGATTGTCCTGTTGATAAACAAAAGGTTTATGCTTGGAGGGTGAGCCAGACCTGGAATGATAATCAGACACTGTTGAACACACACACACACACACACACACACAACCCCCCCCCACACACACACACAGAGTTCGGAAGTCATAACACAAAACCAAAATAGACAGCAACTAGCAACAATTTCATTTCCGGAGATCTTCTGTAGAAGAGATTGTTATCTCGAAATATTAAGAATAAATCACAGGTTAACAAACAGCACCATAGTTACCTTATTTTTCTTTATACTTGCATTATGATAGCCTTCAAAACCAACCAGCAAAACATGTTTTCTATTTAACCCATAGATGGGACCCTAACAGGTACTACCACTCCGGGTCAGAGTGGACCAAGGAGCAATTGGGATTAAGGGCTGCTCCACATTCCCTAGACCTCCAGAACTGGAACCTCGCCATCATATAGAGTTTAACGTCATTACCAGGACATGCAAAATTATTTTGTAAAATACGGATTTTACATCAATTTTGGTGGTCATGTTTACGATATATTTGAGTAAAATTGATCGAAAGAATAGTTTAAAATGTATAGAAATAAATTACATGTGTAATATTTTTTCACATTGATATATCCACGGGCCCAACAAGTTATTATTATTATTATTATTATTATTATTATTATTATTATTATTAGTAGTAGTAGTAGTAGTAGTAGTAGTAGAGTTCTTGTTGTTATATATACATTCTATTTTTGAATTTATTTCTGTTATTTTAGATATGGTTTTCTAAAAGAAATTATGAATAAGTACGAGGTAAGTTTTAATACTTGAATTATAAAAATATTTTTTGTTTCGGAACAAAAATCAGAAAAAATAATAAAAGGTAATAAAAATAATTAAAAATAATAAAAAATATTAAAAATGATTAAAAATGATCAAAATAATAAAGAATAATGATAAAAATTAAGTGTTACATTATTAATAAGTTGCCTATTAATTTTTGCAAAGTTGTATAGAATTCAAAAAGTAACTGGTAATAGGAAGAGTCATGGAAAATACCAGTTGTTAACTTGTCTCTGGTCAATCGAATTGTGAATATAGGAAGTAGAGTCACAGAGATTCAGCCAGGTGCTTGGAGAAGACAGACGCAAATAGCGTCACTTCTAAGATGGTTATTTCTCTGTCCTGTGTGTTGGTTAATTTGGGAAGTTGAATAAAGTTAAAAATATCCAAAGTCGCGTGTTCTTTGATAAGAACCAGAACGGATGCAAAAATGAAGAAACGCCCAAGACATATCCGGAAGGAAGACCAGAGAAGAGAGAAGACCAAACCAGACAGAATCGAACCAGGAACCTCGATGTACCCAGCCGGACACTTTACCGACTGAGCTAAACCAGACCGTTTAATTACGTTACAATCTTCCTGATATTCTTTGAAGTATTTGTAAGATCAAAATGTTTAATTACTTATGTTCTGAATATATTATATACTTACATGTGTTCTATTTGTTTATCAGGTTCATACAACCCTTGTGATGAGATTCTTTGATGGTGTTTTTAAATGGCTTCCTATCGGCACCATAATAGATGACAAAATTCTTGTCATTCATGGCGGCATCTCAAATACAACCGACTTAAATACTTTGGCAAACATAAAGCGACAAAAGGTGAAGATGATTTAACATTCAACATTTCTACATAAATCATTTACATTCATTTGTATTCGTAAACTTAATGGAATCAATTCATTTCAAATTATATATATATATATTATATATATATATATATATATATATATACATGCTTACGCAATCCTCAGACAAGAGTCAAATGATTGAGATTTAAAAAAAGACAGTAGTTTTATATTTAAATGCCAATACTTTTCTCTTCATTCTCTATTCATTATATATATATATATATATATATAATATATATAAGTGTTTAATTGGAGTCGTACCTAATTTTGAAAATTAATTAATTAATAATGAATTAGACGGGAATACCTATTAAATGTATGGCTAAACAAATCGAGAAAAATCAATCTCTGTATGTACATTTCGGCCTATTAGGCCTCATCAGCAGAGCTATAGATCGGAAGACCGCCCTGTGCGTGATTTGAAACCGGACTGCCAATCTGACAGGCCGATCCCATAACCTCTACACTAAACGGACTTCTTAGATTTTATGATTTGTTTAGAGTAGGTTAATATTCCACTTCTAGTGACTTTTATTACACGACGATATGATAAGTTGTAAACACGGTTTGTTTTGAATGGCTTTTTGCCGATAATTTTTGGGAGAATAAGTGCTTAATTGGAGTCGTACCTAATTTTGAAAATTAATTAATTAATAATGAATTAGGCGGGAATACCTATTAAATGTATGGCTAAACAAATCGAGATTTGTTTAGCCATACTAGAATACTAATTCATTATTAATTAATTAATTTTCAAAATTAGGTACGACTCCAATTAAGCACTTATTCTCCCAAAAATTATCGGCAAAAAGCCATTCAAAACAAACCGTGTTTACAACTTAATATATATATATATATATATATATATATATATATATATATATATAAGGTGTGTCAAAAAGGTATCAAGATTTTTGTACTTTTTGACACACCTTATATTCTGGAAAAAAATAACGTTTCATTCATTCTTCATTTCTATCTCGGTACATACAGCGCCAATCTGGATACTTTTTTGGCATATCTTATATATATATATATATATATATATATATATATATATATATATATATAGAGAGAGAGAGAGAGAGAGAGAGAGAGAGAGATTATACTAAGCTAATCATTGTTAAGGCTTTTTTACTGTTTAGTTTAATGTCACGAAAGTTATATTAAATTATTCCTTAGTTGTAGAATTGAGTTATGTTTGAAAAAAATTCTATTTAAATTGGATCTAACTAGTCGTAATATACAATTAAATCAAAAACTGACCCGTTTCTTACCTCACATTCTGCCTATCAATTTTCCCCTTTCTATGAATATTTTGATTACCTCCTCGTTATGATGAATGATTGTTAAACAGACCGAAACACTGCAGCGTAGGATTATTAATAATCCTTCGTTAATGAAACTTGTGTTTTTTCAATTATTACTTTATCACACACACGCACACACACACATACACATACACACGCACATGCACACACACACACATGTATATGTGTAGAAAGTTTTGTAGAAAAAACAAAAAGATGTTTAAAGTTTTGCTGACAGAAATCTGTTTCAACCATATGCGGTCTTTATCAAAGCAACATTGAAAAATCTTCAGTATAATACGCATTTTTAAAAATTATTTGAAAATTCCGCTACTGATCGAGAGCGTTCTGTGCCTCGTGATTAATGATATATTTATTTCGTTTTTCCATTTACAATGTTGCTTTGATAAAGACCGCATACGGTCGAAACAGATTTCTGTCAGCAAAACTTTAAACATCTTGTTTTTTCTACAAAACTTTCTACACATATTGTCGGATTCATATCCATTTTACCTTTCATATATATATATATATTATTCCCACTTGATGTTAAATGCCTGAGCTATAGTATTGTGTACGAAGCTAGTATACAAATTAATTACGACAGAGATTATTATACTTTTATATATTGAACTATTGCAATAGCTCTGAAGTAAACATATCAAACGTCAAATTATCATACCATGCTTTATCCACGGTTTCCCCCTAGTTTGATTTGTTATGTGACAAAACTTTTCATGATTTAATAAAAAGAAAAAAGACATTTATTTAAAAGGAACTTCTTTTCTCTTTGTTCCGCAGTACATTTCGATCATCAGGCCGTGGCCTTTACGTGAAATGAAAGAACATAAAAGTGAATATAATGAATGGTCACAGGTTGGTGCTTTTTTGTTGTTGGTGTTAGTGTTGTTGTTTTAATTATCTTCTATGGGGCATAATGAATTATGGGGTCTAAGTGGTTCTGGGTTTAAAGGTATCTGTGATATTCTTGGCTACGTGTTCTTAGGGTGTTATGCTGGGTACCCCCATCTCGTTTGGTGTCGCGCTGAAAACGAAGGAATTAAGGAACGAAAAGGAACGAAGATGAAAGAGACAAAGGCAGAAGGTGGTTTTATGACTTAGGCTTTATTGACCGGGTTATAGTCCTCTATAGCAAGGGAATATCTCCCTTGCTAGTAGGACCAACTAGAGCCAGTTACGGCCTCAGTTCGAATGGCCCTTTTTTTTCGGCGCAAAGGATTCTTCCGTTGAAGGCCCCATGGGAGTTTGTTATTTTTTGTGTTTTTTTTAATGCCAATTTTATTTTCGTTTTATCTTAATCCCCACACGTCCCCTCTCATCGATTTTCATTAATATAAGACTTGTAATTGTTAGTTTATTGCCCTTACAATGCGATTTCTGTTGATGAGATATTACTACCTTGGTATGTGAACTGGTTTACTAATTTCACGAGCTTACTGTCTCGCGTGGAGATATATCCACCTTTAACTGCCGCTGATTTGCACACAAAGAACGATGAACGCTTCATACTTGTATAAGTACGAGGGCGAGTCAAAAAGTAATGTCATTTTGTTTAGGACAGGTATAATTACCAACATAGGAAAATGTATCATACAACAAAATGAAGCTGGTCCTCTATGGATCACATCCCTACTTCTCCACATAGGCGAGTCAAAAAGTAATGTCATTTTGTTTAGGACAGGTATAATCACCAACACAGGAACATGTATCATACATCAAAATGAAGCTGGTCCTCTATGGATCACATCCTTACTTCTCCACATAGGCGAGTCAAAAAGTAATGTCATTTTGTTTAGGACAGGTATAATTACCAACACAGGAACATGTATCATACATCAAAATGAAGCTGGTCCTCTGTGGATTACATCCCTACTTCTCCACATAGTCACCGTTTCTCTCAATAGCAATGTTCCAGCTTTGAATGAGAGCATGTATCCCAGCCCCGTAAAATTGTGTTGACTGTTCTTTGAGCCACTTCTTCACAACAGATTTTTTTTTCCAGCTGCGTGATTTGTTGTGGAGTGATCCAATGAACGGAAATGGGTGTGTCTATAATGTCGATCGTGGAGCGGGAAAATATTTTGGCGCTGAAGTAACCAATGATTTTCTCAGCAGAAATCGTTTGGAATTGGTAATTCGTTCACACGAATGTAAAGCTGAAGGTTATGAATATACACACAATGGAAAGGTAAGGTTCATTTCATTTATTGACAGTTCGCGACACCATTGAGGCCTATTTTGTGTTTTACTCAGTAAGGTTTTTAGAGAGAGAGAGAGAGAGAGAGAGAGAGAGAGAGAGAGAGAGAGAGAGAGAGAGAGAGAGGGGGGGGACTGGCTTTCGGGAATAATAATAATAATAGTGGAAGGTGATCCACTGGGTATTATACAAAAAATTTTTTGACCAATAACAAAATGGTATATGCATAAACCAGAATCTATTCTTGAGAACGAAACGCATAAAATTCTCTGGGACTTTGAAATAAAAACGGATCACATTATCCCAGCAAGAAGACCAGACCTAGTGTTGATTAACAAAAGAGAAAGAACTTGTCAACTGGTGGATTTTGCAGTGCCAGCAGATCACAGGGTGAAGCTAAAGGAAAATTAAAAAAATGGACAAATATCTGGACCTTGCCAGAGAACTGAAAAAGTTATGGAATATGAAAGTCAAAGTTATACCAATTGTAGTTGGTGCACTTGGAACGGTCCCAAAGGGATTGGAAAAGGGTTTGGAAAGTTTGGAAATCAGAGGAAGGATTGAAACCATTCAGAACACTGCACTGCTACAATCTGCCAGAATACTCAGAAGAGTCCTGGAGACCTGAGGAGACTTGCTGTCACTCAGACTCCAGTGAAAGACCATCAGCTAATGCTGATGTTAAAACTCAAAAGGAGTAAATAATAATAATAATAATGTTTTTTGTTTTGATTTGTTGCTTTATGGCATATCAACCTTTTTCGGGTTATTTAATGCCAAATCAAGTCATTTTGATATACATGTTCTTACAGTACCTACTGTAGCTTTGATGATTAAATATGTTTAACATATAACAATATTGTTTTTTATTTTTCTCATTTAAGTATTTAACAGGCTCATCGCTGCTTAACTTCGATGAATTAACCATAAGTCGCCAAATTGAATAAGTGACAGCGGACTCTCATGATTGTTTAGTTTTCTATAACTTAATCTTTTTTGTTTCGTATATGGGTAATTCCATGTCAAATCATCCAGAAAAAAGTAAAATTGTCACCCACCCCTTCAATTTTTCTGAAATTTTGTACAAGTGTGGACTATGTTAAAGTTAGACAATCCCCCAAATTTGAGCTTCCAATTCCCAAAATTGGCGGAGTTGTGTCGATTTTTATCTTTCCAAAAATTGATTACAAAAAGTCGCCATTTTTTGTGACCACGCCCCCCCCCGAAATATTGAGAGTTAAAAATCGACATGACTCAAATTTTGGAGATTGTCTAACTTTAACGTAATCCACACATGTACAAAATTTCAAAAAAAAATTGAAGGGGCTGGGTGACATGACCTGGGTGATTTGACATGGAATTACCCATATATGATTTCTGTGGGAATAGTTTGTTTAAAAAAAAAATGTTAGTTTGCGAGACAACAGTTAGTAATCAATTTTGTTTTACAAGTTTATTTTTTTTGTTAATACATTTTCCTACATTTGTTACCCGTCGTTTTGTTCTTATTTGACCCCTTAAAACCTCACAACAATTTGTTAGCCAGAACGAAAGCTCTTAGAAGAAGAAAAAAATGTAAAACAAAATTTATCTTTCCATGTTATATTCATGGTTGAGTGGCGTAAGATGCACAAAAATAAATTTAACCAACATATTTATTTTCAAAACATTATCAAAGAACGCAACATTAGCAGAAAGGTCGACGGACTTGATAAAATGCCTTCGCGGACCTGATTCGGCCTGCGGGTCGTAGTTTGGTTACCCCTGCCATAAATGGAACCCTAACAGGTAATATCACGCTGGGTCAGAGTGGACCTCGGAGCAATGGCGATGAAGAGGTACGCCACACTCCACAGACTTCCAGCATTAAATGGCATTAAAATAACCCATAAAAGTTGATATGCCATTAAACAAAGAAACCAAATCAAAATTATCTATTGAATGGCCTTAATTAATCATTCATAATCACAAGATTAAATGCATTTTATTTTTATGTTGATTGGTTCTGCTTGTATAATGTTCCAGTTTTTAACTCCAAATATCAAGCAAATAACCCAGCTATGGTTAGCGGAATGAGAACAGGATAACCCCGTAGACTAAATAAAGGGTTAGGTTCAAAGTTCCATGATGGCTCCCGATTACGACAAGAAAGTTCCCGAGTTCGAAAAGAAGGTTCCCGAGTCCGAGAAGGTTCCTGAGTCCGACAAGAAATACCTGAAGAAGGCCGGAGGGCATATCGGCCGAAACGTTGTACAAATAACAATGAAGATGGGGACAATAGTCCGAATAACGCAGATAATACTAATCTTCAAGCCTCATCTCAAACATTCAGAGAAATAAAATATCAAGCAATTGGAAACATTGAATTGTCTATGCTCTGTAAATACACACAATCACTTAGCAATCAGAGTAAATTGATAGAGGTCATTTAAACAACCGCAAAGATATTGATTACACTGCAAGGAATTACCAAATCGACTTTGGAAAAATAACTGACTGTACATTAACATTTTGTATCATTTAGACTAGTGTCCTCGTTGATTAGGAACTACATGGTTCAGGCTTCAATACCGGCCCTCACCAACTCGTCGTATGAATAGCACAGGGATGTGTGCGGTAAAGTCAGGAGCTGATACTATGTGATACATAGGAACGTCACTACTAGATGCCGTTTAACGTCAGATCCAGGACGTTAAGACTTTAAGTCATGACATTCTAGCACATATATGATAAAAAGGGGTTAGGGTTATGATCGGGACAATCATATATATATATATATCTACCAACCCCTCCGATCGAGCAGGATGTGACACAAGGTCAATTTCTTAAGCGGAGTTCAACAGGTTTGAATTCAGAGTTTTCCTTCTTTTACACCGGTTGCCTAACCAAGGTTAAAGAGCCCAGTCTGCCCTACTATTTACCCATAGCTGGAGGGAGAGTAGGATTCATACCTTTCCCAGGGATATTAGCGCTAAATGAAATGCAATTACCAAGTCCAGGATTTGAACTCGGGGCAACGAGTCCATTTCCCAAGACTTTAACCATTACACCACGCGCTTCGGGACAATCATATAGGTGCTGGGGCTTGATATGACTAGCTGATTGAGGTGGCCTCTCCGACCGCTTGTCTAGCCTAAGTAAGGGCCAAAGTGGAGTGTTGCATGTCACCAGGATTCCATCCTTAAGCATTATGGGTCGCCACCCACGGCCAACAGGTAGTCCCATTGGGGATGGGGGGGGGGTCTTACACCTCTGCAGATATATATGTCTTCGCATGATTTATTGAGAATTCTGAGGTATGGGGGTTATCGTCCTCGTCTATGAGCCTCTGTTTCAAACCAACCAATCACGAGCCAGCATACTTTGGCGGCAAAGCCGAATAAGCAAACTCGCCCTCTTCTGATCCAGCTTCCAAAGGGAACAGACCTAAATAAGGGTCGCTCCTCTTCCTCAACAACCAGCATCGGAGTCGTCTATCATATCCGAACTATCAGAAGGCCGTAGCAAGGGCTCCGATAATACCCTATCTCAGAACTCAGATAAGTTATTACAAATTATAAACATTTGTGTAGACGAACTAAAGTTTGCAACCTTATTGTTATATGTAATACAAGTCTTTTATTCCTATTTCTAGTTGTTTGGTTATTTCTTTAACTCTCAACCTGTCTGCCACACTCGTGGTTAACTCCATTTTAACAAACTTGGAATATTGTCGTTTCTTCGTGTCTTGTATCTTTATAGATTGTGGCATATTTAACCCAATGAATGGTTTAAAATTACTTTTTCTTTTGTTCAATTTTCCTTTTTTAGGTTTTAACGATATTTTCAGCTTCTAACTATTATGCACTTGGCAGCAATAAAGGCGCCTATGGAATAATTGAGGGAATCAACAAAGAAATTAACTTTGTACAATTTGTAAGCAACGCCGAAGCTTTCAAAAACATGCAAGTCTTTCACAGGTAAGCAGTTTTTTTCCATTTTTCTACACCTTACAACAACTGATTTGTCTACAATCCATAAAAATAATTTGGATCAAGCTACCTTTAAGCACCCAGGGTCGACCTGGATTCAGAGGGACATGTTTTGTTTTGCACCGTCAACATCCGGTTGTTGTTACAACGATTTTAGACGCATTTTTTAAAATTATAAATCTAACCTCTAACCTAAACCTAACCCCTAACCCTAAACAAACAACCGGATATTGACGGTGCAAAGCGAAACATGTCTTCTGAATTCAGGTCGCCCCTGAGGTGCTTAAAGATAACTTGGTCAAAATATTCACAAGAATTGACTGGGGTCAAAAATTACATTGGAGTTTTGCTGACTTTTAGTTGGTTGGTTAAAGGTTATGACAAAGTCATAACTCGTTGGAACGCAAAAAACTCCGACACAGGTTGAGGGACAAAATTTTATATAACAGCACAAGATAAACAGGGTACATAATATATACAGAGTGGTAGAGATACACATTCATGAATGGTAAAATACAAGATTTTAGGTATCAAAGAGATACCTAAATGTAGATAAAAAATGTAGTTAGGATACATGACTAAAGGATAGTCATAATCGTATAAGAGACTTACTAGCAGTGAGTGGCCAGTGTTAAGGGCCGAAGCCCCAACGAGAAAGGGGTAGACCGCGTCTAACCATGTGGTCTCGTAGCAGGGAAAGAGAAAAAGAGGAAGAGAAGTTCAAATCAGCCGCTTAAATACACGAGGCCCTAGCGGGAACCAGCGACACTAAACGGGCAGACAACTCCCAGGCAAATATGAAAACTCCTCCTACAGTACCCATTAATTTCCCCGATGACTCATTCAAAGCAAACAGACGCACTAAATCAAAAAGCTATCAGCATCACTGCATACATGTATATTAGCACAGAATTAAAAGAAATTTATCCGATTCCAGAAAATACCGACATTTTTTTTTAACAGGAACACAATTCTACAAGAATACCATTTGAGTTTGTTTAACAAAATTCCTTCAAACCAAATTTATAGTAGAAAAATACGAAATGATAGATAAATCATGAAATAGGTTCCTTTTGGCGACAGGAAACTCCTTTTTCTGAGCATGCTCAGTTGGTTCTTCTGTTAGAGGCATCTTGAGAGATTGTTATTTTTTGTATTTATCTAATTTATTTTTGTGTTATTTTTATTTTTATTTATTTTGGTTTTTTCATTATTCAATCCCACAAATCTGTGTGTACAACTATTATGACTAAACACGGTTTTGTAATAGGTAAACTTTTGCCTGACAATCATAGACTAATTAAGGATTGACTAATCAAGTATCACATGAACCATGAATGAACATTATTCTATTCATTCTGTCGTTTCACGTAATAATAGAATCACGCTAAGGTAAGCTTGGTTTGAAAGGGGAGCCAATCAACCCCGATTCGTGTTAAACAAATCATTTTTCTATTAACCGCACTGTATCTCATTCAAATAAAATCTAAAAATTCTATGTAGAGAATAATCGGGATGAGGCGGGTGGGGTGCAAACGAGAAATAGAGTAACAAACTTCTTTATTGTTTAGGGGAACAAAATCTGCAGGCAAACGTTGTCGCATAATGATGTAAAGAAAAGATCGCATTGAACGACATGATACAACGAGAATAATTGAAGCTGATTATTAGGTACCACCAATTTGCCCTGTGAAATTTACCCCTCCCCCCTACATTTAACACAATGAAACTTGCATAAAGCTTAATACTAGCTTCGTAATTTTTGGACCATTCAAAAGAAGAAACATTTAAAAAAAACTTCTGATGATTTTTTTTTAAATTTCAGTTTACGGAAATAATGAAAATTATGAACGAAAATAATGTTTACATTTTCGCACCGTTAAATCAATTGAAATTTAACGTAGCCAAAAACAAGTTATGAATAGAGGCTTTTAAAAAAGAATTCTATGAAAAATCAATTAATGGTCCGATTTTCACGATAATTTCCATGATTACTTAAATTTTGATGAAAATATGTTTGAAATAGTTTTTTCCTAAAATATATAAGGGGAACATTTTTTACAAGGTCTACACCCCCCCCCCCCACCCTATTTATTTTATGAAATATGAAAAAAATGAACAGACAAAAATGAATTTTACTCTTTTACATTTGTATCCATTTTTACCAGTCGTTTGTCTTATTTTCAACCCTTAAAAACCCCACAACAATTATATTAAATAAATCGTTTATGGGGGGGGGGGGGGGCAGATGGGTCAAGCAGAAGAGTTAAGCCATTTTTAGGTCGCCTTTTATTGTACCTTTTCATTTATTCGTTAAAAAAAAAGGGGGCCTGCCCAGTTACAAATATAAAACGTCATAAGTGTATCATGCCAGAACACGTAAGAAAGTGGATATCCGTCACGAATCTGTCATCTAATAGAACTGTATAAATGAAGACTAAGATTTCCATCATTTTTCATAGTTCAGATTTGAAAGGAAGCTCACCACAGCTTTCAAAAAAAAAACCATTCAATAGAAAAACCAACTTACCCAACGTTTGTATCCATAGAAACGGAGAACTTTAGATCTCGGGAAGATGAGAGTATCACGAATTAATGGACGTGAGTGGTGTAATGGTTATGAGTCATGAGAAATGGACCCGTTGATGCGAGTTCAAATCATGGAAGAAGCTGTTTGCATTTCACATAGTGCCAATACTCTTCGGAAAGATATGCATCCAACTGCTATCCCCCCAGCTATGGGTAAATAGTAGGGCCGATTGTACCCTATGTTTCCAAAATATTGCAAGATTTTTGAGTTGTTTGAGCTCTTATTGTTAGCACAGCGATTGGATAGATAACTTGACACGCCGTTAAAATAAATAGATAAATAAATCTAACCTCTAGGCACAACATAACTCCAGACGAGTTGGTATGCCATTAAAATCTATCAATCAATCGATCAATCAATCAATCACGGTGTTTGTACTGATTATTTTGTAGTGTTCTTTCCGTGTGCAATCTATACATATATAAAGGGCAGTTGTGTGCATATGTATGTCCGGAGGAAACTTCAAAAATAAAACAATTAACGGCAAAGTAAATATATATACACATTAAATATCAACAGGGCTTGGATTTTGAGCAAAAATAATGAAGATTTGATTTATACTCGTGAAAATAATTAGAGAATGAAAATTAAATCGCAACAGCATGGACATTTTTTTTTTTTTTTTGCATCGACTATTTTAAATAGGAGACATTCATTTTTTTTTCAGGGTGTCTGTATACTTTTTGTTCTAATGCCCCAAAAGGCAAGATCAACGCTAAATCTTCTTTTTTACGTAGGGATTTTAATGGGGCATCCTGCGAGGATCTAACTCACGATTCAGTAATAATGGATCTGCAAGACAAACTTTTTACCCCCCACCTTCTACCTAGGCGACGCTGGGTAGCCACTTCTAGTCTATAATAAAAGCATCTAAAAAAAAACTGGATTCAAGTCTGTTGGTTAGTGGGGTCGGTGAGGGCGGATTCCGGCCGGTGGAGAACAGATGCCGACCCCGCTAACAATATTTGGAATGACGATGGTTGGTCCCGTCACTAATACCCTCATGGATACGGGCAGACTGATTTGTTAATTTCTATTCCTGTTTATATAATTATTTACTAAGCGTAGCTTAGATGCGGTACAAGATCAGAAGTACGGGACACCCAGTGAGAATCAAACTCACTAACAATAGTTTGCTAATCTAGCTTGCTAACCATTACACCACCGGCTCCGATTTGGTATTTTTCTTTTTGGCAGTAATAATTTACCAACCTTCTGGAAACTCCAAAGCTCGGACATATGTGTAAGCACCACTCAAGACTTGCCTTATCCAATCAAATTCTTGAGATTGCTTAATTTAAAAAAATCTTATTTGTGCAAAATTGTAGAAGTTTTTGAATTTGGATAGGAGTCATGGTTGGCGCGTCTTTTAGGGTTTTTTTTTCTTTTTTATTGTTTAGTAAATTATAGGAGTTTATCCTATAAATTCAAAGAACTCACAAAATTATAACTTTTCTCAAAATTAAAGACAAAAATTATTGACATACTGTAAAATCCAACCAACCAACCAATCGACCAACCAACCATTAATCTCGACAGCAAAGAGAGCCAGAAAGAGAGAGAAAAGACAGCAGCCACAGAAAGCATTCAGTGCGCCAAAGACTGTCACTCAAAGATTGGCCTGCAGGGTCACTTGCGCAGATGCAGATCTTTTTTTTGGACACTACGCCATCGTCCTTAGTGGACGGAAAGGTGCCAACAGAAGACAAAAATAACTGTTTTTCACTTTTTCTTTATTTTTCTCAGAGTTAGTGATATGGAGAGATCAGCTTTACAATCCCTGAAACAAATGATCCTCGAAAACCAAACTCAGATCCAGAATAGATTTAAACAAGCCGATCCAACAAACTCAGGTAATTCCGCTTTGATATTAACAAATCCAGGATTTAGGGAGAAGGTAATGCTAAAAGCTTCGATCAGAATATACTCAGTTATATATAATTATATCTCTTTATCTATCAATAATTCTTTATCAATCAATAATTATCTCTCTCTCTCTCTCTCTCTCTCTCTCTCTCTCTCTCTCTCTCTCTCTCTCTCTCTCTCTCTCATTATCTATCTATCTATCTATCTATATATTTCTCTATTTCTCCGTCTCTAATTACTCTGGGTTTTTAATCTTTCTTTTCCTTCTTGGAAGCCGATAAAACGATTTTGTGTCTATTTACATTCAGAATCTGTGACCAGAGATGGTGATAATTACGCTTTTTTTTTTAATAAACCAGCTTTATAAAAGGAGAATAAGAATATGATGAGTGATTCTTATAATACGTTAGAAGGCTCAGTGTAACATTCCAACGTAGGTACACACATACAAAATAATCCAGACAAAGAAGTAAAACACAACAATACAGACTTTATTGTCTGAGCACATGAAGAAGGACATAGATACATAGATACATACAAAAGCAGATAGGACTAAAATCCTTTGGAAGTAAGAAGTTCATGAAGAATTGAGTCCCTTACTGATAGTTGGGGGTGTTAAAGTCCCTCCCCCCCCACACACACACTTAAAAGACAAAGACACCAAGCGTCTAGCCCATGTTCTGTGGATGCTAGACCAAGAGAAAGAGAGCGAGAAAGTCCTGGCTGCTGTTTAAATACCCAGCCACCTATTGGCGAAACCCTGGCGGCAAGGGAAGATAACCCTTTTGGAACCAAGTCCATCCCAGCAGGAACAGACAATCGCTATAGGGGTAATTGCGAGTTCTTTAAACGTGAATAAAACAAGTCAGCTCTCTCTGATAACTGGATAACAATTAAATTTTATTTTAAAAGTTTGGTGCCTGTTGGTGTATGTATGTGAGTGCGCATGTCAAGTATTTGTGGGCCCTGATGACCGAAAATGAGTCAGCTTCATATGTGAGGTTACAACAGACACCAAAGGCCGATTTTCGTCGTTTGTTTTGTATGTACGTGTCAACTTATAACTCAGAAAAGAGATGTGATTGAGCATTAAAATCGTGCATACACTTTGATTTGTTTATACGAGGATGAGTCAAAAAGTAATGCCATTTTGTTTAGGACAGGTATAATTACCAACACAGGAACATGTGTCATACATCAAAATGAAGCTGGTCTTCTGTGGATCACATCCCTACTTCTCCACATAGGCGAGTCAAAAAGTAATGCCATTTTGTTTAGGACATGTATAATTACCAACACAGGAACATGTATCATACATAAAAATGTAGCTGGTCCTCTGTGGATCTCATCCCCACTTCTCCACAGTCACCGTTTCTCTCAATAGCAATATTCCACCTTTGAATGAGAGCATATATCCCTGCCCCGTAAAATTCTGTTGATTGTTCTTTGAGCCACTTCTTCACTACAGTTTTCACTTCTTCGTCACTGGAATAATGTTTGCCTCTCAAACCCTCTTTCATGGGGCCGAATATATAATAGTCTGAAGGCTCTAAATCTGGTGAGTATGGGGGATGAGGTAAAGTTGTCCACCCGAATGAGGTGATTGTCTCCCTTGTCCTGATGTTTGTGTGTGGTTGAGCATTCTCATGCAGAAGGAGGGCATTGTCAATTGGCAAGTTGGGTCTTACTCGTCAGATTCTTGCTCTGAGCCTCCTTATGAGTCTAAAAACCTGAAAAGTAAGAAAGAAAACTTCACATGGAATAAAGAAAATGGCATTACTTTTTGACTCACCCTCGTACAATAGAGTGATCTGTCCCTGTATATAAGCAGAATAGAGTTATCTGCCCTTGATCAGAGGAAAGTATAAATTGAATGATGGAAGCAGCCATTTGCAATTCTACTCTTGACGTCTGAACCACGTATTTCGTACTTTATAATACTGATGTTATCAAGTTTATTTTGATAATCACTGTGAAAATTATACAAAGAAGAAACAAACAACATTGAATGTAGATAACTTAAGAATTCTAAACATTCTAAATGCAATTTGGACAATTGGACATCATCTTGATGTTGTTGATAAAATATTTTAGTGAATTCTTTCTTTGTCTCTCATCTTTTTTGTTGTTGTAATTTTCCCTCAGACAACGGATCTGTGCAGTAAAGTGTGGAGCTGATGGTAGGTATGGCGCATCGTCTCAGATGCAAAACAATCTCCTTGGTCTAGCACTAGTGAAAAGGGGATTGACTACCTCACTGTCTGGCTAATACTGACTTTATGTTGCATAGCGGGGTTTTCACAGTACCAAATATCTATATTTTGCATACTGGCATCAAATTCAAATATGTTATATAGCGGCTTCAATTCAGGCTGCTGAATCGTGTAGTTAGTATATGTTGCGGGTATGTATATCATGTGGCGAAGTATGTAGTCGGACTTAAGAAACCACAACACATGGGTATAGTAGGAGTTTTGACTTTATTTCTCTCCCTCGACTTGTGGGTGGCGAGCGTTGACAATGACTACTACTACTGCTGGGATGGTGAGGTAAATGGGTGGCTGGTGGCGTCTCACCGCCCTTGGCCGTGACGGACCGTGTCGAAGGTCGATCCTTGTGCTCTGTTCGCCGTCCGCTGTCTGACCCTCTCACTGACCTGGGATCCCTGACTTCCTTTTATATATTTCAAACGCCTACGCGTTTTCTTTTGTTATCTTTATCAGCGGACAAATCTATTTCCGAACTTATTGTTACCCATCCTTCTTTGTTCGCTTTACCTGGAAAAAGTCCTTTGTTACTCTTTTCGTCTTCTCCCTGCCTTGATCCAACCGGAAGACCCTATTTCCGTTTTCACCTTCTTTTAAATATCTTCAATATACAACATTTAGGCCAACCTGACGTTTTTTTTTTATTACTAACCATCAGTTGGATCGTAGTGTGGGGAGAGCTGCTATGATTGGCTTAAACTGAACAAAGAAACAAACCACATTCAATAAAGATAACTTAAAAATGATAAACATTCTAAATGCAACTTGGACAATTGAAGCGGCCATTTGTAAATCTACTTTTGATCTTAATGATTTCATGCAAAAAGATAATAAAGAGAAAAAGAGGCTTGATAAAAAGATGTATTGTAAATTTTGTTCTTCGGCATAAAATAACCCAACAAGGGTTGACATACCGTAAAATCCAACCAACCAACCATTAATCTTATACGTTGATTTCTTTTCTCTAATAAAAACCTTTTCTTTTTTTTTTCTTTTTCAGGTACCATTACCATTAAAGAGTGGTGTATCGTACTGAGTGAGGTACTAAACATAGCGTTGCCATGGCGACACGTTCAACCTCTGCTGACTGAATTGGACCAAAAGAAAAGGGTCATTTACAATACGACTTTCGATGAAATGTCAACCTTTGCCAACCAGCAGGTGCGTAATCTTGTTTCTAATCTGGGGGATTAAGAAGAACAAAGAAAAAAAAAGATTATCACCAAAAGATTAGTAATCAGTTAATCCGCCATTTACGTTTCTTATTAGAACTTTCATCTCTGACGAATCTGAATGTCTTTTCGGTTATTTCCTATAAGTCTAACATAAACAAAGGGGAACCACTCTTGACTGATAAATTATTTATTTATTGATTGATCTACTAGAAAAAAAGAAGACGGGGTTAGGGTTAGGGTTAGGGTTAGTTTAATGGGAAAATAAATAGATAATTTATCAGTCAAGAGTGGTTCCCCTTTCTTTATGTTAGACTTATTGAAAATAACCGTCTTTTTTGTCATAAAAACGTGACTGTCTTTTCAGAAGATTGTGTTGTGTCAGTTTACGACAATGGCTATAGAATTTCAGAGATGCTAATAGGTACGCGTTCTGTGTATCCCTGATGCATAACAATCTAAAAGGACTCAGTAAAATCGTATCCATGGGTCCCATTGTTTTTCTTTTTTTTTTCCCTCCCTCACCATTTCAAACTAACTGTAAATACATTTCAATAGTTTCTTAGGAATGAATTACACAGGATTGGTTACAAGGTAGGAGTTAGATGGCTTTAGTTGTTTCCCCAGATCATAAATAAAACCCCTACATTCTATTAAGAAACTTTAGTTGGGACCCATTAATTTTCCCGGGGACTCATTCAAAGCAAATATGTACGTCCCAGGACGCACTAAATCAAAAAGCTATCAGCATCACTATAACAACGGAGCTGAGAGACATACCAGAAGAATCCTTCCAGCAGGGCAGAAAAGGATGGGAAAATGTATTAGAATCAAGAGGGGGGATTACTTTGGAGGAGAAAACATTTAGTTTGTTGTTTGGATTTTAAATGAATTATTTGTGACAACAGTCTCATTACTTTTCAGACACACCTCGTACAAAGGCGTGCCTAGGGCGCCAAATCATCTTGCACCAACCCTGATATCCCCTTTGATATATGTCTACATTTTAAAATTATTAATGTTTTCTTATTAAAGTTATTTTAACTCTTTGCCTACCAAATCTCCCCCCCCCCAACAGGTGTACCAAATTTCCTTGGTATTTTTTTTTACCTGTATGATGGGATATTTCAAAGTTCACCATCTATTCAACTCATAAATCATTCTATTCAAATAAATTCCATATTATTATTATAATCTGAGTCTTTCTGCTCAAAAACAAGTGACACTTGCGAGAGCCGCTGCCAGCGGTTTACGGTAGGATCACAGTGGCGGGTGAGCCGCTGTGAGCGGTTTGAAATAGGCAAAGAGTTAATTGGCAAAAACATTGTTGCTGTTTCGATTGCTAAATTGTACACTATTAACAAATTATTTGTTTTCGTTTTCGTTTTTGTTTTTCAACTGATTCTGGTGAACTCGACTATATCTTTTTTTTTTTGTATTAGATTTTTCGAACTGTTGTCCCCATTTTTATTGTTATATACACAACGTTTCGGCCGATGTGCCCTCCAACGTTCTTAAGGTGTTTCTTGTCGAAATCAGGAGCCTTCACGGAACTTTGAACCAAACCCTTTATTTAATCCATTGGGGTGGGTTGTCCTCATTCTGTTAACCATGACCGGGTACAAGTGTTAAGCTATGTTAAGTATTCTATGTTATTTTTGCCCGCAGTCAGGATTGAACTTGCAACCACCAGATGATTGTCACTTAGAATTATATTAACTCAATATCCATTACGCCATGTGTCTCAAGTTTGACAAGAAACACATGAAGAAGGCCGGAGGGCATATCAGTCGAAGCGTTGTGCATATAACAATAAAGGGCTAAACTTGCAAATTGGTCGGAAAATTAAAACGGAAAGTTTTTTGGTGGTCCCCCATGACAGTTTAACTACAGTCTATAAATGAACTTTTTGCGAATTGGGTTACTGTTTAGGGGTTTGGGGATTAAGGTTGTTTTTAATTACATATTGCTTAAAAACAACAACAACAAAAACAAAATTACTATACATTTAATTAACCATTGAAATTAATTATTGAATCCAACGGTAGACACATTAGTCTCAGTTGTTTGTGTTAGTATTACAATGTATAATTTCAATTAAACTTGGTTTTTTAAAAATATTTATCAACATTAAATGTATAGTAATTAGAGGTTTTTTGTTGTTGTTGTTTTAAGCAATACGTATCTAAAAACAACCTTAATCCCCAAACCCCTAAACCGTAACCCAATTCGCAAAAAGTTCATTCATAGACTGTAGTTTAACTGTCATGGGGGAACACCAAAAAACTTTCCGTTTTAATTTTCTGACCAATTTGCAAGTTTAGCTCAATAAAGATAAGGATAACAGTCCGAAAATCTACATAATACGAATTATCAAGCCTCATCTAAAAAAATTTAAGACAAATATTTCTTTCTTTTAAATTTTTTTTCTTTTCTTTTTTAGGAGTTAAACATGCACGACCTGCTCTACCAAAATAAAGACATTTTATCGACCATTTTTAGAGTGATGGACAAAGACAGTTCGGGTGCGTATAGATTTGTCTTCTCTCTGCATGTCAATAACACCGTTCGTGTTACACACATAGGGCCGTTGCAGCCGGTATCAGCTGAACAGCGAGGGAGTCTATCCACTTTTCACTAGTGCTAAACCTAGGATATTGCTTTTGCATCTTGGGTGGATCCTCAAACCTACCCAGCCCTCCACATTACTGCACAGATCCAAATTGGGTTACTCATGCGCTGAGTTGGCGAAGGCCGGTATCGAACCCGGAACCATGTGATTCCTTAGCGGATGCGCTACTGACTGAGCTAAAGCTACCTTAAGGCGATTGTCTGCCCCTGTTGGGATGGACTTGTGTCCAAAAGGGTTATCTTCCCTTGCCTCCAGGGTTTCACCACTAGGTGGCACTACTAGCTGAATATTTAAACTCAGCCCGGGAAGCTCTCTGTCTCTCTCTTGGTCTGGCATCCACAAAGATGGACTAGACGCGTGGTGTCTCGGTCCATTAAGTGTGTGTGTGTGTGTGGGGGGCTTTGCCCTCAACTATTAGTAAGTGACTCGTACATTCGTTATGAACTCTTTATTACTTCCCAAGGACTTTCGTCCTCTCTGATTGTATCTTGTCACATATTTCATGTTCCATGTGCTCAGACAATAAAGTCTGTATTGTTATATTGTACTTCTTTGTTTGAATTTAATTATGCATATATTCACCTACATTCAAAGGGTTCTCTGAGCCTTCTAATGTACTATAAGAACCAGTTTTGGCAACTAAAGCCCAAAGCATACAACTAGTTCTTATATAATGAAAAATAAAACAAAAAGGAATTACGAATAATTTGAAATACATAATTCATTTTATTAGCAATATTTAAAGAAAAGAGTGAGAGACGGAACTATTAGTGTTAGTATAGCATTTAATTCTAAGACTAACAGCAACGAATAAATGAATTAAAACTTAGTCTAATTCTAACAAATAAATTGTTAGAATTAGACTAAAGAACAAATAAAAATGACTAACAATATAAAGTCCTTCCTGTGTATAGAGTCAAGTTTGAGAGACTCACCAGTATGATGGAGAAGATATCTGGTATCTTAGTGATTTCTTGGAGAGATTTCCTGGTCGACGTGCCGCCAGGAGCTGGTCCAGAATTTATCTGAGGGTTTTAGTATTTTGCACCAAAACTTCTGAGCTCATCATGTGATTGATCCAATCACAGAAAGCCCCCCCCCCTCACTTAACCCCACACACAGGAATAAATATTTTACTGATCCAACAGAACTAACAGAAGATTTCTTTGAAAAAAAATTTTTCTTGGCAATTCAATTAAAAAAGTTTTACAAAGAATGATATTATGACATTTTTAAAGCAAAATTCATGTGTTTTTTTTACTAAAATAAATCACGTATAGAAACTTATTAAAAAATCTTCTGATATAATTATTCAGACTTTTATCTTTATAGAAATAAAAATAAAATCGTTTTTTATCGCTTCATTCTTTCAGATTTCATAAAATAAGATCGGGGGGGGGGGGGTAAATCTCGTAAAACAAAATATTCCCCTAATATATTTTAGGAAAAAACTATTTTAAATATAATTTCATTAACAGGTGAATAAATATAAACATTTTCGTGAAAATTTGACTTTTAATTGATTTTTCATAGATTAAAAAAAAAGCCGGTTGTCATGCCTTGTTTTGTCATATCTTTTTGATTTAATGGTGTGAAAATGTAAATATTATTTTCGTTCATAATTTTCATTATTTCCGTAAGATGAAATTTTTTAAAAAAATTGTCAGGAGTTTGTTTTTTTTTTAACATTTTGAAGATAATATTAACTTTTATTCAAGTTTCATTGTGTAAAATATGGGGGTGGGGGTAATTTTACATGTCAGATTGGACATCCCTAGAGAACAAAATAACATTGATAATAATAATTAACAAATAATAATGGTTATTTCCAATAACACCAACCTAAAAAAAGGGGAACCACTCTGAATTAATTTTATCTGTTAATTAATCTAACCATTATTGTTCTATTAAACTAACCCTAAACCCTAACCCTAACCCCGTCTTTTTTTTTCCTAATAGATCAATAGATAAATAAATAATTTATAAAATTCATTCCGGGTGGTTCCCCTTTTTTAGGTTGGAGTTATAGGAAATAATAATAATGATGATGATGATAATCTTATTTTAATGGAGATTGTGTGTTTTTTTGTCTGTAACCGAAACTATATTACTACACAAGTCACAATTTTCTTAGTTATTTACGTCACATTCTACAGAAACTTATTTTTATTCAAGCTTCAATTATTGATAAAATTGTTTTATATTACTAATACTGTTGACAATATCTACATATTAATAACATGCAATTATATTTATATATACTACAAAATAGCAGTTTACAGTATGAATGGGAAGGCTAATTTGCATATTGATATTAAAAATCTGATTTTAATAAATATGTGCTTAGTATTATTGATTTCTAATTGTTTGGTTTTATCTTAATGAATATGAGCAAAAATCTCAGGGATAAATCTTAAAAGAAATCCATTAACAAGAAGAAATAACTGTAATTTCAATCTTTACTTCCTATTTTTAAGTAAATAGTTAAATTTGGAAAATTTAGCAATGAAAGAAGGGAGTAAGGAAAGAGTAAGTTTCAGTTGTTCTATTTTTTGATTATACACCCTCAGTTTCAAATCTTTTTATCTGCATTCTTATTTAGTTTTATTAGCCTTTCTAATTTCTATAATATTTTATTACATTTAAACTTGAATACTTGCACCCGGAGGGTGCATATATTTGCTAGTAATAATAATAATACATTAAGTGTTGTTACCTGCGATGTAATCCAAATCGAGTTTCTTGTACGATTCCTTTAATTAATCCGCTTTTTTGCAGCTTTGCGGTGTGTGGAGTACCCCTTCATTGCCATTACTCCCAGGTCCACTGTGACCCGGAGTGGTAGGGTCCCATCTATGGGTTTAGTAGGAAAAAATGAGGGTGTTCTTCTAAAATGTGATCTACTGAATTGTTTCTAATCCAATATGTGATCTACCCATTAACTACCCATTATTTTCCCATTAAACTAACCCTAAACCCTAACCCTAACTTCTTTTTTCCTAGTAGATCACATGCCATGAATAGTAGATCAATAGATCACAAACCGGTAGATCACATATTGGAAGAGCACCAAAATAAGTTTTAAAAAATGTGTTAAAAAATTGAGTTAAAAAAATTGAATACCGATCAAGTATGAATACAACAAAACGTCTTTGGCATAAAATAACCCAACAAGGGTTGACATGGCGTAAAATCCAACCAACCAAACCAGAATGAATTATAGGGGGACTGCGAGATCATGGTAAGCGAGTTCGAACCCAAGTCGCTCTATCACGTTTACTCTCAAACTAGTACCCTTTGGAAAAGTATGAACCCTCAACTTTTGGTTATATAGTACCGCTACTTTTCTTCTACAAGGATAGATTTGGCATTAAATAATCCAGAAAGGTTGATATGCCATTAAACAAAGAAACCTAACCATGCCAGAATAAATAATTATCGTAATTAAAATAAATCCATATTTCATGTAAGATTTTTTAAAAACTTTTTAACATAACATGGGAGATAACTCTGAAATGACGGTTATTTCCCTTTATCCTCTGACCTGCGGTCATCTACAAAAAATATTATTCTGACATTAACTTTAAAGTCGAAATTTAATTGGTACAATTTTATTCTAACATTATTGTTCTCCTTCGTACAAACAGTTCATTAGGGGTGGGGGTTATTAATTAATTTTTACTTCGTGGAAATTTTGTAGTTCTGAAATAAGGAAAGGCCAGTTAAGATCAGTTGGTAGAATGTCCAACTAGGAACCAAGGTTCCGAGTTTGATACTGGCCCTTGCCAACTCAGCGCATGAGTAGCATACGAATCGGTGAGGAGCTGATCGTAGGTGTGGTGTTCTGCCTCAGACGCCAAAAACACAATTTCCTTGGTCTAGCGCTAGTAAAAAGGGATAGACACTCTTGATGTCTGGCTGATACCAACTTTAGGCCACCCTGATGACTTTACTTTACTTTTTTAATATGAAATTATTCCATTTTGAATTTGGATAATAAACGTAAAAAGTAGGTGGCTGGTTGCTTGGCCGGTTGCTTGGATTTTATGGCATGTCAACCCTTATTGGTTTATTTTTATGCCAAAGACGTTTTGTTTTATTCATTCTTGATAGATATTCAATCTTTATTTTTAAACTCAATTTTCTTTAAACACATTTTTTACATTCAATTTTTTATTTAACACATAACTGCATCTTTCAAAGCCTCCATGCTTCCTGTAGTCTGCCAACACTATACCTGATATCCCCATCCACACATTTACATGCACACGCACACATACATGTATATTATTACTGTAAACTGTTCATGATTACTGACACTAATACATTATTCTATGTACTAGACATGAGACTTTGATAAGTTGTGGTGCACCTGAGCACTGTACACATACATGTATATTATTACTGTATGCTATTCATGTTCCTACACTAATATTATTCTATGTACTAGACATGAGACTTTGAAGAGTTGTGGTGCACCTGAGCACTGTACACATACATGTATTTATTACTGTATGCTATTCATGTTCCTTACCCTAATACATTATTCTGTGTACTAGACATGAAACTTTGATGAGTTTGTGGTGTACTGAGCACTGTACATATACATGTATATTATTACTGTATGCTATTTATGTTCCTGACACTAATACATTATTTATGTACTAGACATGAGACTTTGAAGAGTTGTGGTGCAGAGCACTGTACACATACAGGTATATTATTACTGTATGCTATTCATGTTCCTCACACTAATACATTCTATGTACTAGACATGAGACTTTGATGTGTTGTGGTGCACTGAGCATTGTACACATACATGTATATTATTACTGTATGCTATTTATGTTCCTCACAAATACTTATTCTATGTACTAGACATGAGACTTGATGAGTTGTGGTGCACCTGAGCACTGTACACATAACATGTATATTATTACTGTGCTCACAATAATATTATTCTATGTACTAGACTGAGAACTTTGATGAGTTGTGGTGCACCTGAGCACTGTCACATCATGTATATTATTACTGTATGCATTCATGTTCTCACTAATACATTATTTTATGTACTAGAAATGAGACTTTGAAGAGTTGTGGTGTACTGAGCATGTAAATACATGTATTTATTACTGTATGCTATTATGTTCCTCACACTATACATTATTCTAATGTACATGACATGAGCTTTGAAGAGTGTGGTGTACCTGAGCACTGTACATACATGTATATATTATGTATGCTATTCATGTTCCTCACAATCACTACATATCTATGTACTAGAACATGAGACTTGGGTGAAGATTGTGGTGTGTAGCTGAGCACGGGTACACATACTGTAATTATTATGTATGCATCAGTTCTGACCGCTAAACATATTCTGTGTACTAGACTGAACTTGAAGTGAGTGTGGATGCATCCTGAGATGTAACATACATGTTATTATTAACTGTTGATTTATGTTTTGAACTGATATTTGTACTAGACATGAGACTTGATGAGTTGTGGTGCAGTACAGCATACAGGTCTGATTAATTACTGATGCTATTCATGTTCTGGCACTATCAGTTAATTTCTATGTACTAGCAGTGAGACTTTGATGAGTTGTGTGCACTGAGCAGCTGGAACTACAGGTAATTTTACTGTAATGCTTCATGTTCCTGACTAATACATTATTTGTGTAATTGACATGAGACTTTTTGATGCGTGTGTGGTGCACCACTGAGCACTGTACACATACTGTATATTTAACTTATGACTATTCATGTTCCTCAACTAATACTTATTCTATGTACAGAATGAGATTGATAAGTTGTGTTGCCCTGAGCACTGTACCTACATGTATAATTATTACTGTATGCTATTCATGTTCTCACACTATACATTATTCTATGTACTAGATCTGAGACTTTTGGATAAGTTGTGGTGCACCTGAGCATGTACCATCATGTATATTATTGCTGTATGCTATTCATGTTCCTACACTAATACATTATTTATGTATAGAACTGAGAATTGAATTTGTGGTGCACTGAGCACTGTAACATCATGTATATTTTATGTATGCTATTCATGTTCCTTACCTAATTTAATTGCTGTGTACTGACATGAAAATTTGATGAGTTGTTGGTGGCAACTGAGCACTGTACACATACATTATATTTAATAGTATGCTATTATGTTCTGACACTAATCATTATTCTATGTACTAACTGAGACTGTTGATGAGTTGTGGTGATCTGAAGCATTGTACATCAATACATGATATTATTACTGTATGCTATTCTGTTCCTCACCTAATACATTATTCTATGTTCTAGACATGAGACTTTTGATGAGTTGTGGTGCCCGGCTGAGCATTGTACACAATACATGTTATATTATTATTATGTATGCTATTTTATGTTCCTGACACTAATACATATTCTATGTACTAGCATGAGACTTTGATGAGTTGGTGCACTGAGCACTGTACACATACATGTAATATTATTACTGTATGCATTCATAGTTCTCACCTAATACTTTTTATGTACTAGACATGAGACTTTGATGAGTTGTGGTGGCAACTGAGCCTGTACACAATTATTTCCTCCTATATTATTTAAAATATGGGACTTAACGGTAGTATTCCTCGGGGCAGAATGGACTAAGGAGTAATGGTATGAAGGGTACTACTCCATATTCCCAGGAGTCCAAATGAACTTCACTAATTAGATGCAGTTTAATGTGTTAACAGGACAATTGAAGTAGGCAGAGTGTCTATTGTGGTATCAGTTGGTAATACATAACTCTAATATGACTGATGGAGGCGGTGGGCTAGTGGTTAGAGTCATGGAAAATGGACTCGTCAGTTCGAGTTCATCCGAACGAGCTGTTGGCATTTCACATAGCGCTAATACGTGGGGAAAAGGTATGAATCCATATAATTCTCCTCCAGCTTATGGGTTCAATAGTGCGCAGACTGGGCTCTTTAACCTTGGGTAGGTACAGGATAACTCTGATCAATTCTGAAGATCGTCATTGATTGGTTTGTGGCAACCTTGATGCACCAATTCTTTCTACGAAATGTGGCAAAAAAATGTGGAATGGTCCTACAACAGCCTTCACCACTATAAAACACTGTGTTAATGGTTGTTTCATCTGGATGAACACTCATGCGTCGAAAATCGACGAGCGAGTCCTATATATTATATAATATATTTATATATATTATTGAAGATAGGTAGACAAACAGTGATGTTGTTTCAGAATGGATGTTTATTGGCAGTAGTGATGTAACGTTATAACGTTTAGTCTTGTTAGACGCTTTCAGGACGTAGAATGAGTTCTTGCTTTCAAGTGAACATTTTCATACTGGTGATTGGAGTTCGTGGATAGAGACGGGTGGTTCATCATGTTGGTGTTAGCAGGAGTGTTTAAGTTGGTAGTGGGTGTCCTTTATTTATTTTTTTATTTATTTATTTATTTATTTTTTTTAAGATATGGTGTGTTTGCTAGTAAGGTTCGGTTAATGAGCCACAATGTGTTAGGTGTTGGGAGAGGTTCATAGGTGGGTCATATGCATGGGTTTGGTGAAGAATAGAAGTCATGTACAAAATGGTAAATGTTAGTAGAATTGTTATCCCTGTACTATTTAATATATATATAATAAGTCAAGAAATACAAAAGACTTGAGATTTAGCATTGATAGTCTATTTCAGGGAGCTTGACAAATGTCTAACTCTCCCCGACTCATCAGATGCAATGAGATATTTTTATTACTTTTAGGCATGAAAACAGATTTTTAATTTTTTTTATTTTTGAAAATCTTTTAAATTTTATAGTCTGTGATATGAATTCAACGAGTTGATGTTCAAAAAAAATTTAAAAATTAAAAAAAAATTTAAAATTTAAATTAACAAAAAAAAAAAATTTTTGCAAACATAAGGCGTTCGTTTGGAATTCATATCATAGGATAATAAAATTTTAACCATTTTAAAAATAAAGATAAAAATCTGATTATTTCAATGCCTTAAAAGTAATAAAGAATTCATCATTCGCATTTGATGAGTCGGGAAGTTAGACAATTTGTCTAAGCTCCCTGAATAGACTATAACGCTAAATATCTAAGTCTTTTGGTTATTTCTTTAGCTTATATATTTTGCTTTGACTTTACATTAAGAGCACACATTGAGCTCTTCACTGGCGAAAGGTTTTTTTAATTAATCTGTGTTGTAAGGAAAGATTCTTCTCTGGGATTGGGTTAGTATAAAAAATATTTAAATAAATAAGTTACAGTAACAAAAGCCAGAACA
>CM042171.1:60127325-60235901 GCA_023376005.1 Doryteuthis pealeii | reverse complement strand
GTCAGTCGGTTAAAGTGTCCGCTGGCGTACATCGAGGTTCCTGGTTCGATTCTGTCATTTGGTTTGGTCTTCTCTCTTCTCTGGTCTTCCATCGGATATGTCTTGGGCGTTTCTTTATCTTTGCATCGTTCTGGTTCTTACAAAGAACACGGCAACTTTGGATATTTTGACGCCTTTATTTCAACTTCCCAAATTAAACCAAGACACAGACAGCAGAAATACCATC
Organism: Doryteuthis pealeii; assembly: GCA_023376005.1. Taxonomy (NCBI): domain Eukaryota; kingdom Metazoa; phylum Mollusca; class Cephalopoda; order Myopsida; family Loliginidae; genus Doryteuthis; species Doryteuthis pealeii. Next base: position 60,235,675 of record CM042171.1, on the reverse strand, counting down.
TTAAGTGACGCTATTTGCGTTCTGTCTTCTCCAAGTACCTGCTGAATCTAACTCTGTGACTCTATTCCTGTATTCACGATTCGATTGACCAGAGACAAGCTAACAACTGGTATTTCCATTGACTCTTCCTATTACCAGTTACTTTTGAATTCTATACTTACTTTTGCAAAAAATTAATAGGCAACTTATTATAATGTAACACTTAATTTTATTCATTATCTTTTATTATTTGATCATTTTTATATTTAATATTTTTTATTATTTTTAATTATTTTTATTACCTTTTATTATTTTTTCTGATTTTTGCTTTCCGAAACAAAAATATTTTTATAATTCAAGTAATAAAACTTACCTCGTACTTATTCATAATTTCTTTTAGAAAAACCATATCTAAAATAACAGAATAAATTCAAAAATAAAATGTATATATAAACAACAAGAACTCTACTACAACTACTACTACTACTACTACTACTAATAATAATAATAATAATAATAATTAATAATAATAATAATAATAATGATAATAACTATGGGACCCGTGGAAATGCAATGTGATGATTCAACTTTTCCAACATTTGATATGTTAGCTTAAGAGCTATTTGCCAAATAGTTCATATGTAAAAAGTATAATAATTCTTGACTAGCAGAACCTGTGGATATACCACAGTAATAATTGAATTATTACAACGTTTGATATGTTTACTTAAGTGCTATTGCATTTAGTTCAATATGTAAAAATCTTGATTTAACTCTCTCTCTCTCTCTCTCTCTCTCCTCTCTCTCTCTCTCTCTCTCTCTCATCTCTCTCTCTCTCTCACTCACTAAGTCCCCTCCGCTTTTTTCCATATCAACACCGAGGGGATACTTCTCTTAGCCAACTCGTTTGTCATGGACACAAAGTTGCAAGGAGCATCAAACGAGGATCGATCTTGATATTCAGTAGTAAGTGACGAGCGTGACTAACTTTTGGGAACCTCTACACAACCGGTGTACACCTTCATAGCCAATCCGTTCACTATGGTGCATTTAGTGAGGATCGATCCCTCCCGCTATCAGTAGATTATTAACCATTACCACGATGGAACGCAATCCGTGATATATATATATATATATATATATATATATATATATAATATATATTATAAGAAAAGTTGACTTACCGGTGAATATGGCCACGATGGTTAGGTAGTGCGGAATTCAGGGGGGTAAGTCAGCGATATAACAAATACAAAGTGCTCAATACTAAGTAGAGTATGGGTCACAAGAGATAACGTACTTTGGTCACCATAAGGATCTTCAGGTTAAATCCGCTGAATTAATCGAGATCTCATGACGTGATTAGACTCATATTGAGTCCCTGGTCGAAATAAATTTATCATAGTCAAATGACAGATGTTAAGTTTACTTAATTTTAAAGTTATATATATATATAAACATAACTAGCAAAAGTACACGGTCCATGACCGGATTTATAAAAAATTTAACATAAAAATAAATTGAATTGTTGGATAGTTAATAAAAACGCATATGAGTATCATTGGCCTTTCTACGACCATATTGCTTAGAAGTTCAAAACCTAAATAATAAAAAAAAAACATTTTGAAGTGGGTGCAGAATGCACTCACTTCAAATATCAAAGCCGTATCGAGGAGTGGGGTGGGAGGGTTTTTTTTTAAATTTATATTAGGACTTCTTTTTTTATTACAGTTAGAAATTGTGTGACGCTACTTCAAAGCTCGAATTGTGTCGACGGGAGATGGGTTGGGTGGGGGGTGTGTCAGGGTTAACGTTAGTTTTTTGTTTTTTTTAGAATGAACAATCGTATTTTCTTTCATACAGTGACGGAGTCTTCTGTCTGGGAAGTTCAAAACTAAACTCGTGTCGACGTGAGTAGGGTGGAGATGGAGGTGTGTATACTGTATTTTAAAAATCTTTTGTGATTATATCGCTTTAATCATTATAAAATCAAACCCAAATTTTGTGTGTTCTTAGTTATAAGCATATCAAGTAGTATGCGAGATTTCAAGTCTGAATGACTTCTCGTTTGTGAGTTATAAGTCGACACGTAAAATAACAAACTTCCTTTAATATATATAGATACTCCACCCCTAATTCCACTCGGATGACCGACATTTTAAAGGAGAGAGAGAGAGAGAGAGGAGAGAGAGAGGAGAAGAGAGGATGAGAGAGAGAGAGAGAGGGGGGACAGAGTGAGAGGAGAGAAGAGGAAGAGAGAGAGTGACAGAGAGGGACACAGAGAGAGAGGACAGAAGAAGGGGACAGAGTGAGAGGGAGAGAGAGAGAGAGGAGAGAGAGGGAGAGAGAGAGGAATAAAAAAGAAAAATGAAGGCTGTGAATGATATAAGTAATTCACAAGTAATATGGCTTCTTTTTTCGTTGTTTAAAAATGGCGTATACGCTGTTCTAATGTGTGTGCAGACACCTGGACGAATATGCAAAGCAGATGCCCATAGACTACATGTATACTACAAATGCGTCACTTGCGAGTATATTAAATGTCAGGTGGTGGCAACATGCTTTCTAACAGGACCATCCTGAAGAGAACTAGACTCCCTGGCATGCATGAAATACTTGTCCAACGCAACCTGAGATGGGCTGGCACTTAAACAGACTGGGATGACAGACTACCAAAGCAGATTCTGTACTCTCAACTGAGAGAGGATCACATAGAATCGGTAGACCAAAGCTCAGGTACAAAGACAACATCAAAAGAAACCTGAAGGACTTGAATATCCCCATAGGTAGTTGGCAAGACGCAAACCAGAGACCCATTAAATTGGAGGAAAGATGATTCGCGTGGTGTACTATTGTTATACGATGGACAGCAAGTAGTGTAGTAGTATTAATGTATGTCTGGGTGATCAGCTTCAAACATTATGTTTTTATTTTACAATAGACAATTGTTCTTAGCCTAAATAAATAAATAAAAACTTGTCTTTATAGAATGAACACCTTCATGTCAAATACCAGTCTCAACCCACCCCAACAAATCTGAGACGATGTTGGTGTCTAATGCTGACGTCCCATCGTGTCCTGTTGTGAAACACTGAACGCAGATTATCTTGAGAGTTTGCGTAAGTTTGTATATGTGTTTTGTTTAACGGCATATCAACCTCGATGGGCTCATTTAATGCCGACAAAGTTTCGAAAAAAAAATCATTTTTGCTGAGGTACTCAATATTTTTTTTCAGTCGAGAGGGTTAAACTAATTTTGTAAAATACGGATTATTGCGCAACTCGCAGTGCCTATTATTAAACACATTTTTTCTATTTAACCATAGATGAGACCCTAAGGTACTACCAGTCCAGACAAGAGTTGACCTTGGAGCAATGCGTAATGAAGATGTTTCTCCACATTCCGCAGACCTCCAGAAATGAACTTCCACATCAGATAAAGTTAAACGTCATAACCTAGGCATGAAGACCCCCCCAGCCATTCGCCTTCTATCACATATATAAAGAAAAAGGGATATAGGTTGTCATAAGGATAATAAGAGCTAGGACAATCATATAGGTGTTAGGCTGACGTGATCAGCCGATTGATCGGAGGGGGCCTCTCGACGCCCGTCTAGCTTAAGTAAGGACCAAAGTGGATGTTTGCATGTCCCGGAATGACGTAAACTCTATCTGATTGGTGAGTTTCCAGATTTCTGGCAGGTTTGGCGGAATGTGGGCAAGCCCTTCATTCATCATTGCTCCCTGGTTCCACTCTAACCCGGCAGTGGTAGTTACCTATAGGGTCCCAATCTATGGTTAAATAGAAAAAATATTTGGTGGTTAGGTTTGAAGGCTATCACAAATGCAAGTTGTAAAGAAAAAAGGAGGTAACTATCATGTTTGTTAAACCTATGTATTATTTTTAATATTTCGAGATAAAAATCTCATCTACAGAAGATCTCGGAAATGAAGCTGTTGTTAGTTGGCTGTCCATTTTTGTTTTGTGTTCATGTCTTCCAAACTCTCTGCGTGTGTGTATGTTGTGTGTGTGGGTGTTTTGTTTATGTGTATACTTGTGTTGTGTGTTGTCGTCAACAGTGTCTGATTATCATTCCAGGTCTGGCTCAACCCTCCAAGCATAAAACGTTTTGGTTTATCAACAGACAATCTGATTCTCTGATTATCATTCCAGATTTTGGGCCTAAAAATGAGTTTATTTCAATTCTTTTGAGGCATTTAAATGACCCACTGAGGTTGATATGCCGTAAAACAAACCAAAGCAAACCAAACCATTTCAAAAGAGACGATGAAGATTCACAAAAGACTGACCTGATTTATCAGGATTATTAAAGAGTAGAAATCACAAAAACTGAAAATACGTGTTGTCCATTCTTTTAAATGTCGTCAACGTGACATTATTCTAAATCTGACAGGAAATCGGTTTCAATATGGAAGCGCCACGAAAAACACAAAGGATTAAAAAAAATACTTTGTAGAAAAGAAAAAAAAAAGAGATCCGGTGAAGAAAAGAAGATTTTTAAAAGTGGAAGAAAAAAAAAAAAAGAGAAAAAAAAAGAAAAGAAAAGAAAAGTCAATTTCTGAACGGCTGCGTTACACATCAATTCAATTCAAAACAAGCAGACGTTCACTTCTGATCTATAAAAGATGTTGGAATGCTTTTAAAGGATTTTCTATAAAAAAAAATTCATTTTAAAAATACTTGTTATTCGTTTATACCAAATATCATTTGTTGTTGTTCCTGTGATCGTATTTTTGCTAAATAGTACAGAACCTGATTTTTTATATCTTTTCTATCATGCAAAAAAAAAAAAAAAACAAAATAACAAGTTTTGGATTATACGAGATCCGACTCAACATAGAATTCTTTACGAAACACATAATTTCAAAAACCTTCAACGAACAGGAATTCAACACACACACACACCACACACACACACACATACACACACACGGCGGTCCACTTGTGCGCCTGGAAGTCGTCGGTGATGGTTGGGTCCCCATCGATTTGGGTTAAATAGGAAAGAAATGTGAATAAATCGATTAAATAGGAAAGAAATGAGTTTAAAGAAATGGTTATTAAAAAAAAGAAAATTAAGTTTAAAATTACAAATTTTCAGTAGCTTATCAAGGGAATGATAAACAGGGCGTCTCGCATTAGAATGACCCAGTACGGCGTTAACATGCCCGTAAAATCGACCAAGCAACACACCAACAACACACACATTGACACACCAGTCCACCAGACACTATAGACAACAAATCACAGATGATGACAACAATTATGAAAATTATACAAACTTTTGGTTCATTCAATAAATGAACAGGTTTTAGAGAGAAAAAAAAAATCAAATACTTTAAAAATATATTTTTTTTTATGATTCTTTTAAAAATTACAAATGCAAACTCGTCCGCCGTTTGGAATGGTTCTATAACAAAAAACTTATCCATTTAATATTGGTTTGAGATTGTTAAGACGCAAAAATATAATCGGTCTTCCCTTTAGGGATTATAGCAAGGTTTCCCCTCGCCCCGTGGTCCGTTTGGTCACTAACAATTCAAGCCGTTACTCAATTTTTCTTTTCAGCACTCGACTCAGAACGAAACAGACGTGCAGTCTTTTCTCGTCTCTGTGCGGGACTAAGCACACACGTGGTCGCCCTGACTCCAGAGAATAACAAAACCAAAGCGAAAACCAGTTGTCGTTCCCATCTATTCGGTTACACTTCGTTGGTCCTTTTTTGTGGTTTGGGACTGAAACAGGGTTTTATCCTTTTATATTTATTAAGGTTATTTGCTCTCACCCCACTTATGAGGGCGTGACACAAGGAATTTTATGTGGTTCACCCTACAAGCCGAAGCTCATGCGGTGGTAGACACAAAAAATGCGTCGATCTCGTTGGCATTCTCCCTCGAGGGGCGCCCTCATGCGCAGGGCAATAAACCCAGCCTTGCCCTTTTAAATCGAGGGGGCAGTCTTGCCTGGGCGGGATAGTCCCTTGGGATCGACGCTGTAATTTCATTAATAGACACAGCCGGAAAGGCCCGTGCTATCCTTTTATATTAATGTAATTTAATGTTGTTAGTCCTTTATTAAATGACTTTGCCTTTTTCCCTACCGAATATTCCAGTGTTAGGTTATTATTTTCGATTAGCTAATGCCATTACAAGGATTGTTAGCTTCGAACTAATAGCTAACGCTATAAGACCACTGGTCGAGGAATGTTTTTCGAACCATCGGATTTCACAGTCAAGGAGGCGCTGTAACTTAAAGGGTACAATAATAATTGGTCTTCCGAGACTGCAATGCTGTAACTTCAAGGGCACAGAATTGTGTTAGTCTTCGAGACTGCAAGTGCCAATGACAATAGCTCGCTATTTTTATTAAGCTATTCAAAATGGTGTCAATTAAAACAGAGTGCCCAGGCTTGTACAGAAGGGTCTGACGGTTAAAAATTTTGGTGGCTGAGAAGTCCCAAACAATGTGAAATTGACCGTTTTAATATGTCACATGTTTCAAACAGATGCAGCTATAACCTGAATTTTTAGAATCTTATCAATGAAAAATAACCACTCACTAAAATGATGCTCTGTCTTCTTTGATTCGCGTTCCAGGGAAAAACATTGTTGGAAACAAAAATTAGACAAGAAAATATAATGGCAGCCACTCTCAAACTGAGTTATTTCCCCTGTCGATGAAATCTCATTGAATACGTAAGAATTCAATGGGATGGAATGTTTTCTAAAATGAAAAAACAGGGACAAAAAAGAAAGAAAGGAAATACAATGTAAATAGATAAGATTTTAAATTGTTGATTTCAAAAGAAAATGTCATTAAATTAATGCATAAATGTGAATGTTAGTGTGTCACGTTTTTTTCAACTTTTACTCTAGAGGCCGTCCCCAACATGTAGCATACCCTTTTGGAATCAGACCGACTTAGCAAATATTATACTTTTGAATTTGAAGAGAAATGTCATAAATTAATAATAGATGTGAATGTCAGTGGGTCAGATGTGTCACATTATTTCAACTTTACTTTCCTAGAAGCCGTAACCCAACATATCATTACATTTTGGAATCAGGGTCGACTTACAAATATTTATACTTTTGAATTTGAAGAGAAAATGTCATAAATTAATAATAAATGTGAATGTCAGTGGGTCAGTGTGTCACATTATTTCAACTTTACTCCTAGAAGCCGTAACCCAACATATCATACCCTTTTGGAATCAGACCGACCTAGCAAATATTATACTTTTGGAATTGTTCGAATTTTGGAAAAGAAAATATTCATAAATTAATAATAGATGGAATGTCAGTGTGTCACATTATTTCAAACTTTACCCCTAGAAGCCGTAACCCAACATATCATTACCTTGGAATCAGACCGACTAGCGATATTATACTTTTTGAATTTGAAGAGAAATGTTCATAATTAATAATTAATGTGAATGTCAGTGGGTCACATTTTCAACTTTACTCCTATAGGCCGTAGCCCAACATATCATACCATTTTGCGAATCAGGCTGATTTAGTGAGCAAATTACATTTTGGCGATTTTTTACCTGATTTTTTTTTTTTGTCAACGAATTATTTGTTATATCCATAATTTTTTAGATGAGGCTTTATAATTTGTATTATTAATTATTTTTCAGACTGTTAGAATAATATCGTTACTCACCTTGATAAAAATCATCAAAAGATCAATCCAATTTACCATGAATATCTCACAGATTGTAAACTTTATGCAATATTGATGTGGGATACAGCATTAAAGTTGCACGTGTCTTTGAAGATGATTTCGTTTCATTCAGCAGGTTGAATAAGATATTTCGCATGCAATATCTGGGCGATAATAATAACAACAATTAATTAACAAGACCTGTGGAATTATAGCACAGTATGATATTCAATTATTACAACGTCTGATATGTTTACTTAAGAGCTTTGCTAATTAGTTAAAATACTAGGGACCTGTGGATTATACCACAGTATGATAATTCAATTTATTACAACGTCTGATTATGTTTTACTTAAGAGTATTTGCCTTAAATTACTTCAATACTAGCAGGACCTTGTGATATACCACAGTATGATAACTTCATTATTACAATGTTTTATATGTTTACTTAAGATTTATGGCGAAATAGCTTCAATATGTAGATAACAAAATAGTTCAATATGCATAAAAAATATAATAATATGACTGCAGGACGTGGATATTACCACAGTATGATTATTTAATTATTTAAAACGTTTGATCTGGTTTACTTAAGAGCTATTGCTATAAATAGTTCAAGATATAAAAAGTTAATAATTCTTGACTAGCAGACCTGTAGATATAGCACAGCTATGCATAATTCAATTATTATAACGTTTTGATATGTTTCTTAAGAGCTATTTCTAAAATAGTTCAATATGTAAAAAAGTATATTAATCTTGATTTAAATCTCTTCACTAGCAAGACTTGCCACAGTATGATAATCCCAATTATTACAACGTTTGATTATGTTTACTTAAGTAGGAATTAGCTAAATACTTCAATACTAGCAGGACTGTGGATATACCACAGATGATAAATCCATTATTACTAAACGTTTGATATGTTTACTGAACGTTTGCTATTACGAAATAGTTCAATATGTAAAAAGTTAATAATCTTGACTACAGGACCTGGGATATACCACATTAGATAATTCAATTATTTACACGTTTTATTGTTTACTTAAGAGCTATGGCGTTAATAATTTCAATATGCTAAAAAAAATTATAATAATCTAATGTGTATATCCACAGGTCCTTTAGTCAAGATTATTATACTTTACATATTGAACTATTCGTAATAGCACTTCAGTAAACATATCAAACGTTGTAATAATTGGATTATCATACTGTGGTATATCCACAGGTCCTGCTAGTATTGAAGTATTTAGTAATTTCCTCTTAAGTAAACATATCAAACGTTGTAATAATTGGATTATCATACTGTGGCAAGTCTTTGCTAGTGAAGAGATTTAAATCAAGATTAATATACTTTTTACATATTGAACTATTTAGCAATAGCTTCTTAAGTAAACATATTCAAACGTTATAATAATTGAATTATCATACTGTGCTTTATATCTACAGGTTCTGCTAGTCAAGATTATTATACTTTTATATATTGAACTATTTAGCAATAGTCTTAATAAACATATCAAACGTTTTAATAATTAAATAATCATACTGTGGTATATCCACACGTCCTGCCAGTCAATATTATTATACTTTTTACATATTGAACTATTTTGTTATTTACATATTGAACTATTTCGCCATAACTCTTAAGTAAACATATCAAACATTGTAATAATTGAATTATCATACTGTGGTATATCCACAGGTCCTGCTAGTATTGAAGTATTTAGCAATAGCTCTTAAGTAAACATATCAGACGTTGTAATAATTGAATTATCATACTGTGGTATATCCACAGGTCCTGCTAGTATTTAACTATTTAGCAATAGCTCTTAAGTAAACATATCAGACGTTGTAATAATTGAATTATCATACTGTGCTATATCCACAGGTCTTGTTAATTATTGTTGTTATTATTATCGCCCAGATATTGCATGCGAAATATCTTATTCAACTGCTGAATGAAACGAAATCAGTTCTTCAAAGACACGGCAACTTTAATGCTGTATCCACATCAATATTGCATAAAGTTACAATCTGTGGAGATATTCATGGTAAATTGGATGATCTTTTGATGATTTTTATCAAGGTGAGTAACGAATATTATTCTAACAGTCTGAAAAATATTAATAATACAAATTATAAAGCCTCATCTAAAAAATTATGATATACAAAATAATTCGTGACAAAAAAAAAAAAAAATCAGGTAAAAAAATCGCCAAAAAATGTAATTTGCTCACTAAATCAGCCTGATTCCAAAATGGGTATGATATGTTGGGCTACGGCCTATAGGAGTAAGTTGAAAAATGTGACCCACTGACATTCACATTAATTATTAATTTATGACATTTCTCTTCAAATTCAAAAGTATAATATCTGCTAAGTCGGTCTGATTACCAAAAGGGTATGATATGTTGGGTTACGGCTTCTAGGGTAAAGTTGAAATAATGTGACACACTGACATTCACATCTATTATTAATTTATGATATTTCTTTTCAAATTTCGAAACAATTCAAAAAGTATAATATTTGCTAAGTCGGTCTGATTCCAAAAGGGTATGATATGTGGGTTACGGGCTTCTAGGAGTAAAGTTGAAATAATGTGACACACTGTCCCACTGACATTCACATTTATTATTAATTTATGACATTTCTCTTCAAATTCAAAAGTATAATATTTGCTAAGTCGGCCTGATTCCAAAATGGTATGATATGTTGGGTTACGGCTTCTAGAGTAAAGTTGAAATAATGTGACACACTGACCCACTGACATTCACATCTATTATTAATTTATGACATTTCTCTTCAAATTCAAAAGTATAATATTTGCAAGTCGGTCTGATTCCAAAAGGGTATGCTATGTTGGGTGACGGCCTCTAGGAGTAAAGTTGAAAAAAACGTGACACACTAACATTCACATTTATCATTAATTTATGACATTTTCTTTTGAAATTCAAACAATTTAAAAATCTTATCTATTTACATTGTTATTTCTTTTCTTTCTTTTTGTCCCTGTTTTTTCATTTTAGAATAACATTCCATCCCATGTGAATTCTTACGTTATTCAATGGAGAATTTCATCGACAGGGGAAATAACTCAGTTGAAGTGGCTGCCATTATATTTCTTGTCTAATTTTGTTTCCAAACAATGTTTTCCTGAACCGCGGAAATCACAGAAGACAGAGCAATCAATTTTAGGTGAGTGGTTATTTTCATTGAAAAGATTCTAAAAATTCAGGTTATAGCTGCATCTGTTGAAACATGTGACATATTAAACGCGTGTCAATTTCACATTGTTTGGACTTCTCAGCCACCAAAAATTTTTACGTCAGACCTCTGTACAAGCCTGGAGCACTCTGTTTAATTTGAACATTTTTGAATAGCTTAATAAAAATTAGCGAGCTATTGTCATTGGCACTGCAGTCTCGGAAGACTACACAATCTTGTGCCCTTGAAGTTACAGCATTGCAGTCTCGGAAGACAATATAGTTATTGTACCCTTTAAGTTACAGCGCCTCCTGTGACTGTGAAATCCGATGTTCGAAAAACATTCTCGACCCCAGTGTCTTATAGCGAGCTATTAGTTCGAAGCTAACAATCCTTGTAATGCATTAGGCTATCGAAATAATAACCTAACACTGAATATTCGGTAGGGAAAAGGCAAAGTCAATTTATAAAGGATAACAACATTAAATTACATTAATATAAAAGGATAGCACGGGCCTTTCGGGGCCTGTGTCTATTAATGAAATTAACAGCGTCGATCCCAAGGGACTATCCCCCCAGGCAACACCTGCCCCCTCGATTTAAAGGGCAAGGCTGGGTTTATTGCCCTGCGCATGAGGCGCCCCCTCGAGGGAGAATGCCAACGAGATCGACGCATTTTTTGTGTCTACCACCCATGAGCTTCGGCTTGTGGGTGGACCCACATAAAATGTCCTTGTGTCACGCCCTCATAAGTGGGGTGAGAGGCAAATACCTTAATATAAAAGGATAAAACCTGTTTCAGTCCCAAACCAACAAAAAAGGACCCAACGAAGTGTAACACGAATAGATGGAACACACTGGTTTTCCTTTGGTTTGTATTCTCTGGAGTCAGGGCGACCACGTGTGTGCTTAGTCCCACAGAGAACGAGAAAAGACTCACGTCTGTTTCGTTCTGAGTCGAGTGCTGAAAAGAAAAATGAGCTAACGGCTTGAATTGTTACGTGACCAACGGACACGTGGCGCGGGGAACCTTGCCTATAATCCCTAAAGGGAGACGATTATATTTTGCGTCTTAACAATCTCAAAAACCAATATTAAGATAAGTTTTTGTTATAAACCAATTCCAAACGGCGACGAGTTTGCATTTGTAGATTTTTTAAAAGAATCATAAAAAAAATATATTTTTTTTAAAGTATTTTGATTTTTTTTTCTCTCTAAAAACCTTCGTTCATTTTATTGAATGAACCACGTTGTATAATTTTCATAATGTTGTCATCATCTGTGATTGTTGTCTATGTGTCTGGTGGACTGGTGTGTCAATGTGTGTGTTGTTGGTGTGTTGCTTGGTCGGATTTTACGGCATGTTAAACCGTACTGGTCATTCTATGCCGAAGACGCCTGCTTTATTCATTCTTGATAAGTACTGAAATTTGTATTTTTAAACTTAATTTCTTTTTTTTAATTACATTTCTTTAAACTCATTTCTTTCCTATTTTAATCGATTTATCACATTTCTTTCCTATTTAACCCATCGATGGGGACCCAACCATCACCACCACTCCAGGGCACAGTGGACCCGTGTGTGTGTATGTGTGTGTGTGTGTGTTGTGTGTGTGTGTGTTGAATTCTGGTTCGTTGAAGGTTTATTGAATTATGTGTTCGTAAAGAATTCTATGTTGAGTCGGATGCTCGTTATATTCAAAACTTGTTATTTTTTTTTTTTTTTTTTTGCATGATAAGAAAAGATATAAAAAAAATCAGGTTCTGTAACTATTTACAAAAATACGATCAACAGGAACAACAACAAATGATATTTGGTATAAACGAATAACAAGTATTTTTAAAATGAATTTTTTTATAGAAAATCTTATAAAAGCATTCCACATCTTTTATAGATCAGAAGTGAACGTCTGCTTGTTTGAATTGAATTGATGTGTAACCAGCCGTTCAGAAATGACTTTTCTTTTTCTTTTCTTTTTTTTCTCTTTTTTTTTTTCTTCCACTTTTAAAAATCTCTTTTCTTCACCCGTGATCTCTTTTTTTTTCTTTTCTACAAAGTATTTTTTTTATCCTTTGTGTTTTTCGTGGCGCTTCCATATTGAACCGATCCTGTCAGATTAGAATATGTCACGTTGACGCTTTAAAGAAATGGACAAACACGTATTTTCAGTTTTGTGATCTACTTTATAATCCTGATAAATCAGGTCAGTCTTTTGTGAATCTTCCATCGTCTCTTATTGAAATGGGTTTGGTTTGCTTTGGTTTGTTTTACGGCATATCAACCTCAGTGGGTCATTTAATGCCCTCAAAGATTTGAAATAAACTCATTTTTAGGCCAAATCTGGAATGATAATCAGAGAATCAGATTGTCCTGTTGATAAACAAAACGTTTATGCTTGGAGGGTGAGCCAGACCTGGAATGATAATCAGACACTGTTGAACAGACACACACACACACAAGTATACACATAAACAAACACCACACACACACACATACACACACGCAGAGAGTTTGGAAGACATGACACAAAACCAAAATGGACAGCCACTAACAACAGCTTCATTTCCGGAGATCTTCTGTAGATGAGATTTTTATCTCGAAATATTAAGAATAATACATAGGTTAACAAACATGATAGTTACCTCCTTTTTCTTTACACTTGCATTGTGATAGCCTTCAAAACCAACCACCAAAATATTTTTTCTATTTAACCCATAGATGGGACCCTATAGGTACTACCACTCCGGGTTAGAGTGGACCAGGGAGCAATGATGATGAAGGGCTGCTCCACATTCCCCAAACCTCCAGAACTGGAACCTCACCATCAGATAGAGTTTAACGTCATTCCCGGGACATGCAACATTCCACTTTGGTCCTTACTTAAGCTAGACGGGCGGTCGGAGAGGCCCCCTCCGATCAATCGGCTGATCACGTCAAGCCCTAACACCTATATGATTGTCCTAGCTCTATTATCCTTATGACAACCTATATCCCTTTTTCTTATATATGTGTTAGAAGGCGATGGCTGGGGGTCTTCATGTCCTAGGTATGACGTTAACTTTATCTGATGTGGAAGTTCCATTTCTGGAGGTCTGCGGAATGTGGAGAACATCTTCATTACCATTGCTCCAAGGTCAACTCTGTCTCGGACTGGTAGTACCTGTTAGGGTCTCATCTATGGGTTAAATAGAAAAAATGTGTTTATAATAGGCACTGCTGAAGTTGCCGCAAAATCCGTATTTTACAAAATTAGTTTAACCCTCTCGACTGAAAAAAAATATTGAGTACCCAGCAAAAATGATTTTTTTTTCGAAACTTTGTCGGCATTAAATGACCCATCGAGGTTGATATGCCGTTAAACAAAACACACAAACTTACGCAAACTCTCAAGATATCTGCGTTCAGTGTTTCACAACAGGACACGATGGGACGTCAGCATTAGACACCAACATCGTCTCAGATTTGTTGGGGTGGTTGAGAACTGGTATTTGACATGAAGGTGTTCCATTCTATAAGACAAGTTTTTATTTATTTATTTAGCTAAGAACAATTGTCTATTGTAAAATAAAAACATAATGTTTGAAGCTGAATCACCCAGACATACATTAATACTACTACTACTACTTGCTGTCCATCGTATACAATAGATGACACCACGCGAATCATCTTTCCTCCAATTTAATGGGTCTCTGGTTGCGTCTTGCCAACTACCTATGGGGATATTCAAGTCCTTCAGGTTTCTTTTGATGTTGTCTTTGTACCTGAGCTTTGGTCTACCGATTCTATGTGATCCCTCTCTCAGTTGAGAGTACAGAATCTGCTTTGGTAGTCTGTCATCCCCAAGTCTGTTTAAGTGGCCAGCCCATCTCAGGTTGCGTTGGACAAGTATTTCATGCATGCCAGGGAGTCTAGTTCTCTTCAGGATGGTCCTGTTAGAAACATGTTGCCACCACCTGACATTTAATATACTGCGCAAGTGACGCATGTAGTATACATGTAGTCTATGGGCATCTGCTTTGCATATCGTCCAGGTGTCTGCACACACATTAGAACAGCGTATACGCCATTTAAACAACGAAAAAAGAAGCCATATACTTGTGAATTACTTATATCATTCACGCCTTCATTTTTCTTTCTTTATTCTCTCTCTCTCCCTCTCTCTCCTCTCTCTCTCTCTCCCTCTCACTCTGTCCCCTTCTCTGTCCCTCTCTCTCTGTGTCCCTCTCTGTCACTCTCTCTCTTCCTCTCTCTCTCCCTCTCACTCTGTCCCCCCTCTCTCTCTCTCTCTCTCTCTCTCTCTCTCTCTCTCTCTCTCTCTCTCTCTCTCTCTTTAAAATGTCGGTCATCCGAGGTGGAATTAGGGTGGAGTATCTATATATATAAAAGGAAGTTTGTTATTTACGTGTCGACTTATAACTCACAAACGAGAAGTCATTCAGATCTGAAATCTCGCATACTACTTGATATGCTTATAACTAAGAAACACACAAAATTTGGGGTTTGATTTATAATGATTAAAGCGATATAATTCACAAAAGATTTTTAAAATACAGTATACACACCCTCCATCTCCACCCTACTCACGTCGACACGAGTTTAGTTTTGAACTTCCCAGACAGAAGACTCCGTCACTGTATGAAAGAAAATACGATTGTTCATTTCTAAAAAAACAAAAACTAACGTTAACCTGACACCCCCCCACCCAACCCATCTCCCGTCGACACAATTCGAGCTTTGAAGTAGCGTCAACACAATTTCTAACTGTAATAAAAAAAGAAGTCCTAATATAAATTTAAAAAAAACCCTCCCACCCCACTCCTCGATACTGGCTTGATATTTGAAGTGAGTGCATTCCTGCACCCACTTCAAATGTTTTTTTTTTATTTATTTAGGTTTTGAACTTCTAAGCATATGGTCGTAGAAAGGCAAATGATACTCATATGCGTTTTTATTAACTATCAACAATTCAATTTATTTTTATGTTAAATTTTTTATAATCCGGTCATGGACCGTGTACTTTTGCTAGTTATGTTTATATATATATATAACTTTAAAATTAAGTAAAACTTAACAATCTGTCATTTGACTATGATAAATTTATTTCGACCAGGGACTCAATATGAGTCTAATCACGTCATGAGATCTCGATTAATTCAGCGGATTTAACCCTGAAGATCCTTATGGTGAAACTCAAGTACGTTATCTCTTGTACCCATACTCTACTTAGTATTGAGCACTTTGTATTTGTTATATCGCTGACTTACCCCCCTGAATTCCGCACTACCTAACCATCGTGGCCATATTCACCGGTAAGTCAACTTTTCTTTTATATATATATATATATATATATATATATATATATATATATATATATCACGGATTGCGTTCAATCGTGGGGTAATGGTTAATAATCTACTGAATAGCGGGAGGGATCGATCCTCACTAAATGCACCATAGTGAACGGATTGGCTATGAAGGTGTACCACGGTTGTGTAGAGGTTCCCAAGTTAGTCACGCTCGTCACTTACTACTGAATATCAAGATCGATCCTCGTTTGATGCTCCTTGCAACTTTGTGTCCATGACAAACGAGTTGGCTAAGAGAAGATATCCCCTCGTGTTGAATATGGAAAAAAGCGGAGGGGTGACTTAGTGAGTGAGAGAGAGAGAGAGAGAGAGAGAGAGAGAGAGAGAGAGAGAGAGAGAGAGAGAGAGAGAGAGAGAGTTAAATCAAGATTTTTACATATTGAACTAAATGCAATAGCACTTAAGTAAACATATCAAACGTTGTAATAATTCAATTATCATACTGTGGTATATCCACAGGTTCTGCTAGTCAAGATTATTATACTTTTTACATATTGAACTATTTGGCAATAGCTCTTAAGCTAACATATCAAATGTTGGAAAAGTTGAATCATCACATTCATATATCCACGGGTCCCATTAGTTATTATCATTATTATTATTATTATTATTATTATTATTATTATTATTATTATTAGTAGTAGTAGTAGTAGTAGTAGTTGTAGTAGAGTTCTTGTTGTTATATATACATTTTATTTTTGAATTTATTTCTGTTATTTTAGATATGGTTTTCTAAAAGAAATTATGAATAAGTACGAGGTAAGTTTTATTACTTGAATTATAAAAATATTTTTTGTTTCGGAACAAAAATCAGAAAAAATAATAAAAGGTAATAAAAATAATTAAAAATAATAAAAAATATTAAAAATGATTAAAAATGATCAAAATAATAAAAGAATAATGATAAAAATTAAGTGTTACATTATTAATAAGTTGCCTATTAATTTTTGCAAAGTAGTATAGAATTCAAAAAGTAACTGGTAATAGGAAGAGTCATGGAAAATACCAGTTGTTAGCTTGTCTCTGGTCAATCGAATCGTGAATACAGGAAGTAGAGTCACAGAGTTAGATTCAGCCAGGTACTTGGAGAAGACAGACGCAAATAGCGTCACTTCTAAGATGGTTATTTCTCTGTCCTGTGTCTTGGTTAATTTGGGAAGTTGAATAAAGGCGTCAAAAATATCCAAAGTTGCGTGTTCTTTGATAAGAACCAGAACGGATGCAAAGATAAAGAAACGCCCAAGACATATCCGGATGGAAGACCAGAGAAGAGAGAAGACCAAACCAGACAGAATCGAACCAGGAACCTCGATGTACCCAGCCGGACACTTTACCGACTGAGCTAAACCAGACCGTTTAATTACGTTACAATCTTCCTGATATTCTTTGAAGTATTTGTAAGATCAAAATGTTTAATTACTTATGTTCTGAATATATTATATACTTACATGTGTTCTATTTGTTTATCAGGTTCATACAACCCTTGTGATGAGATTCTTTGATGGTGTTTTTAAATGGCTTCCTATCGGCACCATAATAGATGACAAAATTCTTGTCATTCATGGCGGCATCTCAAATACAACCGACTTAAATACTTTGGCAAACTTAAAGCGACAAAAGGTGAAGATGATTTAACATTCAACATTTCTACATAAATCATTTACATTCATTTGTATTCGTAAACTTAATGGAATCAAGTCATTTCACTTTTATATATATATATATATATATATATATATATATATATATATATATATATATATATATGCTTACGCAATCCTCAGACAAGAGACAAATGGTTGAGATTTTAAAAAAACAGTGGTTTTATATTTAAATGCTAATACTTTTCTCTTCTTCTCTATTCATTCTATTATATATATATATATAATATATATATATATATATATATATATAAGGTGTGTCAAAAAGGTATCAAGATTTTTGTACTTTTTGACACACCTTATATTCTGGAAAAAATAACGTTTCATTCATTCTTCATTTCTATCTCGGTACATACAGCGCCAATCTGGATACTTTTTTGGTACATCTTATATATATATATATATATATATATATATATATATATATATATGAGAGAGAGAGAGAGAGAGAGAGAGAGAGAGAGAGAGAGAGAGAGAGAGAGGAGAGAGAGAGAGAGATTATACTAAAGCTGAGCTAATCGTTGTTAAGGCTTTTTTACTGTTTAGTTTAATGTCACGAAAGTTATTAAATTATTCCTTAGTTGTAGAATTGAGTTATGTTTGAAAAAAAATCCATTTAAATTGGATCTAATTAGTCGTAATATACAATTACATCAAAAACTGACCCGTTTCTTACCTCACATTCTGCCTATCAATTTTCCCCTTTCTATGGATATTTTGATTACCTCCTCGTTATGATGAATGATTGTTAAACAAACCGAAACACTGCAGCGTAGGCTTATTAATCATCCTTTGTTAATGAAACTTGTGTTTTTTCAATTATTACTATATATCACACACACACACACACCACACACCACACACACATACACACACACACACACACACGCACATACACACACACACACACACACACACATGTATATGTGTAGAAAGTTTTGTAGAAAAAACAAAAAGATATTTAAAGTTTTGCTGACAGAAATCTGTTTCAACCATATGCGGTCTTTATCAAAGCAACATTGAAAAATCTTCAGTATAATACGCATTTTTAAAAATTATTTGAAAATTCCGCTACTGATCGAGAGCGTTCTGTGCCTCGTGATTAATGATATATCTATTTCGTTTTTCCGTTTACAATGTTGCTTTGATAAAGACCGCATACGGTCGAAACAGATTTCTGTCAGCAAAACTTTAAACATCTTGTTTTTCTACAAAACTTTCTACACATATTGTCGGATTCATATCCATTTTACCTTTCATATATATATATATATATATATATATATATATATATATATATATTATATATATATATATTATTCCCACTTTGTTAAATGCCTGAGCTATAGTATTGTGTACGAAGCTAGTATACAAATTAATTACGACAGAGATTATTATACTTTTATATATTGAACTATTGCAATAGCTCTGAAGTAAACATATCAAACGTTTTAAGAGTCAAATTATCATACCATGCTTTATCCACGGTTTCCCCCCGTAGTTTGATTTGTTATGTGACAAAACTTTTCATGATTTAATAAAAAAGCAAAAAGACATTTATTTAAAAGGAACTTCTTTTCTCTTTGTTCCGCAGTACATTTCGATCATCAGGCCGTGGCCTTTACGTGAAATGAAAGAACATAAAAGTGAATATAATGAATGGTCACAGGTTGGTGCTTTTTTGTTGTTGGTGTTAGTGTTGTTGTTGTTGTTTTAATTATCTTCTATGGGGCATAATGAATTATGGGGTCTAAGTGGTTCTGGGTTTAAAGGTATCTGTGATATTCTTGGCTGCGTGTTCTTAGGGTGTTATGCTGGGTACCCCATCTCGTTTGGTGTCGCGCTGAAAACGAAGGAATTAAGGAACGAAAAGGAACGAAGATGAAAGAGACAAAGGCAAAAGGTGGTTTTATGACTTAGGCTTTATTGACCGGGTTATAGTCGTCTGTAGCAAGGGGAAAATCTCCCTTGCTAGTAGGACCAACTAGAGCCAGTTACGGCCTCAGTTCGAATGGCCGAGATATTCTTTTAGGGGTAGGGGGTCAGTCCTTTTTTTCGGCGCAAAGGATTCTTCCGTTGAAGGTCCCATGGGAGTTTGTTATTTTTTGTTTTTTAATCCCAATTTTATTTTCGTTTTATCTTAATCCCCACACGTCCACTCTCATCCATTTTCATTAATATAAGACTTGTAATTGCTAGTTTATTGCCCTTACAATGCGATTTCTGTTGATGAGATATTACTACCTTGGTATGTGAACTGGTTTACTAATTTCACGAGCTTACTGTCTCGCGTGGAGATATATCCACCTTTAACTGCCGCTGGTTTGCGTACAAAGAACGATGAACGCTTCATACTTGTATAAGTACGAGGGCGAGTCAAAAAGTAATGTCATTTTGTTTAGGACAGGTATAATTACCAACACATGAACATGTATCATACAACAAAATGAAGCTGGTCCTCTATGGATCATATCCCTACTTCTCCACATAGGGGAGTCAAAAAGTAATGTCATTTTGTTTAGGACAGGTATAATTACCAACACAGGAACATGTATCATACATCAAAATGAAGCTGGTCCTCTGTGGATTGCATCCCTACTTCTCCATATAGTCACCGTTTCTCTCAATAGCAATGTTCCAGCTTTGAATGAGAGCATGTATCCCAGCCCCGTAAAATTGTGTTGACTGTTCTTTGAGCCACTTCTTCACTAGAGTTTTTTTTTTCCAGCTGCGTGATTTGTTGTGGAGTGATCCAATGAACGGAAATGGGTGTGTCTATAATGTCGATCGTGGAGCGGGAAAATATTTTGGCGCTGAAGTAACCAATGATTTTCTCAGCAGAAATCGTTTGGAATTGGTAATTCGTTCACACGAATGTAAAGCTGAAGGTTATGAATATACACACAATGGAAAGGTAAGGTTCATTTCATTTATTGACAGTTCGCGACACCATTGAGGCCTATTTTGTGTTTTACTCAGTAAGGTTTTTAGAGAGAGAGAGAGAGAGAGAGAGAGAGAGAGAGAGAGAGAGAGAGAGAGAGAGCATGTGGGGGTGTTGGTGGAGATGTTGTGTTAGGGGGTGTGGTGGTAGAAGGTGGATAGGGTTGGAGGTGTTAAAAGTGACGCGGGGGGTAAGGGTGAATTATAATTAAATTTGAAAGAAATGCAAATAGAGTCAGGGCACGGCAGGGGTGGGTTACGGAAAGAGAAAGAGTGAGGAAGAGAAGAGAGAGAGAGAGAGAGAGAGAGAGAGAGAGAGAGAGAGAGAGAGAGAGAACTGGCTTTCGAGAATAATAATAATAATAATATAATAATAATAATAATAATGTTTTGTTTTGATTTGTTGTTTTATGGCATATCAACCCTTTTCGGGTCATTTAATGCCAAATCAAGTCATTTTGATATACAGGTTCTTACAGTACCTACTGTAGCTTTGATGATTATTAATTTAAATATTTAACAGGCTCATCGCTGCTTAACTTCGATGAATTAACCATAAGTCGCCAAATTGAATAAGTGACAGCGGACTCTCATGATTGTTTAGTTTTCTATAAGTTAATCTTTTTTTTTTCGTATATGGGTAATTCCAGGATTTGAACTCGGGGCAACGAGTCCATTTCCCATGACTTTAACCATTACACCACGCGCTCCGGGATGTAAGGAAGGTTCAAAGTTATACATACTTTGATATAGAAAACTCCGACGAAGGTTAACGGACAAACATTTAATATAAACAGCACGTGGATATGAAGATGCAACGTACATAGTAAAAGAGTTACATATATAAAGAGTACACAAATAAAGATAAAGACACATTCATGAATGGTACATTATAACATATAAAAGAGTACAGACATGAGACTAGGGATAGTCCATGCTGTGAAGAACTTACAGTAATGTAAGGGGGGCGGAGCCCCAACGAGAGGGGTTAGATAAAATCTACCCCATGTGGCTCGTAGTTGCTAAAACAAGAAAAGAGGCCGAAAGGGTTTGAACCCGGCGCTTAAATACTATAGCACCCTAGCGGGCACCAGCAAACTAAAAGGGGCAGACAACTCCACCAGGCAAATACAAACTAACGCTACAGGGACAATCATATAGGTGATATAGGAGCTGGGGCTTGATATGACTAGCTGATTTTTTCATCCAGAAAAAAGTAAAATTGTCACCCAACCCCTTCAAATTTTCTGAAATTTTGTACAGGTGTGGACTATGTTAAAGTTAGACAATCCCCCAGATTTGAGCTTCCAATTCCAAAAATTGGCGGAGTTATGTCGATTTTTAGCTTTCCAAAAATTGATTACAAAAAGTCGCCATTTTTGTGACCCCCCCCCCTCAAATATTGAGAGTTAAAAATGGACATAACTCAAATTTTGGAGATTGTATAACTTTAACGTAATCCACACATGTACAAAGTTTTTTTTTAAAAATTGAAGGGGCTGGGTGACATGACCTGGGTGATTTGACATGGAATTACCCATATTTAATTTCTGTGGGAATAGTTTGTTTTTTAAAAAAAAATGTTAGTTTACGAGACAACAGTTAATAATCAATTTTGTTTTACAAGTTTATTTTTTGTAAAACTCATTTTTAAAAATCTATTTAACCCACAGATCAGGAATCACCAAATGTTTTTCACGGTGGGCCGGATAATTGAAAAAATAACGAACGCGAGCCACATTATTATTGTGTTCAATATTTGTGTTATAGGTGATACACCCTATAAGACTAATGGAATGCGCCGACGGGTTACTATAAGTAACAGGGACAATCATGGCTTGTAGAGTAAGCCAATGCGAGTCAGCTCATAACTCTATTGTCGGACGTAATTCCCACTTCTCTGTATTGTATTTGTCTGCTTTTTGTTAATACATTTTCCTACATTTGTTACCCGTCGTTTTGTTCTTAGTTGACCCCTTAAAACCTCACAACAATTTGTTAGCCAGAACGAAAGCTCTTAGAAGAAAAAAAAATGTAAAACAAAATTTATCTTTCCATGTTATATTCATGGATAAGTGGCGTAAGATGCACAAAAACAAATTTAACCAACATATTTATTTTCAAAACATTATTAAAGAACGCAATATTAGCAGAAAGGTCGGCGGACTTGATAAAATGACTTCGCGGACCTGATTCGGCCCGCAGGTCGTAGTTTGGTTACCCCTGCCTTAAATGGAACCCTAACAGGTAATATCACTCTGGGTCAGAGTGGACCTCGGAGCAATGGCGATGAAGAGTTACGCCACACTCCCCAGATTTCCAGCATTAAAATGGCATTAAAATAACCCACAAAAGTTGATATGCCATTAAACAAAGAAACCAAATCAAAATTATCTATTGAATGATCTTCCTTTATCATTCATAATCACAAGATTAAATGCATTTTTTAAAATGTTAATTGGTTCTGCTTGTATAATGTTTCAGTTTTTAACTCCAAATATCAAGCAAATAACCCAGCTATGGTTAGCGGAATGAGAACAGGATACCCCCGTGGATTAAATAAAGGGTTAGGTTCAAAGTTCCGTGATGGCTCCCGATTACGACAAGAAAGTTCCCGAGTTCGAAAAGAAGGTTCCCGAGTCCGAGAAATACCTGAAGAAGGCCGGAGGGTATATCGGCCGAAACGTTGTACAAATAACAATGAAGATGGGGACAATAGTCCGAATAACGCAGATAATACTAATCTTCAAGCCTCATCTCAAACATTCAGAGAAATAAAATATCAAGCAATTGGAAACATTGAATTGTCTATGCACTGTAAATACACACAATCACTTAGCAATCAGAGTAAATTGATAGAGGTCATTTAAACAACCGCAAAGATATTGATTACACTGCAAGGAATTACCAAATCTACTTTGGAAAAATAAGTGACTTTACATTAACATTTTGTATCATTTAGACTATTGTCCTCATTGATTAGGAACCACATGATTCAGGTTTCGATACCGGCCCTCGCCAACTCGTCGTATGAATAGCACAGGGATCTGTGCGGTAAAGTCAGGAGCTGATACTATGTGATACATAGAAACGTCACTACTAGATGCCGTTTAACGTCATATCCAGGACGTTAAGACTTTAAGTCTTGGCATTCTAGCACATATATGATAAAAAGGGGTTAGGGTTATGATCGGGACAATCATATATATACATATCTACCAACCCCTCCGCATGAGCAGGATGTGACACAAGGTCAATTTCTTAAGCGGAGTTCAACAGGTTTGAATTCAGAGTTTTCCTTCTCCTAGACCGGTTGCCTAACCAAGGTTAAAGAGCCCAGTCTGCCCTACTATTTACCCATAGCTGGAAGGAGAGTAGGATTCATACCTTTCCCAAGGATATTAGCGCTAAGTGAAATGCAATTACTACATCTAGGATTTGAACTCTGGGCGACGAGTCCATTTCCCATGACTTTAACAATTACACCACGCGCTTCGGGACAATCATATAGGTGCTGGGGCTTGATATGACTAGCTAATTGATAGGAGCGGGCCTCTCCGACCGCTTGTCTAGCCTAAGTAAGGGCCAAAGTGGAGTGTTGCATGTCACCAGGATTCCATCCTTAAGCATTATGGGTCGCCACCCACGGCCAACAGGTAGTCCCATTGGGGATGGGGGGGGGGTCTTACACCTCTGCAGATTTATATGTCTTCGCATGATTTATTTGAGAATTCTGAGGTATGGGGGTTATCGTCCTTGTCTACGAGCCTCTGTTTCGAACCAACCAATCACGAGCCAGCATACTTTGGCGGCAAAGCCGAATAAGCAAACTCGCCCTCTTCTGATCCAGCTTTCACCGGGAACATACCTAAATAAGGGTCGCTCTTCTTCCTCAACAACCAGCACCGGAGTCGGACATCAAACAGAATGTCTATCATATCCGAACTATCAGAAGGCCGTAGCATGGGCTCCGATAATACCCTATCTCAGGACTCAGATAAGTTTTTACAAATTATAAACATTTGTGCAGACGAACTAAAGTTTGCAATCCTTATTGTTATATGTAATACACGTCTTTTATTCCTATTTCTAGTTGTTCGGTTATTTCTTTAACCCTCAACATGTCTGCCACATTCGTGGTTAACTCCATATTAGCAAACTTGGAATATTGTCGTTTCTTCGTGTCTTGTATCTTTATAGATTGTGGCATATTTAACCCAATGAATGGTTTAAAATTACTTTTTCTTTTGTTCAATTTTCCTTTTTTAGGTTTTAACGATATTTTCAGCTTCTAACTATTATGCACTTGGCAGCAACAAAGGCGCCTATGGAATAATTGAGGGAATCAACAAAGAAATTAACTTTGTACAATTTGTAAGCAACGCCGAAGCTTTCAAAAACATGCAAGTCTTTCACAGGTAAACAGTTTATCCATTTTTCTACACCTCCAATTATAGAAAACAACAACTGATTTGTCTACACATCCATAAGAATAATTGGATCAAGCTACCTTTAAGCACCCCAGGGGCGACCTGGATTCAGAGGGACATGTTTTGTTTTGCACCGTCAACATCCGGTTGTTTGTTACCAGACGATTTTTAGACGCATTTTTTAAAATTATAAATCTAACCTCTAACCCTAAACCTAACCCCTAACCCTAACAAACAACCGGATATTGACGGTGCAAAGCGAAACATGTCCTTCTGAATTCAGGTCGCTCCTGGGGTGCTTAAAGATAACTTGGTCAAAATAATTCACAAGAATTGACTGGGGGTCAAAAATTACATTGGATTGGAGTTTGCTGACTTTAGTTGGTTGGTTAAAGGTTATGACAAAGTCATAACTCGTTGGAACGCAAACAAACTCCGACACAGGTTGAGGGACAAAACATTTTATATAACAGCACAAGAATAAACAGGGTACATAATACACATACAAGAGTGGCAGAGATAATGACACATTCATGAATGGTAAAATACAAGATATTTAGGTATCAAAGAGATACCTAAATGTACATAAAAATGTAGTTACGGATACATGACTAAAGGATAGTCATATATCGTATAAGAGACTTACTAGCAGTGAGTGGCCAGTGTTAAGGGCCGAAGCCCCAACGAGAAAGGGGTAGACCGTGTCTAACCCATGTGGTCTCGTAGCAGGGAAAGAGAAAAGAGGAAGAGAAGTTCAAATCAGCCGCTTAAATACACGAGGCCCCTAGCGGGAACCAGCGACACTAAACGGGCAGACAACTCCCCAGGCAA
Organism: Doryteuthis pealeii; assembly: GCA_023376005.1. NCBI lineage: Eukaryota > Metazoa > Mollusca > Cephalopoda > Myopsida > Loliginidae > Doryteuthis > Doryteuthis pealeii. The sequence continues at coordinate 60,209,580 of CM042171.1, read as the reverse complement.
ATACGAAAATAACTCCTACAGTACCCATTAATTTTCCCGATGACTCATTCAAAGCAAACAGGACGCAATAAATCAAAAAGCTATCAGCATCACTGCTAATATTGTATATTAGCACAGAATTAAAAGAAATTTATCCTATTCCAGAAAATACCGACATTTTTTTTACAGGAACACAAATTCTACAAGAATACCATTTGAGTTTGTTTAACAAAATTCCCTTCAAACCAAATTTATAGTAGAAAAATACGAAATGAGATAAATCATGAAATAGGTTGCTTTTGGCGACAGGAAACTCCTTTTTCTGAGCATGCTCAGTTGGTTCTTCCTGTTAGAGGCATCTTGAGAGATTGTTATTTTTTGTATTTATCTAATTTATTTTGTGTTATTTTTATTTTTATTTTATTTGGTTTTTATTCATTATTCAATCCCCACAAATCTGTGTGTACAATTATTATGACTAAACACGGTTTTGTAATAGGTAAACCTTTGCATGACAAGTATAGACTAATTAAGGATTGACTAATCAAGTATCACATGAACCATGATTGAACATTATTCTATTCATCCTGTCGTTTTCACATAATAATAGAATCACGCTAAGGTAAGCTTGGTTTGAAAGGGGAGCCAATCAACCCGATTCGTGTTAAACAAATCATTTTCTATTAACCGCACCTGTATCTCATTCAAATAAAATCTAAAAATTCTATGTAGAGAATAATCGGGATGAGGCGGGTGGGGTGCAAACGAGAAATAGAGTAACAAACTTCTCTATTGTTTAGGGGGAACAAAATCTGCAGGCAAACGTTGTCGCATAATGATGTTAAAGAAAAAGATCGCATTGAACGACATGATACAACGAGAATAATTGAAGCTGATTATTAGGTACCACCAATTTGCCCTGTGAAATTTACCCCCCCCCCTACATTTAACACAATGAAACTTGCATAAAGCTTAATACTAGCTTCGTAATTTTTGGACCATTCAAAAGAAGAAACATTTTTAAAAAACTTCTGATGATTTTTTTTTTAAATTTCAGTTGACGGAAATAATGAAAATTATGAACGAAAATAATGTTTACATTTTCGCACCGTTAAATCAATTGAAATTTAACGTAGCCAAAAACAAGTTATGAATAGAGGCTTTAAAAAAAAATTCTATGAAAAATCAATTAATGGTCCGATTTTCACGATAATTTCCATGATTACTTAAATTTTGATGAAAATATGTTTGAAATAGTTTTTTCCTAAAATACATAAGGGGAACATTTTTTTACAAGGTCTACACCTCCCACCCCATTTTATTTTATGAAATATGAAAAAAATGAACAGACAAAAAATGAATTTTACTCTTTTACATTTGTATCCATTTTTACCAGTCGTTTGTCTTATTTTCAACCCTTAAAAACCCCACAACAATTATATTAAATAAATCGTTTATGTGTGTGTGTGTGGGGGGGGGGGCAGATGGTCAAGCAGAAGAGTTAAGCCATTTTTAGGTCGCCTTTTATTGTACCTTTTCATTTATTCGTTAAAAAAAAGGGGCCTGCCCAGTTACAAATATAAAACGTCATAAGTGTATCATGCCAGAACACGTAAGAAAGTGGATATCCGTCACGAATCTGTCATCTAATAGAACTGTATAAATGAAGACTAAGATTTCCATCATTTTTCATAGTTCAGATTTGAAAGGAAGCTCACCACAGCTTTCAAAAAAAACCATTCAATAGAAAAACCAACTTACCCAACCTTTGTATCCATAGAAACGGATAACTTTAGATCTCGGGAAGATGAGAGTATCACGAATTAATGGACGTGAGTGGTGTAATGGTTATGAGTCATGGGAAATGGATCCGTTGATGCGAGTTCAAATCCTGGAAGAAGCTGTTTGCATTTCACATAGTGCCAATACTCTTGGGAAAGATATGTATCCAACTGCTATCCCTCCAGCTATGGGTAAATAGTAGGGCCGATTACCTTTCCAAAATATTGCAAGATTTTTGAGTTGTTTGAGCTCTTATTGTTAGCACAGCGATTGGATAGATAACTTGACACGCCGTTAAAATAAATAGATAAATAAATCTAACCTCTAGGCACAACATAACTTCAGACGAGTTGGTATGCCATTAAAATCAATCAATCAATCGATCAATCAATCAATCACGGTGTTTGTACTGATTATTTTGTAGTGTTCTTTCCGTGTGCAATCTATACATATATAAAGGGCAGTTGTGTGTATATGTATGTCCGGAGGAAACTTCGAAAAATAAAACAATTAACGACAAAGTAATATATATATATACACATTAAATATCACCAGGGCTTGGTTTTTGAGCAAAAATAATGAAGATTTGATTTATACTCGTGAAAATAATTAGAGAATGAAAATTAAATCGCAACAGCATGGACATTTTTTGTTTGCATCGACTATTTTAAATAGTAGACATTCATTTTTTTTCAGGGTGTCTGTATACTTTTTGTTCTAATGCCCCAAAAGGCAAGATCAACGCTAAATCTTCTTTTTTACGTAGGGATTTTAATGGGGCATCCTGCGAGGATCTAACTCACGATTCAGTAATAATGGATCTGCAATACTAACTTTTTACACCCCCACCTGGCTACCCAGGCGACTATGGGTAGCCATTTCTAGTCTATATTAAAAGCATCTAAAAAAACTGGATTCAAGAGTATGTTGGTAGTGGGGCCAGTGAGGGCGGATTCCGGCTGATGGAGAAAAGATAATGACCCCGCTAACAATATTTGGAATGACGATGGTTGGTCCCGTCACTAATACCCCCATGGATACAGGCAGACTGATTTGTTAATTTCTATTCCTGTTTATATAATTATTTACTAAGCGTAGCTTAGATGCGGTACAAGATCAGAAGTATAGTACACCCAGTGAGAATCAAACTCACTAACAATAGTTTGCTAATCTAGCTTGCTAACCATTAAACCACCGGCTCCGATTTGGTATTTTTCTTTTTGGCAGTAATAATTTACCAACCTTCTGGAAACTCCAAAGCTCGGACATATGTGTAAGCACCACTCATGACTTGCCTTATCCAATCAGATTCTAGAGATTGATTAATTATTCTTTGATTCTTATGTGTGCAAAATTGTAGAAATTTTTGAATTTGGATAGAAGTCATGGTTGGCGCGTCTTTTAGGTTTTTTTTTTTCTTTTTTATTGTTTAGTAAATTATAGGAGTTTATCCTATAAATTCAAAGAACTTACAAAATGATAACTTTTCTCAAAATTAAAGACAAAAATTGTCGACATACTGTAAAATCCAACCAACCAACCAACCAACCAACCAACCATTAATCTCGACAGCAAAGAGAGCCAGAAAGAGATAGAAAAGCCAGCAGCCCCAGAAAGCCTCACAGTTTGTGTGCATTCAGTGCACCAAAGACTGTCACTCAAAAATTGGCCTTCAGAGTCACTTGCACAGATGCAGATTTTTTTTGGACACTACGCCATCATCCTTAGTGGACGGAAAGATGCCAACAGAAGACAAAAATAACTGTTTTTCACTTTTTCTTTCTTTCTTTCAGAGTTAGTGATATGGAGAGATCAGCTTTACAATCCCTGAAACAAATGATCCTTGAAAACCAAACTCAGATCCAGAATAGATTTAAACAAGCCGATCCAACAAACTCAGGTAATTCCGCTTTGATATTAACAAATCCAGGATTTAGGGAGAAGGTAATGCTAAAAGCTTCGATCAGAATATACTCAGTTATATATAATTATATCTCTTTATCTATCAATAATTCTTTATCAATCAATAATTCTCTCTCTCTCTCTCTCTCTCTCTCTCTCTCTCTCTCTTTCTCTCTCTCTCTCTCTCTCTATCTCTATCTCCATCTATCTATCTATCTATCTATCTATCTCATTGTATATATTTCTCTATTTCCCCGTCTCTAATTACTCTGGGTTTTTAATCTTTCTTTTCCTTCTTGGAAGCCGATAAAACGATTTTGTGTCTATTTACGTTCAGAATCTGTGACCAGAGATGGTGATAATTACGCGTTTTTTTTAAAATAAACCATCTTTATAAAAGGGATATAAGAATATGATGAGTGATTCTTATAATACGTTAGAAGGCTCATAGTAACCTTCCAATGTAGATACACACATACAAAATAATCCAGACAAAGAAGTAAAACACAACAATACAGACTTTATTGTCTGAGCACATGAAGAAGGACATAGATACATAGATACATACAAAAGCAGATAGGACTAAAATCCTTTGGAAGTAAGAAGTTCATGAAGAATAAGTGAGTTCCTTACTGATAGTTGGGGGGTGTGTTAAAGCCCCCCCCACACACACACTTACTGGACAAAGACACCAAGCGTCTAACCCATGTTCTGTGGTTGCTAGACCAAGAGAAAGAGAGCGAGAATGTCATGGCTGCTGTTTAAATACCCAGCCACCTATTGGCGAAATCCTCGCAGTGAGGGAAGATAACTCTTTTGGAACCAAGTCCATCCCAGCAGGGACAGACAATCGTTACAGGGGTAATTGCGAATTCTTTAAACGTGAATAAAACAAGTCAGCTCTCTCCGATAACAGGATAACAACTGAATTTTATTTTTAAAGTTTGGTGCCTGTTGGTGTATGTACGTGAGTGCGCATGTCAAATATTTGTGGGTCCTGATGACCGGAAATGAGTCAGTTTTATATGTGAGGTTACAACAGACACCAAAGGCCGATTTTCGTCGTCTGTTTTTGTATGTACGTGTCAACTTATAACTCAGAAAAGGGATGTGATTGAGCATTAAGATCGTGCATACACTTTGATTTGTTTATACGACGGTGACTCAAAAGGTAATGCCATTTTGTTTAGGACATGTATAATTACCAACACAGGAACATGTATCATACATCAAAATGAAGCTGGTCCTCTATGGATCACATCCCTACTTCTCCACATAGGCGATTCAAAAAGTAATGCCATTTTGTTTAGGACAGGAATAATTACTAACAGAGGAAAATGTATCATACATCAAAATGAAGCTGGTCCTCTGTGGATCACATCCACATAGTCACCGTTTTTCTCAATAGCAATGTTCCACCTTTGAATGAGAGCATGTATACCCTTCCCGGTAAAAATTCTGTTGGCTGTTCTTTGAGCCACTTCTTCACTACAGATTTCACTTCCTCGTCACTGGAATAATGTTTGCGCCTAAAACCTTTTTCATGGGGCTGAAACGGTGATAGCCTGAAGGCGCTAAATCTGGCGAGTATGGAGGATGTGATAAAGCTGTCCACTGATGCTTGTGTATGGTCGAGCATTGTCATTGAAGAAGGAGGACATTGTCGATTGTCAAGTCGGGTCTTACTCATCAGATTCTTGCTCTGAGCCTCGTTAGTGTCACTATATAGGTCTTAGTTTTATAATATTTTTTTTATTGATAATCACTGTAAAACTGAATGAAGAAGAAACAAACTTTGAATATAGATAACGTAAGAATTATAAACATTCTAAATGCAATTTGGACATCATCTTGATGTTGTTGATACAATATTTCAGTGAATTCTTTCTTTGTCTCTCATCTTTTTTGTAGTTGTAATTTTCCCTCAGACAACGGGTCTGTGCGGTTAAGTGAGGAGCTGGTGGTAGGTATGGCGCATCGTCTCAGATGCAAAACAATCTCCTTGGTCTAGCACTAGTGAAAAGGGGATTGACTACCTCACTGCCTGGCTAATACTGACTTTATGTTGCATAGCGGGGTTTTCACGGTACCAAATATCTATATGTTGCATACTGGCATCAAATTCAAATATGTTATATAGCGGCTTCAATTCAGGCTGCTGAATCGTGTAGTTAGTATATATTGCGGGTGTGTATATCACGTGGCGAAGTATGTAGTCGGACTTAAGAAACCACAACACATGGGTATAGTAGGAGTTGACTTTATTTCTCTCACTCGGCTGGTGGGTGGCGAGTGTGGCAATAGGAATGCCCAAGGGTTGATGATGACTACTAATACTGCTGGGATGGTGAGGTAAAGGGGTGGCTGGTGGCGTCTCACCGCCCTTGGCCGTGGCGGACTGTGTCGAAGGTCGATCCTTGTGCTCTGTTCGCCGTCCGCTGTCTGACTCTCTCACTGACCTGGGATCCCTGATTTCCTTTTATATATATCAAACGCCAACGCGTTTTCTTTTGTTATCTTTATCAGCGGACAAATCTATTTCCGAACTTATTGTTACCCATCCTTCTTTGTTCGCTTTACCCGAAAAAAGTCCTTTGTTACTCTTTTCGTCTTCTCCCTGCCTCGGTCCAACCGGAAGACCCTATTTCACCTTATTTTAAATATCTTCAATATACAACATTTAGGCCAACCTGACGTTTTTTTTATTACTAACCATCAGTTGGATCGTAGTGTGGGGAGAGCTGCTATGATTGGCTTAAACTGAACAAAGAAACAAACCACATTCAATAAAGATAACTTAAAAATGATAAACATTCTAAATGCAACTTGGACAATTGAAGCGGCCATTTGTAAATCTACTTTTGATCTTAATGATTTAATGCAAAAAGATAATAAAGAGAAAAAGAGGCTTGATAAAAAGATGTATTGTAAATTTTGTTCTTCGGCATAAAATAACCCAACAAGGGTTGACATACCGTAAAATCCAACCAACCAACCATTAATCTTATACGTTGATTTCTTTTCTCTAATAAAAACCTTTTCTTTTTTTTTTCTTTTTCAGGTACCATTACCATTAAAGAGTGGTGTATCGTACTGAGTGAGGTACTAAACATAGCGTTGCCATGGCGACACGTTCAACCTCTGCTGACTGAATTGGACCAAAAGAAAAGGGTCATTTACAATACGACTTTCGATGAAATGTCAACCTTTGCCAACAGCAGGTGCGTAATCTTGTTTCTAATCTGGGGGATTAAGAAGAACAAAGAGAAAAAAAAGATTATCACCAAAAGATTAGTAATCAGTTAATCCGCCATTTACGTTTCTTATTAGAACTTTCATCTCTGACGAATCTGAATGTCTTTTCGGTTATTTCCTATAAGTCTAACATAAACAAAGGGGAACCACTCTTGACTGATAAATTATTTATTTATTGATTGATCTACTAGAAAAAAAGAAGACGGGGTTAGGGTTAGGGTTAGGGTTTAGGGTTAGTTTAATGGGAAAATAAAGAGATAATTTATCAGTCAAGAGTGGTTTCCCTTTGTTTATGTTAGAATTATAGAAAATAACCGTCTTTTTTGGCATAAAAACGTGACTGTTTTTTCAGAAGATTGTGTTGTGTCAGTTTACGACAATGGCTATAGAATTTCAGAGATGCTAATAGGTACGCGTTCTGTGTATCCCTGATGCATAACAATCTAAAAGAATCCAGTCAAATCGTATCCATGGGTCCCAGTGTTTTTCTTTTTTTTTCCTTCCCTCACCATTTCAAGTAAACTGTAAATACATTTCAATAGTTTCTTAGAAATGAATTACACAGGATAGGTTACAAGGTAGGAGTTAGATGGCTTTAGTTGTTTCCCCAGATCATAAATAAAACCCCTACATTCTATTAAGAAACTTTAGTTGGGACCCATTAATTTTCCCGGGGACTCATTCAAAGCAAATATGTACGTCCTAGGACGCACTAAATCAAAAACCTATCAGCATCACTATAACAACGGAGCTGAAGGACATACCAGAAGAATCCTTCCAGCAGGGCAGAAAAGGATGGGAAAATGTATTAGAATCAAGAGGACATTACTTTGGGGGAGAAAACATTTAGTTTGTTGTTTGGATTTTAAATGAATTGTTTGTGACAACAGTCTCATTACTTTTCAGGCACACCTCGTACAAAGGCGTGCCTAGGGCGCCAAATCATCTTGCACCAACCCTGATATCCCATTTTTTGCTGTTGTTTACAAAAGTTTGATATATGTCTACATTTTAAAATTATTAATGTTTTCTTATTAAAGTTATTTTAACTCTTTGCCTACCAAATCTCCCCCCCCCCAACAGGTGTACCAAATTTCCTTGGTATTTTTTTTTTACCTGTATGATGGGATATTTCAAAGTTCACCATCTATTCAACTCATAAATCATTCTATTCAAATAAATTCCATATTATTATTATAATCTGAGTCTTTCTGCTCAAAAACAAGTGACACTTGCGAGAGCCGCTGCCAGCGGTTTACGGTAGGATCGCAGTGGCGGGTGAGCCGCTGTGAGCGGTTTGAAATAGGCAAAGAGTTAATTGGCAAAAACATTGTTGCTGTTTCGATTGCTAAATTGTACACTATTAGCAAATTATTTGTTTTCGTTTTCGTTTTTGTTTTTCAACTGATTCTGGTGAACTCGACTATATCTTTTTTTTTTGTATTAGATTTTTCGAACTGTTGTCCCCATCTTTATTGTTATATACACAACGTTTTGGCCGATGTGCCCTCCAACGTTCTTAAGGTGTTTCTTGTCGAAATCAAGAGCCTTCACGTCGGAATCAGGAGCCTTCACGGAACTTTGAACCGAACCCTTTATTTAATCCATTGGGGTGGGTTGTCCTCATTCTGTTAACCATGACCGGGTACAAGTGTTAAGCTATGTTAAGTATTCTATGTTATTTTTGCCCGCAGTCAGGATTGAACTTGCAACCACCAGATGATTGTCACTTAGAATTGTATTAACTCAATATCCATTGCGCCATGTGTCTCAAGTTTGACAAGAAACACATGAAGAAGGCCGGAGGGCATATCAGTCGAAGCGTTGTGCATATAACAATAAAGGGCTAAACTTGCAAATTGGTCGGAAAATTAAAACGGAAAGTTTTTTGGTGCTCCCCCATGACAGTTTAACTACAGTCTATAAATGAACTTTTTGCGAATTGGGTTACGGTTTAGGGGTTTGGGGATTAAGGTTGTTTTTAATTACAGATTGCTTAAAAACAACAACAACAAAAACAAAATTACTATACATTTAATTAACCATTGAAATTAATTATTGAATCCAACGATTGACACATTAGTCTCAGTTGTTTGTGTTAGTATTACAATGTATAATTTCAATTAAACTTGGTTTTTTAAAAATATTTTTCAACATTAAATGTATAGTAATTAGAGGTTTTTTGTTGTTGTTTTAAGCAATACGTATCTAAAAACAACCTTAATCCCCAAACCCCTAAACCGTAACCCAATTCGCAAAAAGTTCATTCATAGACTGTAGTTTAACTGTCATGGGGGACCACCAAAAAACTTTCCGTTTTAATTTTCTGACCAATTTGCAAGTTTAGCCCAATAAAGATAAGGACAACAGTCCGAAAATCTACATAATACGAATTATCAAGCCTCATCTAAAAAAATTTAAGACAAATATTTCTTTCTTTTAAATTTTTTTTCTTTTCTTTTTTAGGAGTTAAACATGCACGACCTGCTCTACCAAAATAAAGACATTTTATCGACCATTTTTAGAGTGATGGACAAAGACAGTTCGGGTGCGTATAGATTTGTCTTCTCTCTGCATGTCAATAACACCGTTCGTGTTACACACATAGGGCCGTTGCAGCCGGTATCAGCTGAACAGCGAGGGAGTCTATCCACTTTTCACTAGTGCTAAACCTAGGATATTGCTTTTGCATCTTGGGTGGATCCTCAAACCTACCCCAGCCCTCCACATTACTGCACAGATCCAAATTGGGTTACTCATGCGCTGAGTTGGCGAAGGCCGGTATCGAACCCGGAACCATGTGATTCCTTGGCGGATGCGCTACTGACTGAGCTAAAGCTACCTTAAGGCGATTGTCTGCCCCTGTTGGGATGGACTTGTGTCCAAAAGGGTTATCTTCCCTTGCCTCCAGGGTTTCACCACTAGGTGGCACTACTAGCTGAATATTTAAACTCAGCCCGGGAAGCTCTCTGTCTCTCTCTTGGTCTGGCATCCACAAAGATGGACTAGACGCGTGGTGTCTAGGTCCATTAAGTGTGTGTGTGTGTGTGTGTCTGTGTGTGTGTGTGTATAGAGGGCTTTACCCTCAACTATTAGTAAGTGACTTGTACATTCGTTATGAACTCTTTATTACTTCCCAAGGACTTTCGTCCTCTCTGATTGTATCTTGTCACATATTTCATGTTCTATGTGCTCAGACAATAAAGTCTGTATTGTTATATTGTACTTCTTTGTTTGAATTTAATTATGCATATATTCACCTACATTCAAAGGGTTCTCTGAGCCTTCTAATGTATTATAAGAACCAGTTTTGGCCACTAAAGCCCAGAGCATACAACTAGTTCTTATATTATGAAAAATAAAGCAAAAAGGAATTACGAATAATTTGAAATACATAATTCATTTTATTAGCAATATTTAAAGAAAAGAGTGAGAGACGGAACTATTAGTGTTAGTATAGCATTTAATTCTAAGACTAACAGCAACGAATAAATGAATTAAAACTTAGTTTAATTCTAACAATTTATTAAAGAACAAATAAAAAAAGGACTAACAATATAAAGTCCTTCCTGTGTATAGAGTCAAGTTTGAGAGACTCACCAGTATGATGGGGAAGATATCTGGTATCTTAGTGATTTCTTGGAGAGATTTCCTGGTCGACGTGCCGCCAGGAGATGGTCCAGAATTTATCTGAGTGTTTTAGTATTTTGCACCAAAACTTCTGAGCTCATCATGTGATTGATCCAATCACAGAAAGCCCCCCCCCCTCACTTAACCCCACACACAGGAATACACATTTTACTGATCCAACAGAACTAACAGAAGATTTCTTTGAAAAAAATTTTTTCTTGGCAATTCAATTAAAAAAGTTTGACAAAGAATGATATTATGACATTTTTTAAAGCAAAATTCATGTGTTTTTTTATTAAAATAAATCACGTATAGAAACTTATTAAAAAATCTTCTGATATAATTATTCAGACTTTTATCTTTATAGAAATAAAAATTAAATCGTTTTTTATCGCTTCATTCTTTCAGATTTCATAAAATAAATTGGGGGGGGGGGGTAAACCCCATAAAAATATTTCCCCTGATATATTTTAGGAAAAACTATTTTAAATATAATTTCATTAACAGGTGAATAAATATAAAAAACTTCGTGAAAATTTGACTTTTAATTGATTTTCATATATTTTTTTTAAGCCTCTAGCCATGCCTTGTTTTGTCATATCTTTTTTATTTAATGGTGCGAAAATGTAAATATTATTTTCGTTCATAATTTTCATTATTTTCGCAAGCTGAATTTAAAAAAAAATCATCAGGAGTTTTTTTTTTTTAATGGTCCAAACATTTTGAAGATAATATTAACTTTTATTCAAGTTTCATTGTGTTAAATATTGGGGGGGGGGGTAATTTTACACGTCAGATTGGACATCCCTAGAGAACAAAATAACATTGAAATAATAATTAACAAATAATAATGGTTATTTCCAATAACACCAACCTAAAAAAGGGGAACCACTCTGAATTAATTATATCTGTTAATTAATCTACCCATTATTTTTCTATTAAACTAACCTTAAACCCTAACCCTAACCCCGTCTTCTTTTTTCTTAATAGATCAATAGATAAATAAATAATTTATAAAATTCATTCCGAGTGGTTCCCCTTTTTTTTAGGTTGGAGTTATTGGAAAAAACAATAATAATAATTAACAATTTAATAATAATAATAATAATAATAATAATAATATGGACGCTTCAAACGACAAATTGAGAGGTTGGACATGTTAAGAAAAGGAAACCTCAAAGAGAAACGAATCACTTATAATTGTTGCACAAAATAATGCCATAAGGACAAACTACATCAAAGCGAAAATCATAGACCAACAAAATAGTAAATGTAGACTTTGCGGAATAGAGATGAGACTGTAAACCATATACTCTGCGAATGTAGCAAACTAGCACAACGAGAATACAAAACTAGACACGACTGGTTTGGGAAGGTGATCCACTGGGAATTATGCAAAAATTTAATTTTGACCATGCAAAAAAATGGTATTTGCATAAACCAGAATCTGTTCTTGAGAACGAAACGCATAAAATTCTCCGGGACTTTTAAATAAAAACGGATCACCTTATCCCAGCAAGAAGACCAGATCTAGTGTTGATAAACAAAAAAGAAAGAACTTGTCAACTGGTGGATTTTGCAGTGCCAGCAGATCACAGGATGAAGCTAAAGAAAATGAAAAAATGGACAAATATCTGGACCTTGCCAGAGAACTAAAAAAAGTTATGGAATATGAAAGTGAAGGTGATACCAATGTTGTTTGCACTTGGAACAGTCCGAAAGGATAGGAAAAGGTCTGGAATGTTTGGAAATCAGAGGAAGGGTTGAAACCATTCAGAACACTGCACTATTGCAATCTGCCAGAATACTCAGAAGAGTCCTGGAGACCTGGGGAGACTTGTTGTCACTCAGACTCTAGTGAAAGACCATCAGCTAATGCTGATATGAAAACTCAAAAGGAGAAAATAATAATACATTATGTGTCGTCCCATCTATGGGTTGAATAGAAAAACATGAGTTGATAAACAAAATGGTATTATCCATTAAGAATTGATTTATTTCAAAACTTTATCGGCATTAAATGACCCACCGAGGTTGATATGCCGTAAAACAAGATCAAACCAAACCAAACATTAAGTGTCGTTACCTGCGATGTAATCCAAATCAAGTTTCTTGTACGATTCCTTTAATTAATCCGCTTTTTGCAGCTTTGCGGTGTGTGGAGTACCCCTTCATTGCCATTACTCCCAGGTCCACTCTGACCCGGAGTGGTAGTACCTGTTAGGGTCCCATCTATGGGTTTAGTAGGAAAAAATGAGGGTGTTCTTCCAATATGTGATCTTCTGAATTTTTTCTAATCCAATATGTGATCTACCCATTAACTACCCATTATTTTCCCATTAAACTAACCCTAAACCCTAACCCTAACTTCTTTTTTCCTAGTAGATCACATGCCATCAATAGTAGATCACAAACCGGTAGATCACATATTGGAAGAGCACCAAAATGAGTTTTAAAAAGTGTGTTTAAAAATTGAGTTAAAAAAGTTTGAATACCGATCAAGAATGAATACAACAAAACGACTTTGGCATAAAATAACCCAACAAGGGTTGACATGGCGTAAAATCCAACCAACCAAACCAGAATGAATTATAGGAGGTCTGCGAGATCATGGTAAGCGAGTTCGAACCCAAATCGCTCTATCACGTTTACTCTCAAACTAATACCCTTTGGAAAAGAATGAACCCTCAACTTTTGGTTATATAGTACCACTACTGTTCTTCTACAAGGATAGATTTGGCATTAAATAATCCAGAAAGGTTGATATGCCATTAAACAAAGAAACCTAACCATGCCAGAATAAATAATTATCGTAATTAAAATAAATCCATATTTCATGTAAGATTTTTTAAAAACTTTTTAACATAACATGGGAGATAACTCTGAAATGACGGGTTATTTCCCTTTATCCTCTGACCTGCGGTCATCTACAAAAAAATATTATTCTGACATTAACTTTAAAGTCGAAATTTAATTGGTACAATTTTATTCTAACATTATTGTTCTCCTTCGTACAAACAGTTCATTAGGGGTGGAGGTTATTAATTAATTTTTACTTCGTGGAAAATTTTGTAGTTCTGAAATAAGGAAAGGCCAGTTAAGATCAGTTGGTAGAATGTCCAACTAGGAACCACACGGTTCTGAGTTTGATACTGGCCCTTGCCAACTCAGCGCATGAGTAGCATACGAATCGGTGAGGAGCTGATCGTAGGTGTGGTGTTCTGCCTCAGACGCCAAAAACACAATTTCCTTGGTCTAGCGCTAGTAAAAAAGGGATAGACACTCTTGATGTCTGGCTGATACCAACTTTAGGCCACCCTGATGACTTTACTTTACTTTTTTAATATGAAATTATTCCAATTTGAATTTGGATAATAAACGTAAAAAGTAGGTGGCTGGTTGCTTGGCCGGTTGCTTGGATTTTATGGCATGTCAACCCTTATTGGTTTATTTTATGCCAAAGACGTTTTGTTTTATTCATTCTTGATAGATATTCAATCTTTATTTTTAAACTCAATTTTCTTTAAACACATTTTTTACATTCAATTTTTTCTTATTTAACACATAACTGCATCTTTCAAAGCCTCCATGCTTCCTGTAGTCTGCCAACACTATACCTGATATCCCCATCCACACACATTTACATGCACACGCACACATACATGTATATTATTACTGTAAACTGTTCATGATTACTGACACTAATACATTATTCTATGTACTAGACATGAGACTTTGATAAGTTGTGGTGCACCTGAGCACTGTACACATACATGTATATTATTACTGTATGCTATTCATGTTCCTCACACTAATACATTATTCTATGTACTAGACATGAGACTTTGAAGAGTTGTGGTGCACCTGAGCACTGTACACATACATGTATATTATTACTGTATGCTATTCATGTTCCTTACCCTAATACATTATTCTGTGTACTAGACATGAAACTTTGATGAGTTGTGGTGTACCTGAGCACTGTACATATACATGTATATTATTACTGTATGCTATTTATGTTCCTGACACTAATACATTATTCTATGTACTAGACATGAGACTTTGAAGAGTTGTGGTGCACCTGAGCACTGTACACATACAGGTATATTATTACTGTATGCTATTCATGTTCCTCACACTAATACATTATTCTATGTACTAGACATGAGACTTTGATGTGTTGTGGTGCACCTGAGCATTGTACACATACATGTATATTATTACTGTATGCTATTTATGTTCCTCACACTAATACATTATTCTATGTACTAGACATGAGACTTTGATGAGTTGTGGTGCACCTGAGCACTGTACACATACATGTATATTATTACTGTATGCTATTCATGTTCCTCACACTAATACATTATTCTATGTACTAGACATGAGACTTTGATGAGTTGTGGTGCACCTGAGCACTGTACACATACATGTATATTATTACTGTATGCTATTCATGTTCCTCACACTAATACATTATTCTATGTACTAGACATGAGACTTTGAAGAGTTGTGGTGTACCTGAGCACTGTACACATACATGTATATTATTACTGTATGCTATTCATGTTCCTCACACTAATACATTATTCTATGTACTAGACATGAGACTTTGAAGAGTTGTGGTGTACCTGAGCACTGTACACATACATGTATATTATTACTGTATGCTATTCATGTTCCTCACACTAATACATTATTCTATGTACTAGACATGAGACTTTGAAGAGTTGTGGTGTACCTGAGCACTGTACACATACATGTATATTATTACTGTATGCTATTCATGTTCCTGACCCTAATACATTATTCTGTGTACTAGACATGAAACTTTGATGAGTTGTGGTGCACCTGAGCACTGTACACATACATGTATATTATTACTGTATGCTATTTATGTTCCTGACACTAATACATTATTCTATGTACTAGACATGAGACTTTGATGAGTTGTGGTGCACCTGAGCACTGTACACATACAGGTATATTATTACTGTATGCTATTCATGTTCCTGACACTAATACATTATTCTATGTACTAGACATGAGACTTTGATGAGTTGTGGTGCACCTGAGCACTGTACACATACAGGTATATTATTACTGTATGCTATTCATGTTCCTGACACTAATACATTATTCTGTGTACTTGACATGAGACTTTGATGAGTTGTGGTGCACCTGAGCACTGTACACATACATGTATATTATAACTGTATGCTATTCATGTTCCTCACACTAATACATTATTCTATGTACAAGACATGAGACTTTGATAAGTTGTGGTGCACCTGAGCACTGTACACATACATGTATATTATTACTGTATGCTATTCATGTTCCTCACACTAATACATTATTCTATGTACTAGACATGAGACTTTGATAAGTTGTGGTGCACCTGAGCACTGTACACATACATGTATATTATTACTGTATGCTATTCATGTTCCTCACACTAATACATTATTCTATGTACTAGACATGAGACTTTGAAGAGTTGTGGTGCACCTGAGCACTGTACACATACATGTATATTATTACTGTATGCTATTCATGTTCCTTACCCTAATACATTATTCTGTGTACTAGACATGAAACTTTGATGAGTTGTGGTGCACCTGAGCACTGTACACATACATGTATATTATTACTGTATGCTATTTATGTTCCTGACACTAATACATTATTCTATGTACTAGACATGAGACTTTGATGAGTTGTGGTGCACCTGAGCATTGTACACATACATGTATATTATTACTGTATGCTATTCATGTTCCTCACACTAATACATTATTCTATGTTCTAGACATGAGACTTTGATGAGTTGTGGTGCACCTGAGCATTGTACACATACATGTATATTATTACTGTATGCTATTTATGTTCCTGACACTAATACATTATTCTATGTACTAGACATGAGACTTTGATGAGTTGTGGTGCACCTGAGCACTGTACACATACATGTATATTATTACTGTATGCTATTCATGTTCCTCACACTAATACATTATTCTATGTACTAGACATGAGACTTTGATGAGTTGTGGTGCACCTGAGCACTGTACACAATTAATTTCCTTATTATTATTAAAAATGGGACCTTAACAGGTAGTATTCCTCCGGGGCAGAATGGACTAAGGAGTAATGGTGATGAAGGGGTACTCCATATTCCCCAGAGCTCCAAAATTGGAACTTCACTATTAGATGCAGTTTAATGTGTTACCCAGGACATTGAAGTAGGCAGAGTGTCCTATTGTCGGTATCAGTTGGTCAATACATAACTGCTAATATGACTGATGGAGGCGCGTGGGCTAGTGGTTAGAGTCATGGAAAATGGACTCGTCAGTTCGAGTTCAATTCCTAGACGAAGCTGTTGGCATTTCACATAGCGCTAATACCCTTGGGAAAGGTATGAATCCATATATTCTCCCTCCAGCTATGGGTTAAATAGTAGCGCAGACTGGGCTCTTTAACCTTGGGTAGGTAACCAGGGATAACTCTGAATTCAAAATTCCTGAGATCGGTCATTGATTGGGTTTGTGGCAACCCTTGATGCACCAATTCTTTCCTATCGACTGTGCCAAAAAAGTGTGGAATGGTCCTACACAAGCCTTCACCACTATAAACAAATCACTGTGTTGGTTGTTCACTGGATGAACACTCATGCGTCGAAAATCGACGAGCGAGTCCATATATATATATATATATATATATATATATATATATATGGAGATAGGTAGACAAACACGTGATGTTGTACAAAATGGATGTTTATTGCAGGTAGTGATGTCAACGTTATAACGTTTCAGTCTGTTAGACCTTCTTCAGGACGTCAGACTGAGTTCTTGCTTCAAGGGTGAACATTTTCATACTGGTGAATTAGGAGGTCGTGAATAGAGGACGGGTGGTCACTTGTTGGTGTTAGCAGGAGTGTTTAAGTTGGTAGTGGGTGTTCTATTTATTTATTTTTTTATTTTATTTTATTTCATTTCATTTTTTTTTAACAGATAGGGTGTGTTGCTAGTAAGGTTCGGTTAATGATGCCACATGTGTTAGGTGTTGGGAGAGGTCATAGGTGGGTCATATGCATGGGGTTTGGTGGAGATATAGTAAGTCATGTACAAATGGTAAATGTTAGTAGGAATTGTTATACCCTGTACCTATTTATATATATATATATAAGTAAAGAAATAACAAAAGACTTAGAGATTTAGCATTATAGTCTATTTCAGGGAGCTTAGACAAATTGTCTAACTCTCCCGACTCATCAGATGCGAATGATGAATTCTTTATTACTTTTAAGGCATTTGAAAACAGATTTTTATTTTTTTATTTTGAAAATCTTTTAAATTTTATAGTCCTGTGATATGAATTCCAAACGAATGCCTTGATGTTGCAAAAAAAAATTTAAAAATTAAAAAAAAAAATTTAAAAATTTAAAAATTAAAAAAAAAAAAAAAATTTTTGCAACATAAAGGCGTTCGTTTGGAATTCATATCACAGGACTATAAAATTTTAAAATTTAAAAAATAAAAAAATAAAAATCTGTTTTCAAATGCCTTAAAAGTAATAAAGAATTCATCATTCGCATCTGATGAGTCGGGAAAGTTAGACAATTTGTCTAAGCTCCCTGAAATAGACTATAACGCTAAATCTCTAAGTCTTTTGTTATTTCTTTACTTATATATTTGCTATGTGACTTTAACATTAAGAGCACACATTGAGCTCTCAAACTGCGACAGGTTTTTTAAATAAAACTCTTGTGTTGTAAGGAAGATTTCTTCTCTGGACTTTTGGATTATATATATATATATATATATATATATATATATATATAACAGGTACAGAGTATCAATCTGTATTTAAAATTGTCCTTATGTCACACCCTACTCATATGGAGGGGTTGGTAAGTCTATATAACTAGAAGTGGCTGCTCGGTGTCACCTGGGTAGAGAGATAAAAAATAAAGAAAGAAAAAGAAAAATTTGATTGTTTTGTGCTTCCATAATAATTTGTTTACCTTTGAGATTAATGGATATTTTAAAATAGTATTTTAATATTATTTTAATTTTTAAATATCTTCACAAATATAAATCAAATCTTTATAATTTTTGCACAAAAAGCTAAACTCATTAACAGTGAATGTGTATATATATAATTACTTTGTGGGTAATTCCATGTCAAATCATCCAGGTAATGTCACCCACCCTCTTCAATTTTTCTGAAATGTTGTACAGGTGTGGACTATGTTAAAGTTAAACAATCCCTTAAATTTGAGTTTCCAATTCCAAGAATTGGTGGAATTATGTCGATTTTTTAGCTCTCCAAATTTGAGGGGGGGGGGGGAAATGGCGACTTTGTGTAATCTATTTTTGTCTGTAAAATGAGTTCTAGAGCTTCCCTACTCCTAAAGATTGGTTTATAAAAGCATTTTTGCCGAAGGAATCCAAAACGATAGTTTGATATTTGATCAGAACCAAAGCTACAACATCAGTTAAAATTTTGTAAATCAGAAATCATTAATAACTTAAAATTGGTTGACTTTAAGACATTTGTGATAGCATTTTTGGATTTATCGGGTAAAAATCCTTTTTAAAAACCAATTTTTAGGAATAGGGAAGCTCTAGAACTCATTTTACAGACAAAAATAGATTACAAAAAGTCAACATTTTTCGAAAACCCAACCAAATTTGGAGAGCTAAAACTCGATATAACTCCACCAATTTTTGGAATTGGCCGCTCAAATTTTGGGGATTGTCTAACTTTAACACAGTCCACACCTGCATAAAATTTCAGAAAAATTCAAGGGGGTGGGTGACAATTTTACTTTTTTCTGGATGATTTGACATGGAATTGCCCTTGTTGTTAACCGTTTTATTTTTGAAATTTCCTCCATACATACACACCAACTACACTTGATATATGTATAGATATATATGTCATTTTTATGCTTTCTGTTATATCATTTTTATTTAATTTCAAAATGAATTGTGCACTTTTTTATTATTATTTTTTTCATTTCCAGGTTCAATTACAATGGAGGAATTTCAGGAATCCATTTTAATTCTGATGGAGAACACATCCCTTTCTATCAACAACGATGAAATTCTTGATCTTGCAAAAAGTTTGGATATTAATAAAGATGGCAAGATAGACATTAATGAATTTTTTGAAGCCTTCAGAATATCAAGTAAATATTCTGCTTAAAAAATGTCAACTTCCTCTCCTATATTTTTCTTATTAACATTTATTATATTCCTATCATCTCAGTAAACCTTATATTACTAGATAGAGGCAAAGACAGTTATGCAATATGTAAAAAAACAAAAAAAAAAAAAAAAACACACACACACACAAAACAACCCAGATAAGATTTTGGACCAATCCCCCCCTCCAGATTTTGGACCAATTTCCCCCTTAGATTTTGAAACAATTTCCCCTTCAGATTTTGGACCATTTCCCCCTTAGATTTTGGACTATTCTCCCCTTCAGATTTTGGACTATTTTCCCCCTTAGATTTTGTACCAATTTCCCCTTCAGATTTTGGACCAAATTTCTCCCTTAGATTTTGGACCAATTTCCCTTCAGATTTTGGACCAATTTCTCCCTTAGATTTTGGACCAATTTCCCCTTCAGATTTTGGACCAATTTCTCCCTTAGATTTTGACCAATTTCCCCTTCAGATTTTGGACCAATTTCTCCCTTAGATTTTCAAATTTCCCCTTCAGATTTTGGACCAATTTCTCCCTTAGATTTTGGACCAATTTCCCCTTCAGATTTTTGACCAATTTCTCCCTTAGATTTTGTGGACCAATTTCCCCTTCAGATTTTGGACCAATTTCCCCTTCAGATTTTGGACCAATTTCCCCTTCAGATTTTGGACCAATTTCTCCCTTAGATTTGGACCAATTTCCCCTTCAGATTTTTGACCAATTTCTCCCTTAGATTTTGGACCAATTTCCCCTTCAGATTTTTGGACCAATTTCTCCCTTAGATTTTGACCAATTTCCCCTTCAGATTTTGACCAATTTCTCCCTTAGATTTTGTACCAATTTCCCCTTCAGATTTTGGACCAATTTGTCCCTTAGATTTTGTACCAATTTCTCCTTCAGATTTTGGACCAACCAATTTCCCCTTCAGATTTTGGACCATTTTCCCCCTTAGATTTTGGACCAATTTTCCCCAGACTTGTTAGAGAAGATGAAGATTCATTATACAATTCTCAAAGATTCTTTGTTTTCCGACAGAAATTATATAAATATTTGTACACAGATTTGGAAATGAATGAAAGAAAAATAAATTAAAAAGAATAAACGAGAAAGAATAATTTGGAAACAAGAAAGAAAGAAAGGAAAGAAGGAAAAAAGAAAGAATACTTTGGAAAGAAAGAAGAGAGAAGGAAAGAAAGAAAGAATATTTTATAAAGAAAGAAAAAAGATAGAAAGAAAAAATCTGGAAAAGAAGAAAGAAAAGATTCATTACACAATTCTCAAAAAAATCGAAGATTAAATAAGTTTTTTTAAAATGACCACAAACTGACTCTAATCTTTGATACATGTATACTAGTTATGAATACTAGCAAAAGTTTGCATTCCCTGGGCACAAGTATTTAAGTTTTCATGTAATAAAATATATTAAACTAGAAGCGACTACCCAGCATTGCCTAGGTAATGGGGGGTGGGGGCAAAAAGCACTCTGGTGAATTGACTTGTTTACTTTTGAGATTTACAAATGCTGGACATTTTTAAGTAGAATTCTAATTTCTAAATATCTTCAAATATAAATCAAATCTTCATAATTTTTGCACAAAAAGCAAGAACCGGTGATATTTAATGTGTATATATATTTATTTGGTTAATTGTTTTATTTTTGTTGTTTTATCCGGACATACATACACACCAACTGTCCTTTATATATGGATAGATTAGAAAGACTAACGAAACCAAATAAGAATGAATATAATAATGTTACACTTATTTTAATGTTATTTTAATTGATTTCTATATAGAATCCTATATAGGATTACTTTTAATACGTTTAAGAATAACATGATAGTATTAGAAATCAGTAACAGCAAATAATTATTTATTAAACCCAGTTTTGTTAAAATCATTATGCAAATTATTCCAACCATATACCATGGAAATCTTTATTTCTTAGAGATATATAACACATATTTCAGGATTTTAAATGCATTAATAATATGAGCAGTTTTGCGGTAAATCTAACTCAGTTAGACTTTTAATAGAGACATTGTTAATAAATTAAATGCTAATTAAGATTAAATAATGACTATTTCATAACCGTTGAGAATATAACTTAAATAACTAAGGAAATTGTGATGTCAGTGGTGACATAGTTTTGGTTACAGACAAACATTTACATAATCTCCATTATAATAAGAAAGAAAAGAAATCTCACTCACTGATGTTGTAACCTGGTTTGGTCAAGGGTAGGGGGTGGGGAGCACTACACATATATCGTGTCTTTGGCAAAGACCACCCCTCTTCAGTTTTCCTTTTTCTAGACAGGTTGCCATTCCAAGATTAAAGAGTCCAGTCTGCTCCAGTAATTATACATAGCTAGATTCATACTTTTCCCAAGGGTATTAGCATGATTTGAAATGCATGATGCCTTATCTAGGATTTGAACTTTGATAGCCAAATCCACTTCCCACAATTGTAATTGTTATACCAGGAGCACAAAATACATTACACTAAATTTACAAGTATATTTTTATACTTAATAAACTTAGCTTTAAGAAAGATGGAGAAACAAATTACATACACACATATATATATATATAATATATATATTAATATATACTTTCTTCACCAATGCTTCTAAAAAGAAATAAACAAACAACCCAAAATCTTATTTCCTTCGCCGAAGAGCATAAAGCACCGTGTTTGTTGTTCACTTAGCGTTCCCTTGCCTCCTATGGCAGAGACGTCCCAGTATCATTGACAAGTTAATTTCACAGGCATTTCTCAGTGCTGTATCGGTGGCTGAGGCAGTATAGTTTCTAACTATCCTGCTGAAGTCCCGGTTTCGATTTCTGTTGGAGGGAGATCGTTAGTATACATCGCTGATGAGACTTAATAAAGTCGAAACAGCTGCTGTACGATGTTCTACACGCCGAGTAATTCTTTGCGAGATTCACTTGTCAATGTTATTTATCTTCTATAATTATCGAATTTTATGCGATATACCGCATTGTAATTGCCTTCAAGCAAAAATATAAATATTAATTATATATATATATATATATATATATATATAAAAGTAATGCCATTTTATTTAGGACAGGTATAATTACCAACACAGGAACATGTATCATACACCAAAATGAATCTGGTCCTCTGTGGATCACATCTCTACTTCTCCACATAGTCACCATTTCTCTCAATAGCAATGTTCCACATTCAAATGAGAGCATATATCCCTGCCCCGTAAAATTCTGTTGATTGTTCTTTGAGCCACTTCTTCATTAAAGATTGAACTTCCATTGCAATAATGATTACCTCTCTTCGGACCCATGAAAGAGGGTTTGAGAGGCAAACATTATTCCAGTGGTGACGAAGAGAACCTATTAAACATTCCATGAAAAGATGAAAAGAAGAAAGAAAGAGAGAGAGAGAGAGAGAGAGAGAGAGAGAGAGAGAGAGAGAGAGAGAGAGAGAGAGAGAGAGTTAAATGGAGATTATTATACTTTTTACATATTGAGCTATTTTACAATAGCTCTTAAGTAAACATATCAAACATTGTAATAATTAAATTATCATACTGTGGTATATCCACAGGTCCTGCTAATATTGGATAATCCACTTTGGGGCTGATCATTAGACTTTTATTTATTACAACTATTATATACTTGCGGCAAGGTTGCACTTCTTTTTTTTTACCAAAAATTCTGCCAAAAATCAGTGGTGCAACCTAATGAGATGTGGAAAGTCAGTGTATGATGTCAGCAGTGAGTTGACGTGGGAGTAATGTGGAAATTGAAAGATTTTAATAATGGAAAAAAAAAACAGAATAAGGTAACGTGTAAGTGATACATGTGTAGTGATGCTTATAGCTTTTTAATTTAGTGCATCCTGGGATGCACGGATAATTATTATTATCCTCGGGAAATTTGATGGGTCCCAACTAGAGTTTCTTAATAAATTGTAGAGTTTTGATCTATGAACAACTAAAGCCGTCTAACCCTTACCTTGAACCCCATACAGTGTAATTAATTTCTAAGAAACTATTGAAATGTGTTTACAGTTAGCTGGAAATCGGTGGGGCGGGGGAAGAAAGAAAAACACTAGGATGCATGAATACGATTTTACAGTGTCCTTCTAGATTTTTGTGCATCATGGACACAGGACGCATAACTATCAGCATCTCTCTCTCTCTCTCTTTCTCTCTCTCTCACACACACACACACAGTGATGCTGATAACTTTTTGAATTAGTTCATCCTGGGGCACATGTATTTGATTTGAATGAGTCCCCAGGAAATTTGATGGCTTCTAACAAGTTTTTTAATAAATCAGTTTTTATCTATGAACAACTAAAGCCGTCTAACCCCTACCTTTTACCTCATACAGTGTAATTAATTTCTAAGAAACTATTAAAATGTATTTACAGTTAGCTGGAAATGGTGGGGGAAGAAAAAAAAACACTGGAATGCATGGATATGATTTTACTGCGTCTTTTTAGATCTTTATTTGTCAGTGATGCAGGACGCATACCTATCAGCATCTGGGCATGTGAATAACTGACCTTGGATACTGATTTAGATAGAACAAGATAAGAACGAGAATGAGAGTAAGAGAAATAGTGAGGAAGTTAGAAAGTGTGTGAAAGATACAGATGCAATAGGAGAGAGATTTGGCTATTTGTTTGAAGGGGACAGACGCAAGATGCGGTCTGTCCTCTGAGGCCATTTTTCGATGGGTTACTTGGGACTGGAAAATAAAGAGCTCTGAAAAAAAACAAAAAAAAAACAAAATCAAGTCTTGTTTTCATTAATTAAAATCTAAGCAACGACACAAGACAAAACGTCCCAAGAAGCAAATGGTTCCAGATCCAAAGAACAGAGAGAATGCCAGTTCAACAACAGAACCATCTCAGCAGGAGAAACAGTAGATAAGTATACTAATGAAAATATATCCTCCTTAAACTGGTACTGCAACTAAAGCTGTCTAACTCCTACCTTGTAACTTATCCTGTGTAATTCATTTCTAAGAAACTATTGAAATGTATTTAGAGTTAGCTTAAAATGATGAGGGAAGTAAACAGAAAAACACTCGGATGCATGGATACGATTTTACTGCATCCTTTTAGATTTTTATGCATCAGGGTCGCAGGATGTGTACCTATCAGCATCTCGGAATACCTATTCTCATTATTCTAATTTGTGATTGTAATAAAGTGAGAGCTATTTTTTCTGTTACCCCGTTGTTGGACACATATATAAAATGTACGCAAAGTCATCACTACTATTTATGAACAGCAAGCACTTCCGGTGAAAATTGGCCAATGAGAGATGAGGACAGAAAGAATTTAAGATCGTTTGTTACTGTTCTCAAATCAATTACTGATTGAAGTTTCGGATCACATGACCTTTAGGCACCCCTTTTGCGATCTCGATTCATAAGGACATTTTTTTCATTTACACCGTCAAAATCCGGTTGTTTGTTAACAGATGATTTTTAGAGGTTTTTTTTTAAATTATAAAACAAACCCCTAACCCTAAAAGTATAGGTATACATAATTTGTCGAAAAATCTGTTTTTTTACAAAACAAAACACAGGGTTTCCTCAAAATGAAAGAAACAAGGGGAGGTTACTCTAATTTATGTAGCTAATGTTCAGATTACCGTAGAATTTAACAAAAAGTCTCAAGGAGTATTGGGCATCCAGCAAGGATCGAACACGCTTTTCAGGTTGAGAGGTTACTCTCATTTATGTAGCTAATGTTCAGATTACCAATATATATATATATATATATATATATATATATCAGAAATTTTTTTCCCCAAGTCTTCTATACTATTTATAACTGTTGAGTAGATAATTATTGATTTCTTATTATTGACTTGATTGTTACACTTTTTGGACCATATGACCTTTAGGCACCCCTTTTGCAATCTTGTTTCATAAGGACATTTTTTTTTCATTTACACTGTCAACATCCAGTTGTTTGTTAACAGATGAATTTTAGAGTTTTTTTTAAATCATAAAACTAACCTCTAACTCTAAACCCTAACAAACAACCAGATGTTGATGGTGTAAATGAAAAACATGTCCTTATGAAACGAGATTGCAAGAGGGGTGCCTAAAGGTCATATGGTCCCACTTTTTTTACCCAACCTCATTTACAATCAAAGAAATAAGGGTAATGTTTCTTAATACTATGAAACGCAACCGTTATTTCTATATGTTTTCATTATGCATCACAGTCTATAGCAAAGTGTTCTAGATCAAATATTTGGCAGCAAAGGCTTGAAACAAAAGGTGAATATTTGATAAGTTTTATGCTATGAATAGGTCATGTAAATTTTTCCCATCTCTTATTTCATATTCTGCCAGTCACTTTCCCCCTCTCTATATACATCTTGATTAACTACTTATATATGCTAGTTTTCTTTGTGATAGTAGAGAGAAAAAGATAGATAGATAGATAGATAGATAGACAGAGAGAGAGAGAGAGAGAGAGAGAGTATGAGCGGTAGATGAACTTATTCATATGTTAATTTTCATCACCTAACGACTGGCTTATATATAAATGGGTCAGTTTTTTAATTAATTGCAAATTTTAGCCAAATGATTTTAATGTCTTTTTTTATTTCAATGATATTTGATTCTGCAGTTGGGGAAGTATTAAATAGGCATCTTTTTTTCTTCCTTTTTCCTTTTATTTTATCAGTTAGATTATAATGTGACCTAAATGTTCCAGTAAATAGTGCGACCTCTCCATGGTTATATACAGCAATAATGTTCTGGTAAATATGTTATATAACTGTTCAACACATCATTCATCTCAGGTATATATATATATTTACCAACCCCCCCAGATGAGCAGGATGTGACACAAGGTCAATTTCTTAAGCAGAGTTCAACAGGTTTGAAGTTTTCCTTCTCCTAGAATGGTTGCCTAACCAAGGTTAAAGAGCCCTATTTGCTCTACTATTTACCTATAGCTGGAAGGAGAGTAGGATTCATACCTTTGCCAAGGATATTTGCACAAAGTGAAATGCAATTATCACATCCAGGATTTGAACTCTGGTCGCCGAGTTCATCTCCCATGACTTTAACCATTACACGACGCGCTTCTAACTCTGGTATCTAGATGGCGAAAGAGAGACCGATGAAGGGGGGGGGTGAGGTGATGGAGGAGATGAGGGTTCTTACTTGTTGACTCATCTACTTACTGTCTGCTGTTAATTTGTCGGCCGCCATCTTCTTCAGGGCTGATTCTGTGGGTTGCTTTCTTGGTGTTGATTTAATCGGGCTGGTAATTTCTTGTTTAATAAATCAATAAAGAAAGACTTGTTTTTCTTTTAAGTCTTTTATTTCAACAACCCCAGCCACAGATTCAACCGCAGTGGAGAAACAGCATCTCGAGAGCCTATGACAGCATCCGCTCTAGACTAGTAACTAGTCGCAACTAAAATTAAACTGTCTCACACCCTACTTGCACACTTCCGGAAGGGTCATCACTAATCAATCATAATCCTAATGGTTATGGAAATTTTCCCCTTAACTTCCTCCAATTTTGAATCTAACAAACACTGATTCAAAAATTTTCTTACTACAGTACATACATAATTTATTAGCAACCTATGAATTATGTAACAAATAGTGTCACTGCGAATAGAAATGAAGAACAGTCAAAAGATAACAATTAGTTTTGGTTTGGTTTGTTTTACGGCATATCAACCTCAGCGGGTCATTTAATGCCAACAAAGTTTTGAAATGAATTCATTCTTAATGGATACTCAATTTCTTTCATAAACACATTTTTCTATTTAACCCATAGATGGGACTCTAACTGGTACTACCACTCCAGGTCAAAGTGGAACTGGGAGTAATGGTGATGAAGGGTTCTCCACATTCTCCAAAACTTAAACCTCACCATCAGTTAAAGATTAATGTCATACCCAGGACATGAAGACACTAAATCAACACCTTCTAGCACATATATGATAAAAAGGGTTGGGGCTTTGCCATAAAGGCAATCGTATAGGTGCTAGGGCTTGACCTGACCAGCCGATTGATCCAGCAATAAACCCAGCCCTGCCCCTTTAAATCAAGTGGGCAGGTATTGCCTGGGGGGATAGCCCCCTGGGATCGACGCTGTTAATTTCATTACCTAGGCACTCCAGAAGCCGTATCGCTATGAAGCAGTTTCAGGATATGTGCCTCTCATTCCCACTTATGAGGGTGTGACACAAGGACATTTTTATGTGGGCCCACCCACAAGCCGAAGCTCATGGCTGGTAAGCTCAAAAAATTCCGACGATCCGTCGGCATTTCCCCTTGAGGAGGGCACCTCAGGCGCTAGGCAATAAACCCAGCCCTGCCCCCAAGGGGGCAGGTATTGCCTAGGGGAACAACCCCCTGAGATTGACGCTGTTAATTTTCATTACCTCACCACTCCAGAGGCCGTATCGCTCTGAAGCAGTTTCAGTAATCACGCTAATGTTCTAAAATTGTCTTGGACCAGTTCATTTATTCTTTATGAAAGGTAAGCTAGGCTAGTCCACAACAGTTTCTTTTAAGTTATTATTCCCCTGCACTCTCTGAACATTTCAGATATATAACCAAGATGACACTTAGAATGTAAGTAAAAAAAAAACCCAAAATACCCCCCACAAAAAACAACCTAGCAATATGTATTTTCTTTTTTTAGGTGTTTTGTACTGTTGCCCTCATTTTCCCCGTTATATACATGTTTTGGCTGATGTGCCCTCTTGTTTGGTTCAAAGTTCTGTGAAGGTTCCCAGTTACAACGTGAAGGTTCCCGAGTTTGGCAAGATTTACAAGAAACACCTGAAGAAGACTGGAGGGCACATCGGCCGAAATGTTGGGTGTGTGTGTGTGTGTGTATATATATATATATATATATATATATATATATATAACAATAAAGATGAGGAAAACAGTTTGAAAAATCTAAATAATACAAATTATCAAGCCTCATCTCAAAAATTCAGAGAAATGAACCTATTAATAGAAAAGTATTTCCAATGCACGTGGGCATGCCTATAAAGTCAGAAAACAGCACAGCTCACGTGAGTTTCGGAAACATTTTTTCACGCTCAGAATTGCGGAGGCATGGAATAATCTGCTGTAGGCTGCCGAAACACTGAATCTTTCAAAAACCTCCATGTTTCCTGTAGTCCGCCGACACTATACCTGATGCCCCTCTCCACACACATACATGCATATTACTACTGTAAACTGTTCATGTTCCTGACACTAATACATTATTCTGTGTACTTGACATAAGACTCTGATGAGTTGGAGTGCACCTGAGCACTGTACACAATTTCATTATTAAAGCAATTATCAAGTAAAGATAGAAACCCATTTCTTTTTAAAAAATTCTTCTTGTATTCAAAACAAATAACCAAAAAAAGAATTGTTGTCAATGGAATACTTTATTTCAGTAGTTGTAAAATCATGACAAAAATGCCATGTTTAAGTGTGTACAGAGGTTTTGTAATGGTTTTTCGGTTAAAGCAAATATAACGGACCTAAATTCCACCATTGTATATCACTCCACCAAAAAAAAAAAAAAAAAAAAAATACAAAAAATTAGGGAATTAACTGAATTTAAAGAAATTTTCAGTGTTGATATATTAATAAATAAAAGATATAATTACTAGTTATTTTATTTAAAACCTTTATTTTTCAGGTCAGTTAACTTTGAGCCATAACACAGATTCTCAAAGATACGTGGTTCTAAGTTAACTGACCTGAAAAAATGTAAAAGTTTTTTTAAATAAAATAACTGGTGTATTATATCTTTTATTCATTAATATATCAACACTGAAAATTTCATAAAATTTAGTTAATTTCCTGATTTTTGGTATTTTTTTTTTTCTTTCTTTTGGCAAGGTGATATACGATGGTGGAATTTATGTCCATTAAGTTGGATTTAACCCGGTTTTTCTTTCCTTTGTTTCATAGTCGATCTAAGGAGACAAGTCAACCAGATTTAATAAATTAACTTTCAAGTTGTATTTTTTTTAAATGCTGGGAGAAATGAAACCTGCAACCAGGCACAGTACACAACAAAAAAGGGGAGGGCGAGAGAGAGAGAGAGAGAGAGAGAGAGGGAGGTGGGGGGGGGTCATCAAATGATAGTTCTGACATCTCGTGGTAATTGCAGTCTTTTTGAAACTGTTGTTCTAATAAGCAGACTGTTACCAACATATGATGGTTTATGAAAGAAATCAAAACCCTGTTAGTCAAAAAGGGGAAAATGAAAAAAGTTTTCTGGGAGGATTTTTGAAACTAAGTTTTCTTTCTGCAGTTAGACCTGGTATTATTTATTAAAACAAGATTTTTTTTTTGATTTTTTAAATTTTCTCTTTTATTTAAAATTTTTATTTTTTTAATTTTTATACCTTTTGAATAACAAAGAGAAACCATCAAATGATCATGTGTGTAGTTAGAGAGATTTTTTTAGTGACAATTTCAAGTATATATTTTCTTTCTTGTTTTTTTTTTTTTGGAATAAAAGATATATATTTGATATACATATTCTAACAGGAAACTAACAGAAACTAAAAAATAAGAAAAAAGTAAAATTGAGAAAAAAAAAAAAAAAAAAAAAAAATTAAATTTAAAAAAAAAAAAAAAAAATAAAAGAAAAATTATTTCTCTCAGTTATTACACATTTTTCATAGCAAAAAAAAAATTCAAATTTTGACAAAAAAAAAAAAAAAAAAAAAAAAAAAAAGAAAAAAAAAAAGAAGGAAAATGTGTCTCATTAGATTAATGTTTATAAACTATTCATAGAAGAACGTATAGTAGGGCAGGTTGATTTTTCACTTTTTAAAAATATCAAATTGTCCATCTATGTTAAAGTCGTGCTGAATAAAGTATACCAAAAATTAAAAGTACTTCATATCAAAATCTCAAACCAATTTGATAGTAGTAGTAGTAGTAGTATTTGGTTGGACAAGAATACATCAGAGAGAAAAGTCCAAAGAAAGAGAGTAGCAGAGAGAAAAGTCCAAAGAAAGAGAGTAGCAGAGAGAAAAGTCCAAAGAAAGAGAGTAGCAGAGAGAAAAGTCCAAAGAAAGAGAGTAGCAGAAAGAGTAAAGAATTTTGTCTCTAATTGTTTAAAGAAGGATCCATAAAAGATAAAGAATATGAATTTAGTTTTGAAACTTTTTCTTGTGAAGTTCAGAAAATTAATTGTGATAAACAGCAACAAAAAGATAAAGGAACTTTAAAATTATTAATAAAGCAAATCAGTAGAATTTGTCAAATGTTGGGTCATTGGATAATTTGTAAAAAGATTAAAAAGTTGTGGGACTAAAATAATTTTTATGTAGTTAGATCTTTTACTTTTAACATTGTTTGAGGAAATAGCATGGGTATATTTGTAGAGTTCTGTCCCAGCCTCCTCCTCCTGCCTAAAAAAAAAAAACACCAACTACAATTGAAGTCCGTAGCCGAAGCGGTGTCACTTGGAAAAAAAAAAAAAAAAGGGTTAGTTTAATGGGAAAATAAATAAATAATTTGGGCTCTGTTTTTTTCTGGGTCACCCTGTATACAGGGTGAGCCAGAAAATACAGAACCCACAAATTTTGTAATAAAACTTAATTTTAACTAGGGGAGTTTAGGGTTGGGGTTGGGGTTTTCGTGAAAAACGCCCTAATTGGGTTGTTTTTTTTTCAAGTGACACCGCTTCAGCTACAGACTTCAATTGTAGCTGGTGGTTTTTTTTTCAGCAGCCACCAGCTAACCGTTTTTAAGGCAGGAGGTCAGGACAGAACTCTGTGAATAGCATCAGAGATCGTCTACTAAAATGCATTAAAAATCCTCGTTTTTCTAAAGGCTAAATTTTGTGAAAACGGATTTTTAGTGCATTTTAGTAGACGATCTTTGATTCTATTTCCTCAAACAATGGTGCAAGTACAAGATCTAAATTTTGGTATCAGTATACTCACAACTTTTGCATAGATGGACAATTTGATATTTTTTTTTAAAGTGAAAAATCAACCTGCCTTAATCGACCTACACATGAAGAAAAAGAGCCAACATTTGTGAAGTTATGCTAATAAAATAAATTGCAATTATCTCAAATGTGTTCTGCTCTTAGAAGGAAATATCAAAACTGGTATATTTATCACAGAGAGAAATAACCACAATATTTTTTGTTTTATTTTTCACTCAAAGTCATTGAGGCAAAACAAGAAACAAAGTGATAGAAAAAATAAGTTTGAATCATTGAGAAGTTTTTTTTTTTTGTTTTTTTTGGGGGGTTTTAAGAATTTACAAATTAAGAACTAATTTATGATTATTAGGTGAAAGGTGTTTAAACAAAAAAGGAAAAATATTGGTTTAACTCTTAACGTCCTATACTGCCTCATTCCACCTGGCTGGAAGTCACATTCGTTTTCCTGATCTGCCCCAAACGATAGCCTTTGTTTAAATGTAATATTAAACATATTTAGAAGTCTTTATTTTAAGGGAAATAACAGGTAAGTTTAAATGAAAAGGCCATTTTTAGCCATTTATTGATAAATCCATATAGGAATGGGGCTCTGGACCAAATTTGGTTTTTATTTATATTTATATATATATATATATATATATATATATACACACACATTGAACTCCCTCCGCACAAGTAGAATGTGACACAAAGTCAATTTCTTAAGTGGAATTTAACAGGTTGAATTCAGAGTTTTTCCTTCTCCTAGACTGGTTGCCTAACCAAGGTTAAAGAGCCCAGTCTTCCCAGCTATTTACTCATAGCTGGAGGGAGAATTGGATTCATACCTTTCCCATGGGTATTAGCGCTATGTGAATTTTCAACAGGATGTTAAGAGTTAAATCATGCAAAATTTTTATACCTGACTTTAAAACTGTGTGAATTTTAGGGTTCTCAGATTTGTTGGTAATCTGAACATTAGCTACATAAATGAGAGTAACCTCCTCTTGTTTCTTTCACTTTGAGGAAGCCATCTGTTTTGCTCGGCCATTTTCACTTCACCGTAATCACTACAACTGTATGTTTTAAGACAAAAATATAAGATGTGTTCTTAATAACAATTAAGTTCATTTCAAATAATGCACAAGCACAATTAAGAACATTTTATGATATTTTTGTGTTAAAACATGCAATTGTATTGATTCGAACAAATTCGTATTTTCAGTGTAGATTTATGGTGAAATGGAAATGGCCAACCAAATCAGATGGCTTCCTCATAGTGAGAGAAACAAGGGGAGGTTACTCTCATTTATGTAGCTAATGTTCAGATTACTGTTTTTTTCAGCACATAATCTAATATTCATGAAAAGACTTTAATAAAAAAATATAAACCTGAAACATAATTATGTAAAGTTTGAATGCGAGTGGATAAGAATTACAGCCAACAACAAAAAACAAAAATTTTTTGGGAAAATACTCAGAAGAAAAAAAAAAAACCCTGATAAGTGATTGGGGTTAAAAATAATTAAAGAAAGAACATTTTATGGAACTAAAATTAAACAATTTGGAATGAGCAACTAAGAAAAACGTTTATGTGCTTTTTATAGTCTCATACAGAATTTGCAATTTATGGTCCCACTAAAAAAAAAAAAAAAAAAAAAAAATCTGATGAGAAATAAAATAAATTAATATTTGTAAATTTGGCATTTATCAAAATCTTAATATTTCTATTTCATTTGCAGATTTAAAAGGGACAAATTAATTATGGATGCATAAATTGTTCTTTTCTAATGAGAAACATTTCCCAGTAAATAAAAAAAAAAGAAAAGAAAAAAGAAAAGAAATTACATCTATTTCAAATTAGTAAATATAGTTTAACATTATTTTATATGAAAAAAAAAAAAAAAAAAAAAAAAAAAAAAAATCGATTTCAAAATATTAAGTATAGTCTTTTCTTGGTAGGAAAAAAAAAAAGAAGATCTATTTCAAAATAGTAAATAGTTTTTTTGTTTTTTTTATATAAGAAAAATAAATAAATAAATGAATAAAATCTATTTTAAAATAGTAAGTATAATCTTAAAATTTAAAATTTTTTTATATAAGAAAAATAAATAAATAAATAAATCCTATTTTAAAATAGTAAGCATAAACTTAAAAATTTAATTTTTTTATATAAGAAAAATAAATAAATAAAATCTATTCTAAAATAGTAAGTATAGTCTTAAAAATTATTTTATAATGGAAAAAAACAAAAAAAACAAAAACAAAACAAAAAAAAAAATAAGTGAAAATGAATTAAATCTATTTCAAAATAATAAGTATAGTCTCAATTTTTTTAATATGAAGAGAAGGGGGGGTGGAGAAAAAAAAGGGAAATTAAGAAATAAGCTTAAAAATTGTCATGTAAATAAAAATGTTAAAAAGAATTAAAAAAAAAAAAAAAGCAAAAAAAAGCAAAAGAAACTTACAACTGTTAAAGAATAAAGTGATAAACCATCGAGTGCCAGCACTTGGTGGTGGTGGTGGTAGTTATGTGAAATGGGGGTGGGGGTAGGGGGTTTAAACATGAGAATAAAAGGCATCATAACAAAAAAAAAAAAAGAAAGAAAAAGAAGGGGGGGGGGTTTATAACATACACAGCCCAAAACATCTGCATGGTTGTCTCACGCAGAGGAGGTGCCTTTATTAGTTCACCTGATTTTCACAAAACAAAAAATATTTTAATAATAATAAAATAATGAAAATTAAAATCTGAAAGGATCCTTAATAAAGAAATAAAGTTGATACAAAGGCACTGAAAAGATAAAAGAAAAAAAAAATGAACCAAATATATAACGTTGAAATAAAAATAAGGGGGGGGAGTTAAGATACCACCAAATGTCAAAAACATTGAAGTGTTTGGTAAGATGGGGAAAAAAAAAAAAAAAAAAAAAAAAAAAAAAGCTTTTCAGAAATTTAAAATACATATTACTCAACATCCTTAAACATTATCATTTTGATTTTTCTGACTGTTGTCCTCATCTTTATTGCGGTATGTTTTGTTTTGTTTTACGTCATATCAACCTCAGTGGGTCATCTAATTCTGACAAAGTTTTGAAATAAATTCAGTCTTAATGGATACTCATTTTTTATTAATACATTTTTCTATTTAACCCATAGATGGGACCCTAACAGGTACTACCACTCTGGATCAAAGTGGACCAGGGAGCAATGGTGATGAAGGGGTGCTCCACATTCCCCAAACCTCCAGAACTGGAACCTCACCATCAGATAGAGTTTAATGTCATTCCCAGGACAGCCACCGCCTTCTAGCACCCATATGATAAAAAAGGGGTTGGGGCTTGTCATAAGGGCAATAGGGTTGGAAGCAATCATTATGGTATGTAAAAACACAACATACTACAATAAAGATGAGGACAACAGCCAGAAGAAAAAAAATAATACACATCAAACCTCATCTCAAAAATTCAGACAAATAATCCTTAAACATGACAAAGATTTCATTTTTTTTAAATATACTGTTTAATAACATTAAACAATAAAGACTCTAGTAATCCTGCTTTAATTGACGTCTAATTGGTAGAATTATTTTTTAAAATTGTGATCCATTTGCAAGAGGATGGTTGAAAAATAAATAAAATAAAAAATAAAAAAGCACACAATTATTTCACAAGATTCTTTTTCTTTTTTATATATAATTAATGTATCATATAGATTAAAATAAATTCAGCTGTCATGAAATGATTATATACTTATATTATTTTTTTTTTTGTCAACATAATAAAAAAGAATTTGTCTATGAAAATTTTAACAAAAGAGAATTTAGCATTAGAAAGAAATTTATCAACTGAAAAGATGAAAGTTCAAAATAAGAACAAAATTTACTAAGAAAATATTTTTTTAAACTTGATATGCAAAAACCATTTGAGCAACAGATTATTATGAATAATATTGGAAAGAAAATCTGAAATCATTAAATGTATGGAATATGGAAATTAAAAATAAGAAAAAAAAAAAAAAAAAAAAAAAAGGTGATCCTTAAATTGTTGTAGCAGCATCTGCAAAATATTGGCTGAAAAGTTTTTTTTTGGGGGGGGGGAAGTGTTTAGAGAAAAATTGTTTGGGATTTTTTTAAAGTTTGAAGATTTATAGATAAAAAGAATCAAATTTTAAGCAGTGGAAGAAGAAAAATGAGGAGAAAGAAGAAAAAGAGGAAGAAAAAAAAACACGAAGAATAAAAGAAAAAAGAAAAAGGGAAGAAAAAAGAAAGAAAGAAAAAAGAAAACATGAGGTAGAAGAAAAAAAGAGGAAGAAGAAAAAGAAAGAAGAAAGAGAAAGAAAAAAGGGTGAAGAAAAAAAAAAAAGAAAAAAGATTCTCTATGAAGTGAACTAGAGAGATTTATAGAAAAATTATGCAATTTAATATTGAATAGGGGGAGGTGAGATATTGAGGATGGAACACAGAAGTTTATGAAGAAAGGAGATTTTTGTTCTTTGAGTTATCTGTTAGTGTGTATATGACATGAGACAAAAAGGGAGAGAATGAAAAAAAAAATCTTTCCAGTGAAAAATGTTAATGTCAGTAGATTGCAAGTAAATTAAAATTGCGTATGCAAATATACAGGTATATATTGCAGTATATATATATATATATATATATATATATATATATATATATAGTATTGGCCAGAATGGATGACTAACATGATTTTCTTTCCTGTACTTTTTCCATCACACGCTGCTCATTCATTTAGCATGTGGTAATAGTGACTATTCATGGTAAGCAAACTTTGAATCACTATACTTCACAGCTAAATCCCATCTGAACAAGAAAGTGAAATAAAAATGAATACTCTTTGATCGGAAAAATAATGTTATCCAATCAAAATGAGCCTATCATGTGTGAAATGAATGAACACTGTGTGATGGAGAAGTACAGGAAAAAAAATTGTGAATCATTCATTCTGACCAATATTGTATGTATGAGTGGTACATAAGTACCTCATATACAATATATATATATATATATATATATATAAGAATATATCCAGCCATCTAGTCATAGATTCAAATTGGTTAGGGTCAGTCAACAGAAAACTGTCACCATTTCTGAGGGACAGGCATCTTGTCACTCAGAATTGGTAAACATTGGGGGCTATTGTATTAGATTCATCCCGGATTTCTGCTCTTAACAACATTATACCATTTGCTTATTTTTCTTTGCTGGTTACCGACATTAAAATTTCCCGTGCACTCTTTCTTTTCATATGCTTTTTATCGGGAAAATAATTTAGATATATATTTTTTTTCATTTACACCCCCCTCCACCAGATAAAATATAAATAAGAAATGAGACAACATAAATAAATTCAAACTTGGGTTAGGGTTTGGTGGTAGGGTAAGGTTTAAAAAAAAAAAAAAAAAAAAAATGCAATCAACCCTGTTAGTGGCAGGCTTAGGACTAGAGCTAAAATTTCAATTAAAAAAAAATATATATATATATATATATATATATATATATATATATATATATATATATATATAATAATAATATATATTAAATATAACTGTTCATACAGAGGTTTTAGTGAGCATCTACCTAAGGTTTCTGGCTTTTGCCTTCTTCAGGATACTATTTCATCCCTCTGATGTGTCTGCAAGCAAACACTTTACGGTTATATATCTCAAAATAGAAAAGATAATTAAATTTATTTGTTTTTTATTTTCTTATTAGTATTTTATGTGGGTGGAAAGGGCATTGTGAAAAAAAAAACAAAGCAAAAAAACCTCCCCGATAAAAAACAAATCTAAAGAAAAAGAATGCACAGTAAATTTCTAAGGAGGTACATTTTTACACTGGTAACCAGCAAAAATTTTTGCAAGTGGTATAACATTATTAAGAGCAGGAATCCGGGATGAATCTATTACCATAGCACCTAAACATTTTAGGAGAACGAGGAGAATTAACGTAGCAGAAAAATAAAACTAATTGAAGAGAAAGAGAAAGAGAGAGAGAGAGAGAGAGCAAGAGAGAGAGAGAGCAGAAAAATTTTGGATGGAAGAAGAAAGTCGGTTAAATGAGGAATTATTACAAAAAGTGAAAACAAAATAACATTTAAATTTGGCTGTAGTTTTCTTTTATTTAATGTAGATTTTTACTATAATAATAATAATAAAAAATAACAACAAGTCGACATTAGAATATTTTTGTTACATTCTTAAATCTGACACTAAGTTTTTATTCAATATCAAGTTGCTTATCTCACAAACCATCGTTGGAAGTAAGTAGTGTTCATATGGAGGGAAACAGTTATACAATGGAAAGATTTTTTTTTAAAGTAACACTGATGATGATGATAATTATTTTTTTAAAGTTTTGGTTAGGCAATTTATTTTGTGTGCATTTCTGTAAATTGAAAGAACATACTCATACTAAATGAGCGGCAAATTATATTATTATTATTATTATTATTAATATTAATACAAAACTGTACTAAACCTAGCCAAGTTCTAACTAAGAGGCTAATTATCCTAATTAAAGGAATACTTATATATTTTCTAAATTAGGTTTCTTTTGAAAAAAAAAAAAACAAAAACAAAAAAAAACAAAAACAAAAAAACTGAAGCAATATTTTTTGGTTAAATTGAACTTAACGGACCTAAATTCCACCATCGTATGTCACCCTGCCGAAAGAAAGAAAGAAAGAAAAAAAAAAAAAAAAAATCAGGGAAATAACTGAATTTAATTAAATTTTCAGTGTTGATATATTAATGAATAAAATATATAATGCCTCAGTTATTTCATTTAAAAACTTTTACATTTTTTTTTCAGGTCAGTTAACTTTGAACCACGTATCTTTGAGAATACGTGTTATGCCTCAAAGATACATGGTTCAAAGTTAACTGAACTGAAAAAAATATAAAAGTTTTTAAATAAAATAACTGGTGCATTATATCTTTTATTCATTAATATATCAACACTGAAAATTTCATTAAATTCGGTTAATTCCTTGATTTTTAGTATTTTTTTTTCTTTTGGTGGGGTGACATACGATGGTGGAATTTAAGCCTATTAAGTTCGATTTAACCTTTTTTTAAAAATTTTTTTTTTTTTTTTTATTCTTCCCAATTCCTGGACTGACTTTTGGGTCAGTTTTACATTTCTGCATAATATTTATTATCTATTTAAGGGAAAGAAAGATACCTTCATTTTTTTTTTTTCCTTTTCCTAAAAAGAGAAAAAATATTTCCCAACACCTGGACTGGATTTAAGTAATTTCCATTCAGGTTTTAAAAAAGATTAAAACATAAAAAAAAAAGAAATCCAATTTACAAGATGATGATTAAAATGGCAGGTATTGATTACAATGAGAATCTATTATTCATCCAAGGCATTTGGTTGGGGGAAGAAAAAGAAAAGGAAAAAGGAAAAAAAAAAAAAGGAAAAAGAAAAAAAAAAAGAAGGGATGATCAGGATTTGTTTTTTGTTGTTTTTTTTTGCTTTTTGTTTTTTTTGTTTGTTTTTTTTTTTTATTTAATATATACAAAGGAGGGCAAGTTAAAAATTTGTTAAAAAATGAACAAAAATATATTAAAAAAAGAAAGAAAAAGAAAAAGAATAATCAAAAAAGAATTAAGGGAATGCATTTGGACAAAATGTAGGCCAAAGATGATAAGCCAGCTGTTGATCAAAATTAGTGTTCTTGTTGTTGGATCAGTGAAGCTGACACAAACAGAATTCATTCCCCTCAAATCAGCAGCCTTCATCAAGAATGGCACCTGTAGTGTGGTTTACAGGGCCAAATTAGAGGGGGGGGGGTGTTGCGCATTCAGTACCAGGTGTAACCCCCTCCAGTACCGCCACTCAAGTAGTCAGCTTTTCTCTGTGTGAGGATCACATTTTGCCCTTGCAGAGCTGCCATCTGTGATGGGTTAGCAGCATAACCAGGAGGTGGTGGCTGAAAGTAAATTCAAAACAAACAAACTTCTTTTAAAATTGCATTTAACAAGTTCTTTTTTTTTAATTATTTATATATACGAGTACAGAGATGCTGATAGGTACGTGTCCTACAACCCTGACACACAAAAATCTAAAAGGACGCAGTGTTTTTCTTTTTTCTTCCCTCAGCATTTCAAGCTAACTGTAAATACATTTCAATAGTTTCTTAGAAACGAATTACACAGGATATGTTACAAGGTAGAAGTTAGATGGTTTTAGTTGTTTTCCTCAGATTATAAATAAAAACTCTATAATCTATTAAGAAACTTTAATTGGGACCTGTAAAATTTCCCGGGGACTCTTTCAAAGTTAATGTGAGTCCCAGGATGCACTAAATTAAAAAGCTATCAGTATCACTACCCTCCACATGAGCAGGATGTGATGGAAAGTTCATTTTTTAAATGAAGTTTAACAGGTTTGAATTCAAAGTTAACTTTTTTTTTTTCTTTCTTAGAAAATATATTCTGTAAATGTGATTTTGTTGAGTTAAACTATAACCTACTTTGTCAAAACCATTTTCTTTGCAGAGATGCTGATAGATACGCATCCTGCGTCCCTGATGCACAAAAATATAAAAGAACCCTGTAAAATCCTATCAATACATCCCAGTGTTTTTCTTTTTTCTTCCCTCACCATTTCAAGCTAACTGTAAATACATTTCAATAGTTTCTTAGAAATGAATTACACCGAATAGGTTACAAAGTAGGAGTTAGATGGCTTTAGTTGGGACCCATAAATTTTCCCAAGGACTCATTCAAAGCAAATATGTGCATCCCAAAATGCACTAAACCAAAAAGCTATCAGCATCACTGCGAGTAAGTAAAATTAGAAGATGCGCTGAAAGTCGTGTCACCTCTATAGTGTTTTAATTTTTTTGTTTTACCTATAGGATATATAAATTACATTACATTACAAGTGACGTGATAATTTTATCTTAAAAAATAAAAAATGAAATTAAAATTATTTTCTAGAATTTCAAGTTGTATTATGTAATTATTTTACCTCTAAGAAAAATATGTAGTGTGACAGACTTAAATTATTTCCTATAACTCCAACCTAAAAAAGGGGAACCACTCTGAATGAATTTTATCTGTTAATTAATCTACCCATTATTTTCCAATTAAACTAACCCTAAACCCTAACTTCTTTTTCCTAGTAGATCAATTTTAAGTAAAGTTGACGGGGCGGCCTAAAGTCGGTATTAGCCAGTCAGCGAGGGAGTCTATCCCCTTTTCAATAGCGCTAGACCAAGGAGATTGTTTTTGCATCTGAGGTGGAGCACCACACCTACCATCAGCTCCTTACTTTACCGCACAGATCCCTGTGCTACTCATACGCTGAGTTGGCGGGGACCAGTATCGAACTAGGAACCTTGTGGTTTCTAGCCGAACGCTCTACCGACTGAGCTAACCCGGCCCCTAAATAAATAAATAAATAATTTATAAAATTCATTCAGAGTGGTTCCCCCATTTTTTAAGTTGGAGTTAAAGGAAATAAACTTTTGGATTATCCTGTACAATATTAACCAAAGAATTGATTGGATTGGATGATATTTTTTATGAAAAAGTGGTAAAAAGCTTTTTTAATATCATTTTGTACAGCAATTTACACTTGGAAGAATGTAATCCTGGCCCCCATCATTGGAATATTTTGATACATAAGGTGCTAGAGGTCACAACTTAAATTTATAGACTCTTTGTGGTCAAGTGGATTCAATTGACCAATCAACATGCTTGAATACGTGGTTGGTTAACTATTTAAGGGCCTCGATAGAAACATGTTCAGTTCCATCGTGCTTAACATAGACGAACGAACCAACAAACAAGGATTCTGTTTCACTGACCAAAAAGATTCTAAAGAACACAAGGATATGATCCTTGGATCTTTCAGTGTTAATCAGAATCTTTCTTTGTTGGTCCATGTATCTTGAATCCTACGATCCTTGTGTTCCTCAAGTGTTAAACAGAATCCTTGAAAATAGCCGACCAAAACAAATGGCTTCCTCAAAGTGAAACAAACCAGGGGAGGTTACTCATTTGTGTAACTAATGTTCACATAACCAGATATAGGTTCATACTTACATTTTTTTGTGTAGTTGTTTAAGTTGTTTTGTTTTGCACATGGCTCTATTGAATACAAATAATTTTTAAACATTTCTATTTGATCCCTAGATGGGACCCTACAAGAACTGACTAAGTGGAACTGGGAGTAATTGCAATAAACTGTACTGGCCAGAACTGTAGCTTCACCATTGATGCAATTTAGTGTCTTATCCAGGACACACCTCTTACTCCTCTGTAGGGGAAATAGTTGGCAAATTTTAAGGACCATATTACGTTAAGGCACCCCTTTTCGATTTTGTTTCATTAGGTCATTTTTTTCATTTACGCCAACAATATCCGGTTGTTTGTTAGGGGTTTTTGATAAATCCTTATAGGAATGGGGATCTGGACATTAAAAAAATTCTCAACAGGATTAAGAATTAAAAGCGGTTTACATATTAATTTATAAGCATAACAAAAGTAAGCTGGCAGAGTGGCCTATTGTCAGTATTAGCTGGACAGTGAGGGAGTCTCTTCCCTTTTTGCTAGCAGTAGACCAGGGAGATGAATTTTTGCTGAGTTGGAGTGCCACATCTACCGTCAACACCCCACTTTAGTATACAGATCATATTACACAAGCTGTGCTACTCATGCGTTGAGTTGCTGAGAAATGGCATTGAACTTGGAACCTTGCCATTCTGAGCTAGGTGCTCTACCGACTGAGCTAAACCAGTCCCTTTTTGGGACAAAAAAAAACAAAAAAAAAAAAAACAAACTTGTAGCAGTTAAATTCTTATTTTCACACACAGCAATCCTATTTTAAAAATCTTTTAATTCATAGCTTAATAATATTCATAAATCCATTTTTTGACTTTTTCTTTTTGTTTCCAAATTTTAAAGTTTCTAAACTACCAATGTTCCTAATTATATGACCATGACAACTTGATAATTTAGCATTCCTCGGTATTCATTACGGATATTTAAACAATTTTTCCAAATTGTTATCAGATAAACATTTTGAAAATAAGATCTTTCAATTGCTAGGTCATTATTTTAATGTTAGAATATCTTTCGGGGTGACAAACAAATTGTTAATAATGAATAGACTAACAGGACCTGTGGATATACCGCAGTATGATCATTTAATTATTATATTTGATATGTTTTAATTACTGAACTATTTTGCAATAGCTCTTATGTGAAAACCAAAGATTTGATGGAGTATTTATTATTTAGAATGATAAATACTCCATCAAATCTTTGGTTTTCACAGATTTTACTTCCCATTCTGTTGGCTATTTTATCCATATGATAATAATAATGAAATTTATTCTGTACAGTGCTCAGGTGCACCACAACTCATCAAAGTCTCATGTCAAGTACACAGAATAATGTATTAGTGTCAGGAACATGAACAGTTTACAGTAATAAAATACATGTATGTGTGCACATGTGTGTGGAGAGGGGCATCAGGTATAGTGTCGGCGGACTACAGGAAGCATGGAGGCTTTGAAAGCTTCAGTGTTTCGGCAGCCTACAGCAGACGCTGGCAGCTTATTCCGTGCCTCCACAATTCTGAGTGTGAAGAAATCTTTCTGAAAGTCACGTGAGCAGTGCTGTTTTCTGACCTTGTAGGCATACCCATGTGTGTTAGAAAGATGGAGATTGAAAAGGCACTCAAGGTTGCTGTTGTTAAGATGATTAATGACCTTATGAGTGTTTACCAAGTCAGTTGCCAGACTCCGAAGTTTCAACGAATCAATTCCCAGGGCAGTGAGACGTTCAGTGTATGATAGATGCCTGATGGAGGGTATTCATTTGGTTGCACGTCTCTGTACAGTTTCTAGGTTAATATTCTGAGCAAGATAGGGGTTCCAGACTGGTGATGCAAATTCCAAGTGTATATTAAAATATTTTTGAAAATTTTTTTATATGGAGGTGCATGGTGTAATGTTACCATTGAAGGAAATGGACACACATTCTTTCATCATATTAAATAAATCTACAAGTGAAACCCTACCAAATTGGAATGTTCAATCAGCAAATGTTATTGAATGAAATCCTAAAGAATGGCGTGATTTCTTCTGGACAAATCTAATATCATTCAGGACTCATTTGTATATAAGATATAATGGACACGCTGAGACAAGTTCAAATCCTGGATGAGACTGTTTGCATTTCACATAGTGCTAATACCCCTGGTAAAGGTATGAATTCAACTACTTTTCTTCCAGTTATGGGTAAATAGTAGGACAGACTGGGCTCTTTAACCTTGTTTAGGCAAATAGTCTAGAAGGAAATCTCTGAATTCAAACCTGTTAAATTTGGCTTAAGAAATTGACCTTGTGTCACATCTTATTGCTGTGGAGGGGTTGGTAGATACGTATTTTTTTTAAAAGTAAGTTATGCAAACAACAGATTTTTGTTTTCTAGTATCTACTCATTTTGTTCTCAACAAAATTTCTTTGTCAATGAGAAAACAAAGACAATCAATAGTTTTGTTATTTGAAAACCAACAATGTTATCATTATTAACAATGTTTATATTATTTTAATTTGTAGTGACCAAGTTTGGTGAGTGAGAGAGAGAATTGGAAACGAAAATACGAGACCAACCTGATATA
The DNA here is from genome assembly GCA_023376005.1 of Doryteuthis pealeii. NCBI lineage: Eukaryota > Metazoa > Mollusca > Cephalopoda > Myopsida > Loliginidae > Doryteuthis > Doryteuthis pealeii. The sequence continues at coordinate 60,165,189 of CM042171.1, read as the reverse complement.
TCATTTTGTGTCTTCGGGCAGCAACTTCTCCCCATTGTGTCGATGTTGGGGGAGAACTTTCACTCCTACTGTCAAGTTAGGAGCATCAGCTCCAACTCTGTCGAGTCGGGAAGAGCGTAAGCTCCCACTGTCTGTGTCTGGTCTTTCAGCTAAAAGGGTCTTTTTATAATTCTATTTGTAATTGTCTATGTGATCATTAAGCTAAAATATTCATCAAATATCAGGTGATTTGCAATGATGCAATATCGAATGATTTTGGTATCTGTGGAATTCTGGTGACATAAATTATCGGATGAATTTAAACCATTGCTTCTATTGTTGTTAAAATATTTCTAAATTAATATTTATTTGATTCTCTTTTGTTTACCTAATTCTAAACTCATGACATACCATTGTAAAACTAGTTATTTAAGAAAACTGAATTATTTTAATTTGGTCAATTCTACATGCTGTAAAAATATAGGGGGCCAATCCCTATAAATTCAATTGGAATGGGGTGGGTGGTCTAAGAATTTAACTATTCATAAAACACAGACTTTCTTTTTAAATAGATGTAAAAAGTTATAAAATAAATTTAATTTGTATTGGTCAAATTGTTATTCTGGGTACTTTCAAAAATAGTTAACTTAATTTTCTCCCAAATTTCTGAAAAATCAATTTTTTTTCAATAGGCCTCCAGTTCTGGCCTCTCAGTTGTGTGATGAGCAGGTCTGGAATACAGTACACTATGAATAAAATCCAACATTTTTTTAAAATTCTTAATTTAAAATATTGAAAAAAGAAAAAAAAAAAAAAAAAAGAAAAAGATACTTACAGGTATGACTTGTCCAGATAATCCATCAAAACGAGCTCCAGCATCATATGCACCATGGACAAACATAGCCTGTTGAGGAATCGTTGGAGCTGAAGGCTAAGAAAATAGAATACAAACATTAAATAGATTACTTTTTGGAAAGACATTCTCAAGAAGTAAAAATAATTTTTTTTTTTTTGAATACCAACAATGTTATTGATTCATCATTTTAATTCAATCTGAATGGGGGGAGTATTAGTATGAATTTTTATTAGTATTACATACGAATACTTGAAACCATATAACTGTGAAAATTAATAGTAATAGATATGATTGTGTACAAATTGCTTTGAGAAAGTCCCTGGGAAATTTGATGGGTCCCAACTAAAGTTTCTTAATAAATTGTAGGGTTTTTATCTATGAACAACTAAAGCTGCTTTGTACCCCATACAGTGTAATTTATTTCCAAGAAAATAATTAAATGTATTTACAGTTAGCGGGAAATGGGGGAGAAAAAAATTAACAACACTAGGATGCACGGATATGATTTTTTTTCTTTTCATCCTTTTAGATTTTTATGTGTCAGTGATACAGGACGATTTACCTATCAGCATCTCTGAAATATATTACATAAATTCATTTTTTGTGTTGAGTGATTATTTTTATTAATAGCTTCAGATAAAAGGGTACACTTCAGCACGTTGAAAATAATTATTCAGTCTTAAATCTTATTATAATGGAGATTGTGTGTTTTTCTGTCTGTAACCGAAACTATATTATTACTTAAGTCACAATTCCCTTAGTTATTAACGTCACATTCTCAATGATTTTATTTTTATTTAAACCTCAATTATTAATAAAATTGTTTTACATTATTAATACTGTTAACCTTATCTACATACTAACAACATGCAATTATATTTATATATACAACAAAATAGCAGTTTACAGTGTGAACGGGAAGGCTAATTTGCATATTGATATCTAAAATGTGATTTTAATAAATATGTGATTAGTATTATTGATTTCTAACTGTTTGGTTTTATTTTAATGAATATAAGCAAACATCTCTTCAATGAATCTTAAATGAAATCCATTAACAAAAAATAACTGTCATTTTATTCTTTACTTCCTCTTTTAACTAAATACTTAAATTAGAAAAAATAACAATGAAAGACGAGAGTGATGGAAGAGTAAGTTTCAGTTGTTCTATTTTTCGATTATACCCACTTCTGTTTCAAATCTTTTTATCTGCTTTCTTATTTAGTTTCATTAGCATTTCTAATTTGATACAATATTTTATTCCATTAAAACTTAAATACTTGCACCCTACGGAGGGTGCATATATTTGCTAGTAATCATAAAGGACAAAAGGAACATTTAGCTAGGAACACAGTTTAAAGATAGAATTTTTTTTAGTATTTTATGAAAACACAAAGCCGACATATTTGTACAATAAAAATGAAATTACTGAACTTACATTGGAGTAAGGAGATGGTGGTGCCTGGAGGGCCTCTTGACCAGGGATGCCATATCTGTAGCAATAACCATATGATGGTACCACTAGAAAAAATAGAAAATAACATTTATTGAAGTGTTTTTAAATAATGCTTATATATATATATATATATATATATATATATATATATATGTGTGAAATAAAAGGAAATTAATCCAACAGTGTGACTTTGATATATTGAAAAAACAAATGATGTTTATAAATGCTTGGGATCATCAGGAGAGAATGTGCACCGTTTTGGGGCCTTCCTCAACGGTTTTAACTGCACATCGCCCCCCCCTCAATATCTGTATCGACCGTATGTAATAGATCGGTCTTCAATATATATATATATATATATATATATATACATACACACATAAAGGTGTGTCAAAAAAGTATCGAGATGGAAGCTGTATTTACCAAGATAGAAATGAATAAATGTAACGTTATTTTTTTCAGAATACAAGGCGTGTCAAAAAGCACAAAAACCTTGATACTTTTTGACACCTTATATATATATATATATAAAAAAAAAAAAAAAAAAAAAAAAAAAACAATCCTCCACCCCCCACAAAAATATTTCATCATTTAACAATAAGAATACTAAATTGGGATTTGTATTATTCAGATTTTTGGGACTGTTGTCCTCCTCTTTATTGTTATATACACAGGGTTTCATCCGATGTGCTCTCTGACCTTCTTCAAGTGTTTCTTGTTGAACTTTGAACCAAACTCTTTATTTTCATTCCATTCGAATAGATTGTTCTCATTCCATTAACCATGACAACGTACAAGTGTTAAACTATGTTAAGTACTAACAATTGTAACCGGTCATGGTTATTTAAATTATCAAGCCTCATCTCAAAAACAATTATTCTTTCAAGGGATTAGTCACTAAAATTACAGAAGGGCCAAAAACATGATCAGTCCTTCTGGAGAGAAATAAAATTATAAAATGGAAACATGATCAATACCATACTATGTAATTATTACCCCCCCCCCCAAAAAAAAACTACCCCATATTATTGAAATGAAATATTAGAAAAATAAATCTATAAACAAATCTATAAAAACAAATATACAAAAATGTAAATATAAACATACAATATACATGATTCTTTAACCTCTAGACATAAAATAACACCAGAGGGGTTGACATGCCGTTAAAATCAATCATAAATTTAATTGAAGATCAGGTGTAATGTAAAAAGAATAATTTAAAAATCTTCCCCAATAATAGTTAACCACTTCATTTCAAATCTGTTAAACTCCACTTAAAAATTGATCTTGTGTCACATCCTGCTCGTACGGAGGGGTTGGGTAAATATATACAACAGCTAATGGGATAATTATAAAAAATGATAAAAACTAAATTTTAAAATTTTTCATAAATAAAAAAAAGAAAAAAAAGGACCATGACCTTTAGGCACCCCTTTTGTGATCTCAATTCATAAGGACATTTTTTCATTTACACTGTCAAAATCCATTGTTAACAGACGATTTTTAGATTAAAATTTTTTAAATAAAACTAACCACTAACCCTAACCTAACAAACAACCAACCGGATTTTGACAGTGTAAATGAAAAAATGTCCTTATGAATTGAGATCGCAAAAGGGGTGCCTAAAGGTCATATGGTCCCAAAAAGTTATGAACATTTCAGATGTCTCCTAAATAATGAGCAACAATTTCTGTTATTCAATTGGCTATTTTCTGTTCCAATGTTGCAGCTGGAAATAATACAATTCTAATAAAAAAACCTTGAAAAATCAGAACGTAAACATTTGAAGAATTAACTAAGTAATAGACGAAATAGCAGTAATAATAGTTATATCAAAAAATCAATTCTTTTAAAGCAGTATAGATATAGTATTTAAATTTTTATAAAAATCGTTATTCTTTAAGATCAATATTCAAATATAGCCTGTGAATCAAGATAAATATTTTTGTAGAATTTATTTTATAATTTTCTTTTGTCATTAACAAAAAAAATGAGATAAACTAGATAGAACCTTCTTTTAAAATATATTTCCAACTGTATCTATCAATCTCAGAAAAATGTTTTTTTTTCACACAGCAGATTCAAAAATGTAATTTAGCTAGAAAACAATATGAAAAGGGTTTTATATTTTAAAATATCTACAGTGATGCTGATGGCTTTTTAATTTACTGCGTCCTTGGATGCATGGATTTGATTTGAAGGAGTACCCGGGAAATTTGATGGATCCCAACTAAAGTTTCATAATAAATTGCAGAGTTTTTATCTATGAACAACTAAAGCCACCTAACCCTAACTTGTACCCTCATACAGTGTAATTTGATTCCAGGAAAATATTGAAATGTATTTACAGTAAACTGGAAATGGTGAGGAAAGAAAACAAACAAACATTGGGATACTTGGATATGATTTTTCTGTGTCCTTTTAGATTTTTTGTGTGTCAGAGACTCAGGATGCGTACCTATCAGCATCTCTCTCACATAATATATAAGTTTGTTTTTCTTTTTGTGAAGGCAGTAGAATTGTCTTTAAGAGTCAGAATTCTATTTATTAAAATATCTAAAAATAAAATTAATTTATTGAGTTGGTCATGTGGTATCTATCTAAGTATGGAAATGCGTGGTATAATTGTTTTTGTCATAGGAAATGGACTCTGTGACCAGAGTTGAAATTGTGGATGAAGCTGTTTGCATTTTACATAGCACTAATACTCTTGGGAAAGATATGCATCTACTATTCTCCCTCAGAGCTAGGAGTAAATAGCAGGGGAGATTGGGCTCTTTAACCTTGGTTAGGTAACCAGTCTAGGAGAAGGAAAACTGAATTTGAAACTTGCTTTTTGTGCCAAAATTATGAAGATTTGATTTATATTCAAAGATATTTAAAAATTAAAATATACATAGAAATAGCATTGAAACTCTACTTAAAAATGTCTAGCATTTATAAATCTCAAAGGTAAATAAATCAATCCTCCAGCCCCCCACCATTCAATCGACACTTGGTTGCTGATTCTAGTATATATTTACCAACCTCTCTGCACGAGCAGGATATGACACAAGGTCAATTTTTTAAGCCGAGTTTAACAGGTTTGAATTCAAAGTTTTCCTTCTCCTAGACTGGTTACCTAGCTACGGTTAATGAGCCCATTCTGCTCTACTATTTACCCATAGCTGGAGTGAGAGCAGGTGGATGCATACCTTTCCCAGGGGTATTAGTGCTATGTGAAATTCAAGCAGCCTCGTCCAGGATTTGAACTCAGGTCAACAAGACCATTTCTCACTACTAACCATTACACCACTGACCTCCACTTCCATTAAAAATGAAACCCAAGAACGTGTCTCTCTAAGTTATAACTTATTCAGCTTTTACATAAGTCCAACACTGCTAAGTGATTAAGTGATTAGATTTATTTGTAATTTTGTTGACCAGATCTTTTTAATGATATGAATGATAAAATATCAGAGTAGAAGAATTCAATTTTTACCTTGATCTTTTTTCAAAGTTTACTAAGACTCAACAATTCAATATAAGTTTATTTGTGTTTTTTTTTTAACTTTTATAAAAAGTGGACATTAAGATTATCAACAAACAATGCAAGAATGGATTTAACTCAAAGTAGCTGACTTATAATCAAACGCTTAAAGGTTGCCAGGAAAAAAGATTTACAAAAGATAAACAAAAAAAACAAAAAAAAAAAAAAAAAACAAAAACAAACTCACTCACACCCCATCTATAGGTTAAATAGTACCATTGTTGTTGTTCTACAAAGATGGCTTCGGTATTAAATAACCCACAAAGATTAATATGCCATTAAACAAAGAAACCAAGCCATATGTATAGGTAGCAATATCTTATCTACTGAAAGTGATGTTACCATATGCATGAGTAAGGCACGGGCTGCTATTGTCTGGTTATCAACTCTAGTAATAATGTTCTCCAACTGTGCTGCACTCTGCTCACCAACAATCAAAATCTATCTCGAAATGCCTCATTCACCCGTCGCAAGAGCCAAAATACTACTGCCAGCTGTTTTCGTAGTCGTCGTACATAATCGTTTGACGCTGCCTCTAGCCGTCGCCGTATGCTTATATGCGAGAGAATTTGCATACGTGCAATCCCATTCTCGCTGGTTCGAGATCGCCCATCGTTAAATATAGTGCTTACAGCAGCCATATTTCTTTCCTGCGATGACCCTGCAAGCCAGACTCGTCTGCGAACGCTTTGAGTTTCGAGGTATGTTATTTTCATTACATCCACATCAACCATAGACAAATCTGATCTCTAATAAAATAAAATGGTGAGTTCTTTCACACTGTAACTGTGTCAGTACTACAGTATGACTGCACCACTTGGATTCAAATGAAATTCTTGGAGAAAAAGCTAGATGGAAACTGCACACACACTCACAAATAAATAAATAAATAAATAAATAAAAAATAAAATAAAATAAAGTTTTTCTAATAGTTAAATCAACATGATAATCAGCTAAAAGCAAAAGATTTTTGGATATTCAAAACTTCTTGCAACATTCAAAACTTTACACCGGACCGGTAAGGAATTAAATAACAGTGTGATCCCAGGGGCCCATCTCTCCAGGCAACACTTGCCCCCTTAATTTAAAGGGGCAGGGTTAGGTGTATTGCCCAGTGCATGAGGTGCCTCAATAGAGTACTGCCAAAGGGTACCATGCAATTTTTACACTTGCCATACATGAGCTTCGGTTTGTGCGTGGTCCCCCATGTTAATGGTCCTTGTGTCCAACTAGTATGGTGGGGTGCCAGTAAATAAATTCAATTGTTTTAAAAATCAACCAAATGTTCTTCCTTTGTCATTTGTTTATAGTAAACTATATTGTTTGTTTTGTTTTATGGCATATCAACCTCAGTGGGTCATTTAATGCTGATAAAGTTTTGAAATAAATTCATTCATGATGGATACTCAAATTTTTTTTTTCATGAACACATTTTTCTATTTAACCCATAGATAGGACCCTAACAGGTACTACCACAATGGTGATGAAAGGGTACTCCACATTCCCCAAACATCCAGAACTGGAACCTCACCATCAGAGTAACGTTATTCTCAGGACATGAAAACTCTCAGCCAACACCTCCTAGCAGCCATATGATAAAAAGGGTTGGGGCTTGCCATAAGGGAAATAGAGTTGGGACAATCATATAGGTACTAGGGCTTGACATGGCCAGGTGATTAATTGGAGAGGGCCTCTCCGACTGCCCATCTAGCCTAAGTAAGGGTCTAAGTGGAATGTTGCATGTCATGGACTGCTCATCTACCAGGATTCCGTCCTTAAGCATCACAGGTCGCCACCCACACCCAACAGGTGACCCCATTGGGGAGTTCTTACCCCTCTGCAGAGGTGCAGTCAGTGTATTTTAAAGCCCCAGCCAACAGGGCTAGTAAATTATATGATGGCTTTAAAAATCTTTAAAGAAAATCTTTTGAAACAAAATTATTGTTCTTTTTTTTGTTGTATTATTACTATGGCTACAGGTCAGAGCATGTGAACAGCACAGTTTGGATTTGTGTGGTAAAGTAGGGAGCTGATGGTAGATGTGGTGCACCAACTCAGGCTTCTCAGAGTCTATCCCCTTTTCACTAGAGCTAGACCAGGGAGATTGTTTATCTCCCTGATCTAGCACTAGTGAACAGGGTATAGACTCCCTTGCTATTTGGCTGATACCAACAATAGGCCACTCTAATTTACTTTGGCTATAGGTCAGAATATATCGGTTGTAACTGGTATAAAATACTACCCCAGCTGAAAAGTTCCTAGGCTGGGCTAGATAATCTCTTGGAATGTGACAACATTTTTTTTTTTGTTTTTTCAGTCCACACACTCGTTCCATATGAAAGTGAAATAAGTCACCAACAACAGATATGATCATATGAACTTTTTAGCCCATCCTTAATATCATTGTTTTGTTTAAACTTTACTTTGAACTTTTCAGTTAATCTAACTCTGCCAATACAAATCTAAAATCTTTTTTATATTAAAAGTTAGAACAGTAGAACAATAGAGAAATACTTAAAAGAATTGTTTACAAAAGAAGAGATCTGAGAGAAACCACATTTTTTAATTTAATTCTAGACATTCACTAGCAATTATTTCATACAGAAAAAAAAATCTGTTTAATCATTAAACATAGAATTTTGAGTTCTTTTACACATTCTGTTAAAATTTGAGATCATTTGAATGAGAATTAGTAAAGTTATTAGATTATGAAATTATATCAATTTTACTGAAACACTACACACCTCCAATTTAATAATGTTTTGCTTCTCAAACCCTCTTTCACGAGGCCGAAGACGAGGAAGTTAAATCTGTAGTGAAGAAATGGCTCAAAGAACAGTTAACAGAATTTTACATTCTATTATTCAAATGTGGAACATTGCTATTGAGAGAGATGGTGACTATATGGAGAAGTAGGGATGTAATCCACAGAGGACCAGCTTCATTTTGATGTATGATACATGTTCCTGTGTTGGTAATTATACCTGTCCCAAACAAAATGGCATTACTTTTTGACTCACCTTTTTAGATAGGAAACATTTTCTTTGTTTTTAATAAAATACTAAAACTCAAATCTTTAGCAGTTTTCTTGTATGTTCTATCAATACAATTTAATAAGTTTTAAAAAAGTATTGTTTCTCACCAAAAAGAAATTTTTAAAAAGTTTGTGAAGAAATAAAAACAATGCTCATTAGAAAAAGAACTAAAAAGGTAAATTTTTCTATAAAAATATTTAAAATATGACAGAGCATTGTTTAAAAGAGAAACAATTATACAATGCTTTTTATTTGTTATGATTATTCAGGTTTATTGTTAATTTATACTTTTTGGAAACCCTATCATAATACACATCATGAACACAGGTTTATAAACACACAAATATAAGAAAGAATAAATTAATATAGTAAAATAAAAAATGAATGAATAAAAAAGGTAAAAACCTAAAAAGTGAATGAATAAAAAAAAAAAAAAGAAAAAAAAAAAAAAGAAAAGAAAAGAATGAATACCCCCCCCCCCCCAAAAAAAAAAACCCTGAAGATTTAATCAGATTTCTGTTGCTGGAACCAAATAATAAATTATAAGAATAAAAGAAAGAATACTTTATTTTTATTTTAACTAAATCTTTGGTCTAGCGCTAGTGAAAAGGGAATAGACTCACTTGCTGATACCGACTTTAGGCCACCCCAACAACTTTACTTACTATAGCTGGGTACAAGTGTTAAGCTGTGCTTATTATTCTATGTTACTGTCACCCATGACCAGGATTGAACCTGTAGCCTAGAGATAACTCTCACTTAGAACTGTCTTAACCCAACGCCTATATCCACTATGCTATGTGTCCAATTGGACAATTCAATGTGAATATGGTTAGCAGAATAAGAACAGGATATCCTCATAGATTGAATAAAGGGTTTGGTTCAAAGTTCCGTGATGACTCCCGATTACGACAAGAAGGTTACAGACTTTGAAAAGATGGTTCCCGAGTTCGAGAAGTCTCTCAAGTCTGACAAGAAATACCTGAAGAGTGCCGGAGGGCACATCAGCCGAAACATTGTACTGATAATAATAAAAATTATCCAAATTATCAAGCCTCATCTAAAAAACTCAGAGAAATACTTTCCTTTTAGATCAATTTTCATTATTTACAGTTCTAAGTTATCAAATAATTAATAGTTGTCAACATAAAAGGTGAGGGAATATCACAATTTAACATTTTTAAATGACAACTGAGAAAGATCACCATTGATAAAAAGGTCAGTAGTCCATATTACAATGAACATTCAAAAAGACTTTGATTATCTCATGGGGGTTACTAAATAACAAACAAATATGTCACCCCTCCCCATATACAGAAAGTAGAGAAAGCATGTCAGATAAGAGTAGATTGGTTTGGTTTGTTTTACGGCACATCAACCTCAGTGGGTCATTTAATGCCAACAAAGATTTGAAATAAATTCATTCTTAATGGATACTCAATTTTTTTATAAACACATTTTTCTATTCAACCTATAGATCGGACCCTAACAGGTACTACCACTTTGGGTCAGAGTGGACCAGGGAGCAATGGTGATGAATAGGGTGCTCCACATTTCCCAGACCTCCAGAACTGGAACCTCACCATCAGATAGAGTTTAATGTCATTCCCAAGACATGAAGACCCTCAGCCACTACCTTTTAGCACATATATGATGAAAAGTGTTGGGGCTTGCCATAAGGGCAATAGGGCTGGGACAATCATATAGGTGCTAGGGTTTAATATGACCAGTTGATTGATCAGAAGGACCCTCTCTGACTGCCAGTCTAGCCTAAGTAAGGGTCTAAGTGGAGTGTTACATGTCATGGACTGCTCATCCACTAGGATTCAGTCCTTAAACATCATGAGTCACCACCCACGACCAACAGGTGGTACTATTGGGGGGGGGTGTCTTACCCCTCTGTAGAGGTGCAGTTGGTGTATTCTAAAGCTGCAGCCGACAGGGCTTATAAGAGTGTAGAGTCACCACTTCTGTTGACATGGGTATAAATCTCTGACTAAGATTTTAACACTGTTTCAACTTGTTTAGGGTTATTTTATGCTTAGAGGTTAGGGAATTGTGTTCATTGTATATTCACTTACATTTTTTGTTAGTTGTGTTTTAAAGTTTTATCTTTTTGCACAGTTCTATTGAATACAAATAATATCAAGTCAGTTGGTTGAATTTTATGGTATGTCAACCTTTGTTGGGTTATTTTATGCCAAAGACGTTTTTGTCTTATTCATTCTTGTCAGGTAATCAATTTTTTTTTTCTACAAACTCATTTTTTCAAAACATTTTTCAAAACTCATTTTTGAACCCATAGATAGGACCCTAACAGGTACCACCACTCTAGATCAGTGGACCTGGGAGTAATAGCAGTGAAGGGGTACTCCACACTCCCCAGAGCTCCAGAATCAGTACCTCAGGTTGTGTGTTAAGACTCCACAGCCCTGGGTTTGGCCTCAAAACTATACCCATTCCCAGAGTTATCATATGATGAAGAATTTGTTATTATTTATTTTCATCTTGAACAAATGGAGAAAGTAGACAGCCAGCATAAGATTCACCTTAATCTTCTGGCTTCTCTTTCTGATTCAAGCAGTGTAAGGATATCTCCTTCACGGACTGGTCCCTTGACATTTCGGATAATTGACCGATTACTGTCATCAATGAACTCAACTCGGACCTGTGTACACTGTCCTTGAGAACCAGTTCGTCCCAGAACTTTTGTTACTCTAGCGAGAGTTGGATGGGCAAGTTTATCCATGCTGTGCTATCTTTGCAAGCGAGAACGCGAAAAAAAAGGTTTTATGTTTATTTTTTGTTTTACCTATGTATGTATGCAATTATTTTGAAGAGTGGATTATCAGAAATGCCTGCAGATAATTATCACCAAACATCTGTTCCAAGAGCAGACCATGGGTTATAGGTTGCCTACGCATCAATAATGGTAACAACCTCCGGGCAGTGTAAAATTCAATTTTTGAAAGATATTGCTAAAGGAGGTTGAAGGTTGTTTTGTTTTATGACAGATGACAATGTTTTAAAAAAACAACAAAAAGAAACTGAATTCTACAAAATTTTATTAAAATTGAACATATATTTTAATTTTTAGTGTAAAAATATATTTTTTTAATTTTTTATCTTATCGACATCCATGCCAGGCTCTTTCGTAAAAAAATGTAAACAGATCTTAGAAATCTTTTATCTTTTTTAATAATAGACATAAAAAAAGATTTTTTCACAAAATTAAAATAAATGTTTTCTTTCTAATAAAATCAAGTTTCACACAGTTAAATTCAAATCAAATTATTAATTATTAAAAAGGTTAAAATAAAATCATGGAGAATGTGATGTCAATAACTAAGGGAATTGTGACTTTAGTAGTAATATAGTTTCGGTTACAGACAGAAAAACACACAATCTCCATTATAATAAGATGTTAGTATGATTAGGTGATATGTAGCAATATTATTCATAACTGTTTAATTTTGTTTGTAATATGGATTAGATTTATTATATTATTTTTGTCATGATTTTTTTATTAATTTAGAATGTAAATAATTGTACACTGACTCATATCTGATTAAAATGTTAATATTGGATTATGAATATGAAAAGGTATGTTAAGAGAAATTGAATACAATTAATATGCATGAAAGTTGAATACTTACATTGATAGGTAGTTGCATAAGGTGAGCCAGGAAGATAAGTTGGCACAGGTTGTGGTATCGTAGGCACACCTGCAGTAGGTACATAGGTATACTGCAGAGGATATGGACTCTTATTACCTGAAAATTTTTAAAGAAAAATTACTTTTAGAACTTGCAAAATTATTAAAAAGAAATCATTTTAACAACATGAAAATTTAAAAAAAAAGAAATTAACAGTTTTAGTATTAAAAAAAACAAGAATTATTAATGATATATTATTAGCAGCATTTCAGTCTCAGAAGACTATAATATAGTTTTTGTGCCCCTGAAGTTACAGCGCCTCCTGTGACTGTAAAGTCCAATGTTTGGAAAACATTCTCGATAACAGATGTCGCATTTGAAAGCTGCCCCTGAAGATGTTGATGTGCCGGTGCTTTGTTGCCGCTGCTTTCTTCTTCTTAGATTCATGGTGTTGTGTCAGAGTGACTTCTGACATGAACAGTCCTCTATGGAGAGCCTGTCGCCACTGAGGGCACTCATGAGCCAAATTTTCCCAGCTAGAAGGGGCAATGCCAAAGCACCTAAGATCATTCTTGCAGACATCCTAGAAAAGCAGCTGGGGGTGACCAATCTGTCTCTTACCAGATGAAAGCTCTGCATAGAGGATGTCTTTCGGGATTCGTCCATCATCCATCCCACGGACATGACCCATTTCATATGTATTAATAAACACTGGTGATTGACCTTAGCCTTATTGGCATTTCAGTCTCAGAAGACTATAATAAAATTTTTGTGCCCCTGAAGCTACAGCGCCTCCTGTGACTGAAAAGTCCAATGTTTGAAAAACATTCACGACCACAGATGTCGCATGTGAAGGCTGTCTCTGAAGATGTTGATGTGCCGATGCTTTGTTGCTGCTGCTTTCTTCTAGACTGAGCTTCATGGTGTTGCACCAGGGTGGCTTCAGTCAGTCCTCCAGGGAGAGCCTATATATTAATATGCTTGTTATCATCTTGCAACACCCTCTGGTCAAAAATCAGACTGTCTAAATCATCCAAGATGAAATGCAATCTATATATTAATACTTGTGTTCCTTAATTGTACTACTGTTATCATCTTGCAACACCCTCTGGTTAAAAATCAGACCATCCAAATCGTCCAAGATGAAATGCAAAAATGTTAATACTAAGTATCTGGTGTTGCTTATCCGCAGAATTATTTTTTATGAGTGTCACCACCTCAGCTAAATAAGGGATCATTCTGTTTTTATTATAAAGAAAGGGGAGAAAAAGGACATGCTACACAGAAGAAATATAATAAGAAAGAAAGCAAAGAAAGAAAGTAGGAGAAAGATATAAAGCGGGGGTGATAGACCTAATCTGTTTCAATCAAACATAATGAAACGAAGGAAAGAAAGAAAAGAGAGTGAGAGAAAATTAAATAAAGGTTATTATGCTTTTTACATATTGAAATATTTAAAAATAGCTCTTAAGTAAACATATCAAGTGTTGTAATAATTAAATTATGATACTGTGGTATATCCACAGGCCCTGCTAGTTAATAATAATTAAATATCTCCAACCACTTGTAGACATACAAAATATGAGATTCAGTCCTTAAATTTGAAGTACTGGGCTAGTTAACAGCATTTCATTTACAGTATTTGTTGTAGCTTAAATAGTCACTCAATTAAGTATTGAACAGGCTCACTGTTGCTTAACTTTGGGATTTTTTTTTTGTTTCTTTACTTTTACTTAACTATTTTATACACACACACACACTGATAGGTACGCGTTCTGCGTCCCTGAGGCACAAAAATCTAAAAAAAAAAAAAAAAAAAAAAACGCGGTAAAATCCTATCCATGCTTCCCAGTGTTTTTCTTTTTCTTCCCTAACCATTTCAAGCTAATTGTAAATACATTTCAATAGTTTCTTAGAAATTAATTATACAGGATATGTTACAAGGTAGGCAGCTTTGTTTCCCCATATTATAAATAAAAACCCTACAATTTATTAAGAAACTTTAGTTGAGACCCATAAATTTTCCCAGGGACTCTCTCAAAGCAAATACGTAGGTCACAGGATGCACTAAAATAAAAAGCTATCAACATATATCTTATTATAATAGAGATTGTGTGTTTTCTGTCTGTAACCGAAACTATATTACCACTCAAGTCACAATTCCTTTACTTATTTACGCATTATTAATACTGTTGGCCACATCTGCATACTAATAACATGTGATTGTATTTATATATACAACAAAATAGCGGTTTACACTGAACGGGAAGGCTAATTTGCATATTGATATTAAAAATTTAATTTTAATAAATATGCGCTTGGTAGTATTGATTTCTAATTGTTCGGTTTTATCTTAACGAATATGAGCAAAAATCTCTTCAATAAATCTTTAAAAAAATCCATTAACAAGAAGAATTAACTGTAATGTTATTATTTATTTCCTATTTTAACTCAATAGTTAAATTAGGAAAATTTAGCAATGAAAGATGGGAGTGGTGGAATAGTAAGTTTCAGTTGTTCAATTTTTCGATTATACCCCCCTCTGTTTTAAATCTTTTTATCTGGATTCTTATTTAGTTTCATTGGCCTTTCTAATTTAGTATAATATCTTATCACTTTAAAACTTAAATACTTGCACCCAGAGGGTGCATATATTTGCTAGTATAAGTAAAGAAATAACAAAAGACTTAGAGATTTAGCATTATAGTCTATTTCAGGGAGCCTGATATGATTTTACTGCATTTTTTTAGGTTTTTATGCATCATGGACGCATAGCTATCAGCATCTCTGGTTTATTTGTTTAATGGCATACCAACTCCTTATGGTTTATTTAATGACAAAATTTGAAGTGTGGCACACTGTCATGGTATAATGATTAGTAATCTAGTCTTGCAGATCCATTACTACTGAAAAGCAAGTGATCCTTGCTGGATGTCCCATACTCGTGACCTTGTGTCAAATCCTACCCGTGGTGAAAGGGTAGGGTAAATTTTATTTATTTATTTATTTTTTTAATGCCAAAATACGATTCATTTGTAAACATTACACTATTTGTCAAGAATCATTTGTTTGCACACCGTTATATGATATGGAGGCGTGTGGTCTAATGGTTAGAGTCATAGGAAATGAACTCGTTGACCAGAGTTCAATTCCTGGACGAAACTGTTTGCATTTTCACATGGTGCTAATACCCTTAGGAAAGGTATGAATCCACATCTCCCTCCGGCTATGGGTAAATAGCAGGGCAGACTGGGCTCTTTAACCTTGGTTAGGCAACAAGTCTAGGAGAAGGAAAACTGAATTCAAACCTGTTAAACTCCGCTTGGGGGTGGTCACTACTAGAACAGGTTCAGTCCTAATTGTCATAAAATAGAATGAATACTAAAAATTTGAGCATGCAACCTTAGACGGTCCTCATTGTTTTTAAAACAAGTTTTAATAAATACATACCCAGTATTATATATTTATACGTAGTTGGTTTTATTTTAATATATATTTAAAGTTATCAGAACTAAGTTTCCATTCATACTGTTTTTTTTTTTTTTTTTTTTATATTACTCCTTGAATAAATTTGATGATTTTACTTATGATACAAACTCTGATATTGAATTTTTAACTCCCACCCCTTCAGGCAATATCTTTCAAAAATTAATTTTTACACTGCCCAGAGGGCTTTTTTTGTGCAAGTCTTTATAAAATGGAAAATATTAAATGCTGAAGAGTGGCTAGGTATAGTCAAAATTCAGCCAAGTATTGGTCAAGATTTTAGTGTGAATGGCTTCATTCCAAATGACCAGTCAAAATGACAAAGGAGCTCTTATTCAGAGAAGTAGGGGAACCTGCATTTTCTCCAAAAGCCATACAATTGGTAAACCTTTGGAAAAATCAATACATCTATTACAATAAGCAAGTGAATGCCCAACATTCTTTTACAATACACACTTCCAGTGAATCAGTCTTATAAAAGACTAGAAGTGGCTACTCAGCATTGCCTGGGTAGAGGGGTGCAAAAAAAACCCTGGTCTAGTTTACTTTTAAGATTTACAAATGCTGGACATTTTTAAGTAGAATTTCAATGCTATTACTATGTATACTTTAAGTTTTAAATATTTTCAAATATAAATAAAATCTTCATAATTTTTGCATGAAAGGCAAAAACTGGTGATATTTAATGTTTATACATATTTAACTTGTTAATTGCTTTATTTTTGTATTTTCACCTGGACATACATACGGACATACATACACACACCAACTGCCATTTTCTTATACAAGATAACCACAAGTTTTAAAAAAATTTTAATCTAATATACAATGTCTAGTTTTTCATCTTACTCTGTATGTTCAACATATTTACATTGATGCTGATAGCTTTTTGATTTAATGTGTCCTGGGATGCTTTGAATGAGTCCATGGGAAATTTGATGGGTACCAACTAAAGTTTCTTAATAAATTGTAGAGTTTTTATTTATGATCTGGGGAAACAACTAAATCTGTTTAACTCTTACGTTGCACCCTATCCTGTGTAATTCGCTTCTAAAAAACTATTGCAGAGGGTTTTACTGGCTGACCCCATACTGGTGTGTCCATGTGCCCATAGGATAACGACCCATACTGGTGTGTCCATGTGCCCATAGGATAACATCCCTTATGAGTTTTTCCTTGAATCTCCATCAATATCTAGAATATCTTGGTTGTCTAACCTGAATAGTTTGTGTAATAAGAGACAGGTGAGTATAGTAAACTTGTAGAAATATTAAGATAACTGAGATAAATTAGATCATTGATTGTTACCATGGGGAAAAAGAAATTCTTATCAAAAATATATTAAAAAAAAAAAAAAAAAAAAAAAAAAACAACCAACCAACCAACAGAAAAAAAAAAAAAAAAATTTTTTTTTATCAAAAATAAATACCAATAAAACAAAATTTTTTTTTTATCAAAAGTATATATAAAAAAAACAAAAAAAAAAAATTAAATTTTTTTATCCAAAATATATAAAAAAAAAACAATTTTTTTAATATATTTTTGATTAAAAAAAAAAAAAAGAAAAAGAAAAAGGAAAAAGGAAAAAAAAAAATAGCTTTTATAGCTTATCAATATATATTACGTAAAGTTATTAATAAATTATATTGAAGGGTTTTATGAAAAAAAAAGAAAAAAAAATGCTGAGAGAAAAGGTTTATTCAAGTTGTTGATAAACGTCAATGAAACAGCAAGTTTATAAAAAGCAAAGAAAGAAAGATATGTGAGACTGATAGTGTGTAATAGCTAAACACATTATTAATAATGAATGTTCAGCAATAGATAAAAATATATGCATATCAGTTTGGTTGTCAATGGAAATAATATTGCTAGGTAACAAGGAAATAAATCCAATGCTACTAATTTAGGAAATATAAAATGACTTTTTCATTTGTTACATTGTATAAAAAAAAAACTATAGGAAATACTGAGAAATTATTTCTATATTTTATGTGGATAAGAATCTAAAACTAAAACTTTAAAAAAATGTATTATAGAACCTATATCAAATTAGTTAGTGAAATAGATCACTAATTAGGACCGAGTCTATTCTGGTAGTGACCACCCCAAGCGGATTTAACAGGTTTGAATTCAGAATTTTCCTTCTCCTAGACTGGTTACCTATATCACTAATTAGGACTGAGTCTATTCTGGTAGTGACCATCTCAAACAGATTTAACAGGTTTGAATTAAGAATTTTCCTTCTCCTAAACTGGTTGCCTAACCAAGGTTAAAGAGCCCAGTCTGCCCTACTATTTACCCATAGCTAGAGCAGTTGGATTCATACCTTTCCCAAGGGTATTAGCACAAGTGAACTGTAGCTTCATCCAGGATCTGAACTCGGGTCGACGTGTCCATTTCCTACGACTAACCATTTCACCACGCACATTCAACTAAATCTATCTTTCTATACATATGTAAAGGGCATTTGGTGTGTATGTATGTCCGGTTGAAACTATGAAAATAAAACAACTAAAGACAAAGTAAATGTGTATAAACATTGACTATCACCAGATTTTGCTTTTATGTGCAAAAATATGAAGTTTTGATTTACATTCAAAGATATTCAACAATTAAAATATACATAGAAATAGCATTGGAATTCTACTTAACAAATGACTAGCATTTTTAAATCTCAAAAGTAAACAAATCAATACTGCAAGGTTCCCCCACCCCATTGTTATATACATAATGTTTTGGCCAATGTGCCCCCCCCCCCCAAGGGCAAACCCAGAGAGCCTTCACGGATCTTTGAACTTAATCCATGGATCCATTACTTTCATTGATAGATTGCAGGTAGTACAATTACATTTTTTGTTCTACCCATTCATGCACATCTGTCCCTCAAAAATTGAGCAAACAATGACTTATCTATCATTTTCTTGCCCATTGCTCTCTCTCTACTGGTTTAAGGAGTGTCTTTTGTCTGACTGCTCGCCTAATAACAACAACCATTGTAATGAAGATAGCCTACTGACAAATCAGATTGAGTTGACCACATAATGACCCAATAGGAAGAGACATGACTCAAATGACTTAAATGACACAGGTAGATGCATAGAGGTGACCAATGACTCACAATATGCATATGCATATATATAAGTAAAAAATATAACAGAACACTTAGATTCTTTGCTTTAGAGCCTATTTCTGGAAGCTTAGACAAAGTGTCTAACACCTCCCCCAATCATCTAGATCAAGTGCTAAAAATAACATGCTCTAAATTTACATAAATTAGCCTAGGAAACAAGTAAGTAAACAATAACGTTATATCCCTAGAATTCAGTTGAGCAATATTTTCTGTAAATTGTCCATTTATCTTATAGAGCTAAAAATAACAATCCAAATTACCATATTCCTGAATCAACCTTCTTAAACTTGAGGAGATAACTGCTCTATAAATTCGGTCATACTAAATACTTTCAACTAAAATTTAAGTTTTCTGTGTAAGTTTAAGTTTTATTGTCAGTCACAGAGCAAATTTATAAGTAAAAAATATAACAGAAGACTTAGATTCTTTGCATTAGAGCCTATTTCTGGAAGCTTAGACAAAGTGTCTAACACCTCCCAAATCATCAGATGATTTGGAGGGGGGTGTTAGACACAAAATGTGATTGAAAATAGAGGAAAATGTGGATAAAACACAAAACTAAATTCAAAATTTTGAATGAGTTGTTTTGTGTTTTATCCACATTTCCCTCTATTTTCAATCATATATACAGGTCACTAGCAACAACTTCAGTTCTGGAGATCTTCTGTGGATAAGATTTTATCTCGAAATATTAAGAATAAATGACAGGTTAACAAACACCATAGCTTCTTTTTTCTTTACACTTGCATTGTGATAGCAAATTATAAAACCCTTTATATATATATATATATTAGTTAAAAAGATTCAGTTTAGCTAACCTAATGGACACAAAATAAAGGTTCATTTTAGCATTATACATACATCACAATTGAACTGGTGACTAAAAACTTCCTAAGTTTTCAAAAATCTACTATGTCCTCGTTAGTAACCCTATAAGACTTAGTAGCCATAAGTCTAGTTGTCCTTGAACTATGCGAGAAAAAGAAAGACAGACAAAAAAGACATTTGGTGAAATATAATAAGATACAAACTTTCAGGAGGGACTGACCTATAAAAAAAAAAAAAAAAAAAAAAAAAAAAGGAAAGAAAGAAAAGTACATAGTCTACATTAACTCAGTGTGTTCAACAGCAGCAGCAGCAGCAGCAGCAGGTGCAAGTGAAAAATGTGCCAAGTGCAAGATATTTTAACGTTGCTTCCAAATATTGATTGCCTAACAGTATGATATGCAGTTTTGAAACTGGTCTTATGAGATATTGATAGAGTAGAAGAAAAACATGTTAAGAAGAATTTCTATTCTGCTTGAGAGATGATTGCAATAAACAGTAATAACAAAAGATAGAAGAGCCAACACAACAATAGTCTCAGTGATTGAATAAATATATATATTTTTTATATTACACCCACGCAATGGGGAGATCTAGAATTAACATCATACTCACCTTCATAGGAAGGCTGTGACTAGCATCCAGTCACCAGACAAAAAAACAAAAAAAAAACAAGAGTAACCGAATACACTCTGTAGCAACTGAGAAGACAGGGTCAAGTGTTCAGCAGGGATGCTGATAGCTTTTTGATTTACTGCATCCTTGGACGCATATATTTGCTTTGAACGAGTCCCCGGGAAAATTTATGGGTCCCAACTAAAGTTTCTTAATAAATTGTAGGTTTTTTTTTTTTATTTATGATCTGGAGAAACAACTAAAACCGTCTAGCCCCAACCTTGTAACCTACCCTGTGTAATTCATTTCTAAGAAACTATTGAAATGTATTTACAGTTAGCTTGAAATGGTGGGGAGAAAAAAGAAAAACACTGGAATGCATGGATATGATTTTACTGCGTCCTTTTAGATTTTTGTGTGTCAGGGACACATACCTATCAGCATCTCTGGTTCAGTATATATGGATAAAAACATACACACTAAAATCACCAACCAGTCTAAATCCTAGAAATAGACTGGACCATTCCACAAAGTTGAATAGCCCAACCTGCTATTTAAATTACTTACCAAGTCTGGATTCTCAGAATCAGATTCAACTCGCAACACAGTTGAATACTGATCAGTCTACACAAATCTCTACAATTAGGATGAATCAGGGAGCAATGGTGATGAAGGAGTGCTCCACATTCCCCAAACCTGAAACCTCACCATCAGATAGAGTTTAATGTCATTCCCAGGACATGTAGACCCTCAGCCATCGCATTCTAGCACCCATATGATAAAAAGGGTTGGGGCTTGCCATAATGGCAATAGGGTTGGGAAAATCATATAGGTGCTAGGGCTTGATGTGACCAGCCGATTGATCGGTGGGGGCCTTCCCGACTGCCGTCTAGCCCAAGATAGGGCCGAAGTGGAGTATTGCAAGTCATGAACTGCTCATCCACCTGGGTTCTATTCTTAAGCATCACGAGTCGCCACCCACGGCCAACAGGTGGCCCCATTGGGGGAGTCTTACCCCTCTGCAGAGGTGCATTCTAACACCCCAGCCGACAGGGCGACTCCGAGTCATAGTTGACCTGGGAATGATGGCAATTAAGGGGTACTCCACATTCTCCAGAATTGTAACCTCACCACCAGATACAGTTTACCCAAGAGGACAGTGTATGAAACCATGTTCATACTGGTTTAATATTAAGCTAAATAGGCTAAGAGTGTGAATGTCTATGTGGTATGATTATCCTTCTTTTACTGTGAACAAGTGAAGACATGTTTGTAGGAAATTTTGTTGCAATTTAGGAAAAGCCTTATATCTTGCAACTGGACCACAGGGAAGACTGAACTGTTTGTTTTGTTTTATGGCATATCAACCACCATGGGTCATTTAATGCAGGCAAAGTTTTGAAAGATTCCTTTTGATAGTTTGGAACTCAATTTTTTTTTATAAACAAATTTTCTATTTAACCCATAGATAGGACCCTAACAGGTACTACTATTCTGGGTCAGAGTGGACCTGAAAATAATGGCAATGAAGGGGTACTCCACACTCCCAATCAGAAACAGTTTAGTGTTATACTCAGGACACTAATTTTTTTAGTAGAACATTTTTAAACTCAATTTTTTTTGTAAACAAATTTTCTATTTAACCCATAGATAGGACTCTAACAGGTCTTTCTGGGTCAAAGAGGACCTGGGAGCAATGGTGATGAAGGGTGCTCCATGTTTAACATCATACGTAGGACATGAAGACCCTCAGGCACTGCCTTCTAGCACCCATATGATAAAAAAAAAGAGTTGGGGAAATCATATAGGTGCTAGGGCTTGACATGGCCAGCTGATTTATCTGAGGGGGCCTCTCTGACTGCCCATCTAACCTAAGTAAGGGCCAAAGTGGATTGTTGCATGTCAGACTGCTTAGTCACCAGGATTCCATCCTTAAGCATAATGGGTCGCCACCCACAGGTGACTCATTGGGGGTGGGTGGGGTGTTTGTGGTTTCTTATCCCTCTGCAGAGGTGCAGTTGTTGTATTTGTGCTAATTATCACCTGACTAAGGCCAGTTTAGCTCAGCCTGTAGAGTGTCCGGCTAGGAATCACAAGGTTCCTGGTTCGATACCGGGCCTCGCCAAATCAGCGTACGAGTAGGCACAGGTCTCTGTGTGGTAAAATGATTAGCTGATGGTAGGTGTGGTGCTCCACCTCAGACATTAAAATAATCTCCTTGTCTAGCGCTAGTGAAAGGGGGATAGACTCCCTCATTGTCTGGCTGATACCAACCCGGCGATTTTACTATTACTATCAGTCTAGTTTATCAAGAGTTTGGAATCTGTAAAAGTTAATTCCATACTATTTTAAATGGTTTGGTTTCTTTGTTTCATGGCATATCAACCTTCATGGGTTATTTAATGCCAAAGACACCCATGAAGAAAGGTTGGTTTAGCTCAGTTGGTAGAGTGTCCGACTAAGAACCATAAGATTCCGAGTTCAATACCGGCCCTTGCCAAGTTAGTGTACGAGTAACACGAGAATCTGTGCAGTAAAGTGAGGAGCTGATGGTAGGTATGGAGCTCCACCTCAGGCACAAAAACAATCTCCTTAGTCTAGCACTAGTGAAAAGGGGATAGACTCCCTCACTGTCTGACTGATACTGACAATAGGCCATTCTATTGACTTTACTTTTAGTTTTTTTTTTTTATTTAGTTTTTTTTTACTTAACTCATAGCTGGAGGGGATCAGGGATTTCATACCTTTTTTCCAAAGGATATTAGCCCCAAATTGAAAAAAAACAATAGCACGACCAGAGTTTGAACTCGTTTACAATGACGTAGCAGTACAGTATGTTAGCTACAACACCACAGGGAGCCCTTCTCATTTTAAATGATTTTAATGGCATTTCAATTCATCTAAGGTTATTTTATGCCCAGAAGTTAAGGAATCATGTTCATATTTTAATATTTTGTGTAGTTGTTTCATAACCCATTCATTCCCACTGGGATACTGGGTGTCTTGTTGAAATTTCATTTTAACCCTTAAACATTGTGTGCAAAGCATGATTTTGCATATCCAGAACTTTTTTTCTTTTAAAAACTTGGTAGCAAAAGGGTAAAGAGTTTTTTTGTTCATGGTCCTATCAAATACAAATAATCTTTAAATAGATATATTTGACCCATAGATGGGACCCTAACAGGTAATACTACTCTGGGTCATGGTGGACCTGGGAGTAATGGCAATGACACTATTTTAAAGGAAAAATTGATGAGGCATCACATGGCAAAATTTATGCTGAGTCTACTGATAGCTGAACAAAAACAGAATTATGTCAACAGACAAGTTATTTCTCTGAATTTTTGAGATGAGGCTTGATAATTAGTACTATTTGGATTATTCAGACTATTGTCCTCATCTTTATTGTTATCTACACTATTTCTCTGAATTTTTGAGATGAGGCTTGATAATTTATATTATTTGGATTATTCAGACTATTGTCCTCATCTTCATTGTTATCTGTACAACATTTCAGTCGATGTGCCCTCTGGCTCCCAATTACAAGTAGGTTCTCAAGTTTGAAAAGAAGGTTCCCAAGTTCAAGAAGGCTCCTGAGTCCGACAAGAAATACCTGAAGAAAGCTGGAGGGCACATCGGCCAAAATGTTGTACAGATAATAATGAAGATGGGGATAATAGTCCAAATAATCCAAATAAGACAGAAGTAAGTTAATCATTCTTCAGTTCTAAAAGTCTTGTCACTCCCTACATATTTTTTTTTAAAGAGGTAAAATAATTACATAATACACCCTGAAATTCTAGAAAATAATTTAATTTTTAAAGATTTTTTTTTTAGAGGTAAAATAATTACATAATTTATATATCATTGTTTGGAGGTATTTATGATGTAATGGTTACTGTCATTGGAAATGGAGATGGCAAACAGAGTTCAAATCCTGGATGAGACTGTTTGCATTTCAAATAGCACTAATACCCTTGGGAAAGGTATGCATCCAATTAGTCTCTTCAGTTATGAGTAAATAGTAGGGTAGACTGGTTCTTTAATCATGGTAAGGCAACCAGTCTAGGAGAAGGAAAACTAATTCAAACCTGTTAAACTCTACTTAAAAATTGACCTCCTGCAGAGCGATTGGTTGTTGGTTGGTTGAGTTTTACGGCATGTCAACCCCTGTTGGGTCATTTTATGCTGAAAACATTTTTGTTTTATTTATTCTTCATGGGTATTCATTTCTTTTTTAAACTCATGTTTTTCTATTTAACCTATAGATGGAACCCTAACAGGTATTACCACTCTGGGTCAGAGTGGACCTGGGACTAAAGGAATACTCCACATTCAACCAGAATTCCAGAATTGGAAGTTCATCAGATAGAGTTTATTGTCATACCCAGGACAGAGACCCTCAGCCACCACATTTTAGCACATATATGATAAAAAAAGGTTGGGGCTGCAGAGTTATTAGTGTGTATATATATATATATATATATATATATATATATATATATATTACACACACACACACACACACACAGTGATGCTAATTGCTTTTTGATTTAGTGCGACCTGGGGTGCACATATTTGCTTTGAAGGAGTCCCCGGGAAAATTTATGGGTCCCAACTAAAGCTGTCTAACTCCTACCTTGTAACCTATCCTGTGTAATTCAGTTTTAAGAAACTATTGAAATTTACAGTTAGCTTGAAATGGTGAGGGAAGAAAAAAGAAAAACACTGGGATACATGGACACAATTTTACTGCGTCCTTTTATATTTTTGTGCATCAGGGACATGCAGGACGCATACCTATCAGTATCTCTGTATATATAAGTAAGTAAAAGTAAAGTCGTTGGGGTAGCTTAAAGTAGGTATCACCCAGACAGCGATAGCGCTAGACCAAGGAGATTATTTGAACGTCTGAGGCAGAACGCCACACCTACCATCAGGTCCTCACTTTACCGCACAGATCCAAGCTGTGCTACTCATACGAGTTGGCGAGGGCCAGTATCGAAACCAGAACCTTGTGGTTCCTAGTCAAACACTGAGCTAAGCCCGGACCTATTATATAAATAAACTATCAACAAAATATGGGTATTTTGATAGTATAACACAGTATATGTGATTGTGTTAGCAAAAAAAACAAAAACAAAAAACAAACCTATCAATGGATCTGAAGAGGTGAGATATGAAAGGTGTGAACACCCACTGTGAATATTACAGAGTAATCAATCTAGGTTAGAAAGGTATTTGTAATTATGCCAGAGGTGAAATGGTGGACAGAAACTAATGCTTTATTAAATGCAATCAAATTGAGAGAGAATGTTGGTTGAACACCGTCCAACAAGCAGAGATAAATATCCAGCTAACACTTCAAAGACAAACAAAAAAATAGTAAAACATGTTTTAACATTTCTTTTCCTTCCATAAGAAAAGAAAAGAAAATTAATTAAAAATCATTATTCTCTAACTTCCTCATGAATAAAAGAAGAGATAATACAAAAAAAAACAACAAACAAATGTATCTATACATTTTCTATTAAAAACAAACAAACAAAAATAAACAAAAACTGACTGAATAAAGGTCTGCATTTATATTAGAGCAATTTCATGTCAAATCATCCAGAAAAAGTAAAATCGTCATCCATCCCCTTCAATTTTTCTAAAAGTTTGTACAGGTGTGGACTATGTTAAAATTAGACATTTCCCAAAATTGGACTTTACTTACTTTTTGTCTGTAAAATGAGTTCTAGAACTTCCCTACTTCTAAAAAATGTTTTCATAAATTGAAATTGGAAGCTCAAATTTTGGGGATTGTCCTACTTTAACAGTCCACACCTGTACAAAATTTCAGAAAAATTGAAGGGAGTGGGTGACATGGCCTGGATGATTTGACATGGAATTACCCCTATTTTATTGTCATTGTCAGGGTGGCCTTAACTCTTTATCAGCCAGACAGCGAAGGAGTCTATCCCCTTTTCACCATCGCTAGACCAAGGAGATTGCTTGGGCATCTGAGGTGGAGTGCCACACCTAACATCAGCTCCTCACTTTACCGCACAGATCTCTGTACTACTCATACACTGAGTTGGCGAGGGACGGTATTGAACCTGGAACCTTGTAGTTCCTAGTCGGCCGCTCCACCAACTGAACTAAGCCGGCCCTATTATAATACATTGTAATTCAGCTGATAAAATTAAAAGGTAATATATAGTAACACAGAAATGCCAATAAGTATGCATCCTGCATCCCTGACACACAAAAATCTAAAAAGACGCAGTAAAATCGTATGCACGCATCCCAGTGTTTTTCTTTCTTCCCCCATCATTTCCAGCTAACTGTAAATACATTTCAATATTTTCTTAGAAATTAATTACACGGGATATGTTACAAGGTAGGAGGTAGATGGCTTTAGTTGTTTCCCCAGATCATAAATAAAAACCCTACAATCTATTAAGAAACTTTAATTGGGACTCATAAATTTTCCCAGGGACTCATTCAAATATATACATCCCAGGACACACTAAATCAAAAAGCTATCAGCATCACTGCTAACAAATGGTAAAAACAAATTTATTTTTTTTAAATTTTATTTTTTATTGCTAATGAATTTAAAGCCAAAAGAGGGAGATTGTAGGCTTTAATATTTTTGACAAAGTAGTATTGTAACCAAGGGCAACATCCTCATTTTTATATATTTCTACTTATGTAATAATTGCAATGATTTTCTTCATTTTAAAACTATTGCAGCTGGATAAGCAAATTACCATTTTTATCATTTTCTCACAATAGAAAACATCAGAATTGCTTGATTTGTGATAGAAAGATAAAAAAAAGGTAATTCATCTGATACAGCTGTAATATCATAAAACATTTGTACGTATCTAAGTATGTATGTACATACAATCTATAACAAAGTCTGTAAGTGAACTTCTGGTCTTAAGAGACATATGGTGGTGCATAAGCATCAAATTTTATCTGATTCAACGGGAAGGATGTCCTTTCTATGTTATATTTGCATCAAACTTTGTGGATCTGCAGCAGGTTTGAGGAGTCATTTGAGGGCTCATGAGAGGAAAGGTTCTGGTGGTGGAGTTATAGGATTGTGAGGGTTGGCAGTGATCTGTAAAGATTATGCTATTGCTATATACAGGGATGAGTTTAGCCTAAGATTGGGTCAGGTGAACATTTCCTTGATGGACCCCTTAAAAATGAGAGAACCATAGCAATGACTAAGGGCACGGCAGAATTTTTTTTAGAATTTGCTAAATTTATTTTTTTATTTCTAAAGAGTAATATTGTTGTAAAATCTTTTTTTTTTAAATGATAAAAATAAAGAAAAAGCTTTAAAATCAAATATTTTTTATTGACGAATAAGATAGATTATGATGACTAGAATTATTTGCAATGATACATTGTGGTGGAACATTTTCAAAAAAGAAATCGAACATTACAAAATTATTAGCTTAGCATATGTTGTGGAAAGAACAAGATTGTTGTATTATGTAGAGATACTGATAGGGATGCATTCTAAATCTAAAAGGGCACAGTAAAATCATATCCATGCAACCCAGTGTTTTTATTTTTTCTTCCCTCATCATTTCAAGCTAACTGTAAATATATTTCAATAGTTTCTTAGAAATGAATTACACAGGATAGGTTACATGGTAGGAGTTAGATGGTTTTGGTTGTTTTCCCAGATCATAAATAAAAACCCTACAATTTAATTAGATGGCTTTGGTTGGGACCTATAAATTTTTCCAGGGGACTCATTCAAAGAAAATAAGTGTGTCCCAGGACACACTAAATCAAAAAACTATCAGCATCACTGATTATGGTAGATGTCTTTTAATAGAGAATAAAACAAGCACAGAATGAATATATTTTCAGGTTTTGATGATGGCGTCCAAGTTTGAATTCCTAGAAAAGATTTTGCGATGATAAAATGAGTCAATTTTCTCATTTTCTCCCACTTGCTTTTTCTTAATTAAAAAAAAAAAAAAAAAAAAAAAAAAAAAAAAAAAAGAAAGTTGAAGGCTAAAATTGCCATGGATGTGGCTTTTTTTTTAAACCTGAGTATTGCTGTGCTTGAAGCTCATCCCTATATATAGTTATTTATTAAGCTTAGCTTAGATGTGGCACAAAGCCAGAAGAATGGGGCACCCAATGAGAATAGAACTCATTAACAATAGTCTGGGAATCTAGCTTGCTAACCATTACACCATATGCTGTACCCCTTATGCCTATATATATATATGTATACACACATAACATAAATTGCCCTCTAAAATTTTGGGGTTAAGATGAATAGGTGGGCATCCTAAAACAGAACCACTTCCATCAAAATAGACTACTGACCTACATTTTTCCTTATATATACTAGCAAATATATGCACACTCCGGGTGCAAGTATTTAAGTTTTAATGTAATAAATATTATATTAAATTAGAAAGGCTAATGAAACTAAATAAGAATGCAGATAAAAAGATTTGAAACAGACGGGGGTATAATCGAAAAATAGAACAACTGAAATTTACTCTTCCATCACTTTCGTCTTTCATTGTTATTTTTTCTAATTTACCTATTTAGTTAAAAGAGGAAGTAAATAATAAAATGACAGTTATTTTTTCTTGTTAATGGATTTCATTTAAGATTCATTGAAGAGATTTTTGCTTATATTCATTAAAAATAAAATCAAACAGTTAGAAATCAATAACACTGAGTACATATTTATTAAATTTGATTTTTTAATATCAATATGCAAATTAGCCTTCCCGTTCACACTGTAAACCGCTATTTTGTTGTATATATAAATACAATTACATGTTATTAATATGTAGATATGGTTAACAGTATTAATAATGTAAAACAATTTTATTAATAATTGAGGTTTAAATAAAAATAAAATCATTGAGAATGTGATGTCAATAACTAAAGGAATTGTGACTTGAATTGTAATTTAGTTTCGGTTACAGACAGAAAAAACACACAATCTCCATTATAATAAGATATATATATATATATATATATATATATATATATATATTATGGACCCATAACAACACTTTTTAGTTAGTTAGATAGATAGATAGATAGAGTGTGTGTGATAAAAGTATGGAGATTGAAGCTGTATTTACCAAGATAGAAATGAACAACGAATGGAACGTTAATTTTTTCAGAATACAAGGTGTGTCAAGAAGTATAAAAAATCTCGATACTTTTTTGACACACCTTGTATAGACATCAGTTGTTAAAACAAAATGTAAATATTTTTTTCTAAATTCTGCGTTGGTCATACTTTTGATATATATATATATATATATATTATTTTAATCTCAGAAAAATAGTGTTTCATACTATATCACCATGAATTTGTTATTATCATATGAAATTATCGTTAATTTTAAGTTATGAATGTTGGCAAAGTTATGATTTTTAATGTTGCAAATAAAATAAATGCATTTGAAACTTTGGTGGTTTTTTTAATTATTTTCCTTAATGACTTGCGGTTTTTCAAATAATATACAATATTAAACAATGGGATTTTCTCTGTAGGATTCTTTTTTTTATGAAATTAACAAATGAATCATACCCTGAATTGAATGTGAAATACTGCGGTAAATAGGCAAGACTCGTTGATTATGTCAAGGTTCTGCATGGTTAAATTAACTTGGAAATACTAAGTTAAGTAGAGCATACAAATACTACATTGACTTAAAGCAGAAGAACAATGACAGTTTGATCTTAGGAAAGGTATACAGTCTAATCCTTGGTTTGTTTGGTTTGTTTAACGGCATATCAACCTCAGTGGGTCATTTAAGGCTGATAAAATTTTGAAATAAATTCCTTCCTAATGGATACCCAATTTTTTTTGTTATAAACACATTTTTCTATTTAACCCAAAGATGGGACCCTAACAGGTACTACCACTCCAGGTCAGAGCGGACCTGGGAACAATGGTGATAAAGGGGTGCTCCACATTCTCCAAAACTGGAGCCTCACCATCAGATAGAGTTTAATGTCATTCCCAGGACATGATGACCTTCAGCCACTGCCTTCTAGCACATATGATAAAAAGGATTGGGGCTTGCCATAAGGGCAATAGGGTTGGGGCAATCATATAGGTGCTAGGGCTTGATGTGACCAGCCAATTGAATATAGAAAGATATTTTGTTTCAGGTTGAAGTAGAGTTTATCTTGTCTTAAATGTAAACAAAATTCACTAGAAATCATTTAGACAATTTATTTACTTCTTCAAATTCTTGATATTGTTTATTTATTTATTGTTTCAGTCAATTCATTCTTCAGGTAAAAAATTCATGAAGGAAAAAAAAAAAAAAAAAAAAAAAAAAAAATTGTTTATATATCTTATTATAATGGAGATAGTGCGAAAAAAATAAGTGTAATCTTTTTGTGTTTGATTTCTTAAGTCAATATAATAATCAATTATATTAAAATTCAAATAGTTGTATCCGTAGGGTGCATATTATTGGTTTTATATATATATATATATATATATAGTCATGGGAAATAGACTCGTCACCCCGAGTTCAAATCCTAGATGTGGTAATTGCATTTCACTTAGCGTTAATACCCTTGGGAAAGGTATGAATGCTAGTCTCCCTCCAGCTATGGGTAAATAGTAGGGCAGACTGGGCTCTTTAACCTTGATTAGGCAACCGGTTTAGAAGAAGGAAAACTCTGAATTCAAACCTGTTGAACTCTGCTTAAGAAATTGACCTTGTGTCACATCCTGCTTGTGCAGAGGGGTTGGTAAATTTATATATATATATAAAAAGGAGTCGTATCTGTTTTGGTATGTATGTATCAACTTCTAACTCAGAAAAGAGATGTCATTGAGCATCAAAATCACACATATACTTAACTCTTTGCCTACTTTAAACCACTCACAGTGGCTCTCTCACTGTAAGCTGCTGGCAGCGGTCGTTGCACCTGTTGCTTGCTTACACTGAAAAATCACTATGTGAACACCCCCACCAGATTTTTTTTGTCCGTGAACCAACCCTAAGACTGGTTTGGTTTGGTTTGGTTTGTTTTATGGCATATCAACATCAGTGGGTCATTTAAAGCCGATAAAGTTTTGAAATAAATTCATTCTTAATGGATACAGATAGAATTTTATGTTATTCCAAGGACATGAAGACCCTCAGCCACTGCCTTCTAGCACCCATATGATAAAAAGTGTTGGGGCTTACCATAAGGGCAATAGGGTTGAGGCAATCATATAGGCGCTAGGGATTGACGTGACTAGCTAATTGATTGGAGGGGGCCTTTCTGACTGTCTAGCGTAAGTAAGGGTCTAAGTGGGGTGCTGCACGTCATGGACTGCTCATCCATCAGGATTCTGTCCTTAAGCATTACCAGTTGCCACCTATGTCCAACAGGTGGCCCATTGGGGCAGAGGTGCAGTCAGTGTATCCTAAAGCCCTAGATGCTCTTAAGATTGGTACTTGATGCTTTTCAATATGAAACCAGTTGAATGGCATAATACAGGTAAAAAAATACTAAGAAAATTTGGAACAGCCATGGGAGAAATTTGGTAGGCAAAGAGTTATATATGTTTATGGTCTGTCCTGGGAAGGGATATATTAATATAAGTAGCAGAGTGGTGGGGTCACGGTAACAGTGTGGTACAATCTAGCAGGTAAATAATAGCACTGGTGCGACATAGTAGGTGTAGCGGTAGGCATTGTACCTCTATATTGCTCGGTATTTATGGCTGACACCAGCCAATCATATTACTGTGAGGGGGTGGGACTCAGGTGTATGCATATTTATTACATCAGTTTATAATAAGGAAAAGTACAAAATTTGATTATTAATTTTTTACACATTAAATGATATAATTCAATAATTAAGAATCAATTGATTTGTGAAATTCTTTATAGGTACAAAAGAAAAACTATTTATAGAATAAACAATTTTCATTTGAATTTGTACGCAAAATTTTCCACCTACAAATAAGGACAATTCAATTCTTAGCTTTTTATTGTTACATTTTTAGAAATAAATTAGACAAATACATTTTTTATCACATTAACTCAACAAGCAATTAAGAACTGAATTTAATTTTTGACATATGTACAAAAAAAGTTTTTAGAAAATAAAAATAAAAGAATTATGTTTCAAAATACTCATAAGTTTCGGGTTACATTTTTAAAAAATTAAAAAAAAAAGATCCTAAAATAAATGAACATTGTAATACACGAATTTGATGAGGAATTTTCTGAATTATTTTTCTCATACCTCCTGCCCCTCTCTTACTCCTTTCTCTCTCACTCTATAGTGTTCCTAAAATCCTTTTAGTCCGGTTATGGACTGGATACTTCTGCAAATCTTATACATCTGTGAAATGAAGAATGAATTGGTTGGAACGTATTTGGTTTGGTTTACGGCATATCAACCTCAGTGGGTCATTTAAGGCTGATAAAGTTTTGAAATAAATTCCTTCCTAATGGATACTCAATCTTGTTTGTTTGTTTTGTTTTACGGCATATCAACCTCAGTGGGTTATTTAATGCCGATAAAGTTTCGAAATAAATCAATTCTTAATGCATAATACAATTTTGTTTATCAACATGTTTTTCTATTTAACCCATCGATGGGACCCTAACAGGTACTACCACTCCGGGTCAGACTGGACCAGGGAGCAATGGTGATGAAGGGGTGCTTCACATTCCCCAAACCTCCAAAACTGGAACCCTCACCATCAGAGAGAGTTTAACGTCATTCCCAGGACATGTAGACCCGCAGCCACCGCCTTCTAGCACCCATATGATAAATCAATCTTGTTTATAAACTCATGTGTTTCTATTTAACCCATAGATGGTACCCTAACAGGTACTACCACTCTGCTGGAATGTATTAACAATATCAATGAAAATGATTCAATTGTTTAAACAATTTTGATATGTTAATAATAACTCTTCTTCTCAATTTATACACAAAACAATTTTTTTTAGAATTTCAATGCTTCTTAAAGGCATTCAGGAATTATAATCCACTATGTTGCTAAAAAGGGGTTGGTGTAGCTCAGTTGGTAGAATGTCCAACTAGGAACCACAAGATTTTGGGTTCGATACCAGCGCTTGCAAACCTAGTGTATGATGAGTAGCACAGGGATCTGTGGAGTAGTAAAGAGCTGATGGTAGGTGTGGCACTCCGCCTCTGGCACCCATAACAATCTCCTTGGTCTAGCGCTAGTGATAAGGGGATAGACACCTTCGCTGTCTGGATGATACAGACTTTAGGCCACCCCGACGACTTTACTTTTATGTTTCTAAATCACGAAAGATTTACTAAAAAAAAAAATAAAGGGAAATAATTTTCATTTTACCTAAACTAAAATGGTTATTTTTTTTCCCGGTTTAGCATCCGCCTAGGAACCACGAGGTTCCGGGTTCGATACTGGCCCTTGCCAACTCAGCGCATGAGTAGCACATCTGGGATTTGTGTGATAAAATAGGGAGCTGATAGTAGGTGTGGCGTCCCACCGGAGATGTAAAAACAATCATCCTGTTCTAGCGCTAGTGAAAAGGAGACAGACTCCCTTGCTGTCCGACTACTTTACTTAGAATTATCATAAATTTCATACATTTTATAATGTTAACTATAAAATAAGGATTAAATTTTTATCAGAAAATTAAAAAAAAAAAAACACTAATTAAAATGAATAAGCCACATTGTTATAATTAATTGGAATGTTGGAGTCAATTTAGAAAATAAACAAAATTCTCTTTCTTTGTGACATGGAGATGGCTACAAGATTAGGCTTGTTTTAATCAAACCTCACCCCCACAATAATAATAAACAAATATGTTTCGACACCTTTCACAAATCTTCCCTCTAAAACAAAAAAGAGATCAAAAGTATATTTTATTATCACTTTAAAAGTTAGTGAATTTATTTTATATTTGTTTTCATTTTGCACCCCACCCCCACTGGTGATGGAAGTTGTAAAATAATTTTACTTTTTTATTAAATAAAAACAAAGACTGACGAGCATTTTGTAGGATGTAGAGTTGTCATCCTAAATTGAATATTGTTTTCAATTGGTTGAATATTTAATGCCTAAGGTCATTACAAAATAGATGCAACCTGAATGGCTGATTAACTCAAAAAGGTAAAAATGAAAGATGTCATCTGATTGGATTTCTATTTTAATCAATAATCATGTTAAGGTTTCCGGTTGAAAGGCAATATTTTGGGTTAAAATTTAATAATCACTTTATCAATTAAAAAGATTACCACAAAATAATAAAAATTTAAATAAAATCAGTAAATTTTATAAAAACTTTTTCCTACACATTAGAACGGGTTATAGTAACTAGGTATACCCAAAATCGGCTGATAAACTCTGCTAATGTTTTTTTTTTTAAACGAATTAAAATTAATTAAATCGATTATTTAAGGTCAAACTTTTGTCTCAATCGATAAGTAAAAATAGCAAACTAATATTACACATTTAATTAACCGTTACGGTTACAAAATCTTGGAAAAAAAGAAGAAAAAGAAATATATATAAAAAAAAAAAGGTTCTAAGTTTTATTGAAAACAATACCGAATGAATTACTTTAAGAAAATAGATTTTCTAAGTAATCCAATCGAACTTTTTCATTCATTATTTTATTTAGTTATTAAATTTAGTTCCTTTTATTTTTTTTATATAAGTGCGAGGAAATTAGGAATGATGAGGCAATTTTTCTAAAAATAAAATACACATTGTATTCAATCTTAATAATTAGATCAGATGCCATTTAAAATTATTAAGTAATAAAGTAAAAAACTTTTAGAATCATTCACAAGTTATTTAAATAAAACACTTTAAAAAGATTCAATCAAAATCTCCAAACCTTAACTACAAAGAGTCCAAATTATATTTTATTTTCTAAAAATTTGAAAAAAGAAAAACGAGAGAAAAAAAAAAGGAAGTAATATGATCTGTAAATAGAAGTGTTCATGTTTTGTTTTGTGATGACCAACAAAACTAAAAATAAGATTACGATTTTGACTACTTAAAACTACAAAAAAAAAAAACGAGGAAGAGATGATAGAAATAAAGTACAATATAATAATTAGGTTTGTTATTAATCACGAGGGGTGAATATGTTGTGTTTAAGATATGAGAAACCTGTTGTTAAGTAAAAGATTGACCGTACCCATCCCAAATAATAGGACAGGTTCTTCTTACATCACACAAGAAAGAGAAACGTTTAAAATTAAAAATAGAACCTTATGTGTCGGCCAACTTGCCCTGATTTTTTTTTGTCAACCTGCTCATGTCGATCATAATTTAACACTTATATACAACTTTAATAAACTGTTTTTTTCTTTTTCTTTTTAAAAAAAATTAAATAAATAAAACTAATGGTCGAGGTTAAATTTCAATATCTCCAGATGGACAACAATGATAGGGGGTGGGGAAAGTACTTGGAAACGAGACAGACGAAAAAAAGTAGGTCTTCTTTTAAGTTAACTAAATAAAACTAATATTATATATAAAAATTATACTAATGAATTAAAAATAAATAATATATCTATATAATAAATAAATAAATAAATAATATATCTATATAAATAAATAAATAAATATCTATATAAATAAATAAATATCTATATAAATAATAAATAAATAAATAATATAATAAATAATAAATAAACATCTATATAAATAAATAAATAAACATCTATATAAATAAATAAATAAATAATATATCTATATAATAAAAAAAATCATATATATCTATATTAATAAATAAAAAAAATTTATATACCTATACTAATAAATAAAAATATAATACCTATACTAATAAATAAAATTATATACCTATACTAATAAATAAAAATTATATATATAATAATAAATAAAAAATTATATATATACTTAGTATAGGTATATAATTTTTATTTATTTATAGTATAGTATATAATAAATAATAAATAAATAAAATTATATATATACTAATAATAAATAAAATAAATAATTATATACCTATACTAATAAATAAATAAAAATTATATACCTATACTAATAAATAAATTTAAAAAATTATATACCTATACTAATAAATAAAAAATTATATACTATACTAATAAATAAATAAAAAAATTATATACCTATAATAATTATATATAATTTTTATTTTATTTATTAGTATATATAATATAAATATTTTTTTAATTTATTTACTAACAAATAAAAAAAATGATATATATAACTAACAAATAAAAAAAATGATATATACTAACAAAAAAAAAATGATATTACTAACAATAAAAAAAAATATATATATATATATATATATATATATATATATATATATAAATTTGTCAATTGAAAAGATTTAAAAATACACCAAAACGTGTATTTTATTTTAGGATAATCATCAAAAAGAAAGGAAAAAAAAATGGAATTATTGTCGATATAAAACATTTACAAAACAAAAATCAACACACATGGATTACTTAACGAAACGTTGACAACGACAAGAAATAAACAAACAAGACGAAAATGTCCGATTGAATAATTCTTTTTAAATTAATTATTTCAAATATTCAACCCAATTTATTTTTTTCCAAGTTGACACCAATTTTTAGCTAGAAAATAATGTAAGATAAGTTTATTATATAATTCTAATTCAGTCTCATGATCAGACAAATTCCTTTAAAAAAAATAAAATAAAAATAAAAGATAAATAGATTACTGCCATCTTAAATTAAATCAAAAGATTTTAATGAAATTTATCGTATAAAACTAAACACCAAAAAGAAAACCGGACATAAAACGAAAATACAAATATATTTTTACAATATTTAATGAATATTTATTTAGTAAATGTGTGTGTGTGTTGTACTACTAACTAAACAAATAGTCAGACAAACGTAATAAACAGTTCAGTACACATAGAAGAAGAGAAGAAAAAAAAATCAATTACATCGTGTATCATAGATTAAATTATGCAATAAAATAATTCATCTAAAAAGAAGACGAATAATCGAGAAATAAAATTTGCCATCAAAAAAGTCATTTACTTTAAAATAAACAGACAAAACTAAAAAAAGACAAAATACAATTTTACAGTAAATATATATATAGATAGAGTATAAAAATGGTAGTTTATTTGTTTTGGGTTTTTTCTTCTTTCAAACATGATTCAACACGAAACATAACAGGATGGCCACGAATGGAATGAAGTGAGAGTTAAATACAGAGAAATTCATAGTAAACGAATAAATGAATTATAAAGTGGATGTAAATAGAGGGATCGGTTTTTATGAACAAC
>CM042171.1:60089825-60122325 GCA_023376005.1 Doryteuthis pealeii | reverse complement strand
TTAAACTTAATTTAAAATCTACTAATATTAGATCTTGTACTTTTTGGGCCATTGAAAAATAGAAATATGTGTTGTAGTCTTTGTGAAGTTGATTTTCTTTTTAAAGGAAAAGACATTGGAAAAATCTAATTCAGCACTCAAATATTAATTATCTATTTGTATAAAAATATTTTATTATGATACCATCATGTATAGTAAATAATTTTCTTTATTTTAACTTTTTTACATAATGATAGTCTTTAAAAAATCTTAATTGTTGAATCTTACAGCATTGAAAAAAAGAAGACTCTTATATCATATTTTGTATTGTGGATTTTTATGTAATATTTAATTTTTCTCTGTAATAGAATTAAATCAATGATTTCATCAAAATTGTAAAAATGATTTGTTGATTTGTTAAAGTTATTTTTATTGCTACATAATACACATTGGTTTGTCGAAATTGGACCTTGGCTGATAAATTAAGAGATTTAGTAATACTATGTGTTATGTTCATTGAAGTGAATAAAATTGTACGTTAGGAATTAAACTGCCGTTTCGTGTCGTAAAATCTCGGTTGATCTTTTAAAAAGATTTTATTGTAAGAGACAGAAACATTATTTTTGACTTTTTTTTTTCAAGTTCTTTAACAATTTAATCTCCTAATTGGAATAATTTCTCTAAAAAAAAAATCAAAAAAATCCAGTGATTACAAAAACAAATCAAAATAATCCGGCTGGTATATAAGGTCCATTTTCTCTTTTATTTTATTTTATTTTAGTCTTTATTACTTTTTAATATTTGTACTGTTATTTTTTTTTTATCGTTCTTTTGTTTCATTTCTTCCTTTTTGTTTTAATTTGTTGTGGAATGAAGGCACGTTCTATGTATATCGGCTTTGTAATTCAAGGTATATGTAATAATAACAACATTTTATATCTTATCGAAAGTGGTCCTATTTTTATTTTTCACTTTCGTATCTCTCTTCAAAAACTTTTCCACCTGCACTGTTTTGTTGCCAGGCAAAAATATTATCAGTTTATTATGACGTTAAGTCTATGGCTTGAGCCCAAATGTGTCTGGTAATAAATGTGATCCCTCATTTGATGGCCAAAAAAAATAAATTGAAAAAAAAAAAAGGGTAGGGGTAATAATTTAGAAGAGAGACCTAAGAAGAAAAAAAAGAAAAGGTGAAGCGAATGGAGGAGAGTTTTAAAGTCAGTGCTGCTAGGATCAGCAGGAGCGGCTCAGAGGTGGAGCCATATTGTTGATTATATTCACTTGATAGGGAGATTATTTATTTTTTATATTTATTTTTATATTTATTTCAAGACAAGCTCATGTCAAAATTTATTGACTATAAAAAAAGAAAGAAAAAAAAACCTTTTTTTTTTTCTTTTTTTTACAAGTACAAAATTTGTTACTTGTAAAAAAAAATTTTTTACTTTTTTAGTCAATAAATTCTGACATGAGCTTCTCTTGAAATGAATATAAAAAAAAAGAAAAGAAAAAAAAACAAACAAAAGGAAAGAATCTCCCCAACAAGTGAATGTAATCAAAAATATGAGTAATAATATAATAACAAAGTACAAAATTTACTTGTAAAAAGGTTTTTTTTTCTTTTTTAGTCAATGAATTTTAACATGAGTTTGAAGAAAAAAAAAAGGAAAGAACCCCCCCCCTAGAAAGTAAATGTAATCAACAATATGAGTAATGATATAATATAATAACAAAGTACAAAATTTACTTTATTATATTGTTAATTTAATTTTATTTTATTCTAAATATCAAATCCCTACCCTAATTTTCGTCATCTTTTCTCGTTTCTATTTGTAAATTTTCTTCTCAGTCTTTTTGTCTTTTGACTCATTTATACACTCAACATGTTAATTTTTTTTCTCTTTAAACAAAAAGTACAATTAGTTAAATTACTGACATTTTTTATGGGTTAATGTTCATACAATTGTATAACCAATAACTAAATTTGTAAAGTATTTAACCAGATACATTTTTTTTTAAATACACATTTTCTTAGTATTTTATTATTTTATTATTATTCAATCTCAATCTGTTTATTTTTCCTTTGTAAAGATTCCGGTTAAAAACGGAAGTGAACAAATTCTTTTAAAAATAATAATTTAACACACACACACAGACATTAGTATGAAATAAAACCAAACTTAAAATCTCACAAACTGAGTTTCTTATATATTTCACACTCAATGCTTCACACTAAATCCCAAATCATATATTATAGACATTTATAAATGCATAACATATATATATACAAATATATACACAGCGAAACCAAATTCACCATATATACATACACACACACATATTATATAAAATATATTTTTTTAAATGTTTTATATAAAAAAAAAAATCTGCTGACCATTGGAGTTTTTTTTTTCCTTCTCATTTTTGTATGTTATTAATCGTTGTCATTTTGTTGATCATCTATTAATTGAGATATAAAAGTTATCAATTCCTCATCCCTCTCATTTATTGACCATATGGTTACTTGTCTCATTTGTTTTTTCTTCTTTTTCTCTCTTTTCCTTTCCATTTATTTAATTTTGTTTACCCAACTTTAGATAATCGTAAAACCCAAATCATTTAATGAAAAATCCGCACGACTAATTTCACCTTCACGTTGTTTTTAATTGTAAAAAGCAAACGGTCGCATTTTTTCTTTCATTTTTTTTTAGCGCTTCATCCTCCAATTTTGTCATCGATTTTGTTGATTTATTTTCCAATTTTAAATATTTTTTTCGTTTAAAATATTTTAGCTAAATATTCAAGATCTTCTTTTCTTGATTTCTTTGTTTTGAAAACTTACTGCTTATTAATATAATTTTCCTTAAATTAAAAATTGATTTGAAATAAGACGAATGTTTTTAAAATTACATTGAATTTTTAGTATCGATTTCATATTCAAGATTGTAATTAAATGAATTATTTCTTAGAATATATTTTAATTTTAAATATTTTATTACAAAATAGTTGGCTTTAAAAATATTATCTTATAACTTTTAAAGTTTAAATAAAACATGTTTTTAAATCCATTGATTTAATTCTGTTGGATAAATTTTGTTTTATTTAAATGAAAAATAAAATGAATAAAATGTAATTCCCCTCATTTTTATTTTATTTATTTTTTATCACTCCTTTATTTTTTTTAAAATTTATTTCCCAGCCATTTTTATTTCATTCACACTTGTTGGGTTAATTTTTCTTGTCGGTCTATTTTTTAATTATTTTTTTTATAAAAACATTTTCTTTTTAAAGAAAATAGTTTTATTTCTTTAAAATATTTTGGTTAAAAGAAAACTAACAATTTTAATTGATTTCGACTAAAATATATCCCGAAGTAACACGATAAATTTGCTCACAGTATTATTTTAAAGTAACAATCGGATAACCCAATTAAAAAATTCCCAATTTTAAAAGATGATAATCATAAGCTATAATTATGAAATTAAAATACTAATTTTTTTTTTTTTATTAAAGTTGGTTTGTTTTATGTTTATTGCTATTGGATACTGACTGACAGAATTCAAAAGAAAGTTGGCTGTTCATTTCAACTTTAAGGGGGTAAAAAAAATTATAACCTGTTGTCAAATCAGTTCTTTAAATCCACACACGGTTTATATGGACTTGTTAAAATAGTAAGTTACTTATTATGACCTTTTTAATCGTAAAGCTTTTTTTGTTTTTAATTTGGATGAAATTGCTAAAAATATACAATTTTATTTATCTATTTATTTTTCAATACAATTCTCCTTTCTGAAAATTTCTTTATGCTTAAAAATGCTGCCCCCCCCCTAACTTCCATTATTTTGTTTTCAACCATCAAATTTAAATCAACCAGGTGTTATGCAATGTAGATTTATATACATTTGAGATCTGATCTTCTCCTGATATCCAAATATTCATTAAACGAAGTCTCCTATTTGGTAGATATTTTTATGTCCAACCTCATTTGCAGTGAAGTTAAAAGTGCATTGAACGATCCGCGCCATTAAAAACACAAAACGTTACCGCGTATTAAACAAACAAACAAAAACAAATCTTAATTTGTCAGGGGTCAAAGATCCCAGGTAGTGGGTCATAGCGCACAAGTAGTGTCGACAGGTATGCTGATTTATTGAACGTGCTGACTGACGACGACGACGACACTAGGTGATAAGAACGACCCCCCCCCTCATTCTATATTAGACATTTAAAATGGACGTTACCTTTTAAAGGGTTTTTTTTTTATGTTTGTTACCCAAACAAATGCTCTATAAAGGTTTTATGAAATTTTGTTGCTTGGCCATTTCTGTTGAAATGTCACTAACACAAAACTAAAAAGTAAATTTGTTTCAAATGCTGAATGAAGAAATGCGCAATCTTTTACGTAGTATGTTTAATTGTTTCAGTGATGCTAATAGCTTTTTAATTTAGTACGTCCT
Organism: Doryteuthis pealeii; assembly: GCA_023376005.1. NCBI lineage: Eukaryota > Metazoa > Mollusca > Cephalopoda > Myopsida > Loliginidae > Doryteuthis > Doryteuthis pealeii. The sequence continues at coordinate 60,117,889 of CM042171.1, read as the reverse complement.
GGGACGCACGGATTTGATTTGAATGAGTCCCCGGGAAATTTGATGGGTCCCAACTAAAGTTTCTTAATAAATTGTAGAGTTTTTATCTATAAACAACTAAAGCTGTCTAACCCCTACCCTGTACCACATACAGTGTAATTCATTTCCAAGAAAATATTGAAATGTATTTAATGTTAGCTGGAAATTGTGGGGGAAGAAAAAAAAAAAGAAGTCCACTGGGACGCATGGATATGATTTTTCTGTGTCTTTTTAGATTTTTATCCGTCAGTGACACAGGACGCATACCTATCAGCATCTCCTGTGTTTACTGTTAAATTAAAGAATTACAAAACATTTCATCACACTTACAGGTGGTAGGATAACTTATGACCCTCCATATTTACTAATGAATGAACAATTAAAAAAAGAAAAAAGTCAAATACTTATATTCATTCTTATTAGTCTTGAAATGTAATAGAAATTATGAATTCTGATCGTTACTTTATAGTTTCATAGTTACAACAAACAAAAATAAAATTTTGTAAAAGATGGAAGTATTTTTTATTTATTTTTTAAATTTTACTCGCTATTTAGTTTATGCAATTCATGATATCACTGAACTTGAAATTAGGCTGACCTAATAGAAAAAATATAACGCGCATATATATATTTATTTATTTACCAACCCCTCCGCATAAGCAGGATGTGACACAAGGTCAAGCGGAATTTAACAGGTTTGAATTCAGTTTTCCTTCTACACTGGTTACCTATCCAAGGTTAAAGAGCCCACTCTGTCCTATTATTTACCCATAATTGGAGGGAAAATTGGATTCATACCTTTCCCAAGGGTATTAGCTCTATGTGAAATGCAAACAGCTTCGTTCAGGATTTGAACTCGAGTTGACAAATCCTTTTCCTACAATTCCACACACATAACTGTATATGTGTGTGTGTATATATATATATATATGTGTATATATATATATATATATATAAAAGCAAGTATTGTTAAAGACCACAGAGTATTTATTCTTTATGATTTTCAAGTGTTTCTTGTTCTTTTTCGTACCCCAGGATTTATATGGTAAAGAAAATGTCCCATATTTTTATCCAAGCACTTTCAACCATTTCGCTGGTCATCCTCAACGTGATTGTTGACTTTACTATCTAGATCCCGATATACGAAAAACTATTAGAAGACATGAACGTCTACACCTAAGAAATCTTCCAGTCTTTAACAATACCTGCTTAAATAATAACTTGCTGCTAAAATACACTATATATATATATATATATATATATATATATATATATATACACACACACACACACACGTGCAACTTTATCAATGACATTGAGCACTCCACTATTAATATTGCAAAAAACTTGGTCCATTACTGACTCACCAAGTGAGCTAGTGATATTTGTGTGTGTGTGTGTGTAGAAAATAGAAAGATAAAATATTTCAGAAAAGGTTCATTCGTTTAAAACCTAATGTCTTTGTCTTGATGAAGTTTTGATAAGAACTGAAATGTTTTAACGTCGCCTTCATCATCTTGAATAAATGAATCTTTTTTTAAATACTTTTTAATATTTTTCACATATTGTCGGATTTATTTCCATATCCTACTCCCATATATAAAGTGAATGTTGCTTAATCAGACTAGTCATATTCCATCCAAATAGTTTATTATTTTTAACTAGCAAATATATGCACCCTCCGGGTGCAAGTATTTAAGTTTTAATGTAATAAAATATTGTATTAAATTAGAAAGGCTAATGAAACTAAATAAGAATACAGATAAAAAGATTTGAAACAGAGTGAGTATAATAAAAAATGGAACGACTGAAACTTACTCTTCCATCACTCTCGTCTTTCATTGTTATTTTTTCTAATTTAAGTATTTAGTTATAAGAGGAAGTAAATAATAAAATAACAGTTATTTTATCTTGTTAATGGATTTCATTTAAGATTTATTGAAGAGATTTTTGCTTATATTCATTAAAATAAAAGCAAACAGTTAGAAATCAATAATACTTAGTACATATTTATTAAATTTGATTTTTTAATATTAATATGCAAATTAGCACTGGAAACCGCTATTTTGTTGTATATATAAATATAATTGCATGTTGTCAGTATGTAGACATAGTTAACAGTATTAATAATGTAAGACAATTTTATTAATAATTGAGGTAAAATAAAGATAAAATCATGGAGAATGTGATGTCAATAACTAAGAGAATTGTGACTTGAGTAGGAATATAGTTTCGGTTACAGACAGAAAAACACACAATCTCCATTATAATAAGATGCATTTATAGTTCTGGGTTTTGTGACTTTAGAAGAAGAAAAATATTAGTCTATATTCAAACAATTGAAATATTGTAAAATTCTTTTTAAAGGAAGAAAGAATTTAAGGAAGTACTATTTACAAATTTGTGAAGATTAGAAAGTCAATCACAATAGAATGGTTTGCATTTGAGTTTTGTTGAGGACATTTATTTGAGCCCCTGATTTAGTCATGACAGATTGAATTAGTGTAGTGTTTCTTACATCAAAACACAATGTTAATATATTTCTTAATGCAATTATTATTTTCCCCCCCACTGTTTCTTAAATATTTAATCCTGACTCCACCTAAGATTGTTGCTTTAAATTAAATTTGAATCAGTGAAATAGATCACTAATTAGGATCAAGCCTATTTTAGTATTGACCACCTCAAGTAGAGTTTAACAGGTTTGAATTCAGTTTTCCTTCTCATAGACTGGTTACCTAACCAAGGTTAAAGAGCCCAGTCTACCCTACTATTTACCCATAGCTGAAGGGAGAGTAGTTGGATTCATACCTTTCATAGGGTATTAACGCTATGTGAACTGTAGTTTCGTCCAGGGTTTGAACTCATTTCCTATGACTCTAACCATTACTCCACAGCCTTTGTGATACTTTTTATTGATATATATACAGTTTTTGGAGAAAAACAAAACTCCTTGGGCTATTATGTTTTAGGTAGGAATCCTAAAACAAAATCTTTAGTCATTTAATTTCTTTGAGGTGGCCACTTAAGCAACAGGAGATACTGTAAGAAACCAAAGTCCTTTGTTTATCAAAATGACTTGATTTGGCATTACATAACCCAAAAAGGGTTGATATGCTGTAAAATCAACCATTTAATTACTTTATTTTAAAACCTGAAAAAATTCTACAATACATATTTTTTTAATATTGAATAAAAATGTCAAACGTTTATAGCTTAAGTCAATTTGGTCTAATAATAGAAATATAATTAGTTTCTTTACTGGGGATTCCCCTACAATTCTGCAGTGAATCCACTTTGTAATACTTTTTAAATAATATGGCTTGGAAATTATTCTTATTAGGATTTTAAAAATACTGAGATTCTCTACTCCATATTTCATTTTATTGCCTTTTTATTTCCATATTTGTATGAAGATTCTCTGGAGTTTGAATTCTGGTTAAATGAATACTTATTGTTTCATCTTAAAGGTTATGTTCCATATTGAGAAAATGGCTAAGTTTGAATAACATCCCTTTGAAATTTCAATTTTAGTCAGTTTAACTTGGATTTTATTTAAAGTTCATTGTTTTCTGTTGAAGAGAGGTTGTATTTTACAGTGATCCTGTGATAGCAAATATGTGTGTCCCAGGATGTACTAAATCAAAAAGCTATCATCATTACTGCAGGGGAGAAAACAGAAAACAAAAGATTGAGAATATATTCTCAATCCAGTGCCAGGCTGACTTGCTTGAGTTGTTGATAGTTTTTAGCTATATTATAATAATCTGATATTTGTATGTATGTTACAGCAATGGGATATTGTTGCAAGAATGTTTGTTAATTCAATAGCATTAAAAGGATTTTAGACAATAAAGCAAGTTTCAATATGGAGCATGGAGCAATCATGCTGTGATAGCTTTTTAATTTTAGTGTGTCCTGGGATGCATATATTTGCTTTGACTGTGTCCGCGGGGGAAATATATGGGTCCCAATTAAAGTTTCTCAATAGATTTGTAGGGTTTTTATTTATGATTTGTGGAAACAACTAAAGCCATCTAACTCCTACCTTGTAACCTATCCTGTGTAGCAGGCCCTGACTAACTTTTTTCATGATCATCCTGAACAAAAATTATCAATCGTCCCGAATGGGCTTGGGACCATCCTAAATGGGGTTTGGACTGTCCCGAAATCAAAATATTTTTGTTTCATTCATTTGCATCATCTATACTTGTCAGTCATCAGTAGCATAATAACATGTAATAAAACATTAAGAAAAGCTGAAGCAGTTGACAGAAACATTTATTTATAATCAAGAATAATAAAATAAAAATTTTATAAACTAAAATTTATTCTATTTCCATCTTTATACGGACATTTTCCAATCATAAAAATATATACTGTGTGACTGTCTGTTTTTCAGTGTTGTTACCATTAGTAATTTTAAGTTTAGAACTAGACTGTTTTTTGAGGTCACTGGATGGTCAATATTGGAATGTAGTACTAACTTTTAGGAGAAATTTTTACTGTGCCCGGCAAACTGTCCCAGATGACATATTGATTGTCCCGGATGTAATTTTTATCGTCGACGGGACGGTGTTAATGTCGAGCCCTGCTGTGTAGTTTGTTTTTAAGAATTTACTGAAATGTATTTATGGTTAGCTTGAAATGGTGAGGGAAGAAAAAAGAAAAACACTAGGACTCATGGATATAATTTTACTGCGTCCTTTTAGATTTTATGTTCGGGCATGCAGGATGTGTACCTATCAGCATATTTGCACTTACCCCTGTCATTATAATTCCTCAAGGGAGATAACTATTAAAGGCTAGTTTGAGTATTTACTTTTATTTACTTACAACTAATTATAATATACATTCTATAAATAGGATGTAATTTGAAATTGAGCTTATTGACTTCTAAAACTGACTTGTAAGCAATTAGATTTTAGTAATTAAAATATTTTAAGGATATTCAGAGATGCTGATAGGTACGTGTCCTGTGTCACTGACACATAAAATCTAAAACTACACATACAAATTTTATCCATGCATCCCAGTGTTTTTCTTTTTTCTTTCCCCCACCATTTCCATCTAACTGCAAATACATTTCAATTATTTTTTTGAAATGAATTACACTATATGGGGTACAAGGTAGGAATTAGACAGCTTTAGTTGTTCATAAATAAAAACTCTACAATTTATTAAGAAACTTTAGTTAGGACCCATCACATTTCCCGGGGACTCATTCGAATCAAATCTGTGCATCCCAGGACACATTAAATTAAAAAATCTATCGGTATCATTGGATATTGTTGATTCTGCTTCTTCATTTGCAGTATGTTGATTTTAGCAGAATAAAAATATTGATGGTCTGAGTTTGTTAAAAATAAATGTTCCCCCACCACATGTTGACAGTATCCATATACAGAGATGCTGATAGGTACGTGTCCTGCATCCCGGATGCAGTAAAATCATATCCATGCATCCCATTGTATTTTTTTCCCTCCTTCCTCACCATTTCAAACTAACTGTAAATACATTTCAATATTTTCTTAGAAACAAATTACACAGGATAAGTTACAAGGTAGGAATTAGATGGCTTTAGTTATTTCCCTAGATCATAAATAAAAACCCTACAATCTATTAAACTTTAGTTGGGACCCATAAAATGTTCCTGGGGACTCATTTCAAAGCAAATATGTGCATCCAAAGACGCACTAAATTAAAAAGCTATCAGCATCACTGCATATATAATTTTTTTTAATTGTTGCTGTAAGTACTACTCAAATGGGAAGTATAAATCTATCCATCAAAGAAAAATAATCTTTATTGAGTTTATTACACATTTTCTACTATAAACATTCGGTCATTTCAATGGAATGTTGAAAATATAGTTATTATTGTAATCAAACATTTACAGAGGAATAAACATTTTGGCATTAAATAACTCATAAGGAGTTGATATGCCATTTAACAAGCTAAATCAAAACCACTTTATTAGTTGTTGTTGTTGACAATCCCCTCCCCCGAATTTTGCATGCTGATTTTCAAGGTAAGCAGGTTCTCAAAAGATTAACACAAACCAGACATATAACCGTAATCCTAATTGTTGTTTTACTTCATCTACTAACTAATATTAAAATTGCCAGACAAGAATATTTATTTATTTATTTATTTATTTTCTCTCTCTCCATTTAAATTGTGTATATACCACAGTGATGCTTATAGCTTTCTGATTTAGTGTCTCCTGGGACACACATATTTGCTTTGAATGAGTCCTTGGGAAAATTTATGAGTCCCAATTAGAGCCGGCTAACTCCTAGCTTGTAACCTATCTCTATGTAATTTGTTTCTTGTGAGATAAGAAAAAAGAAAAACACTGGGACACATGGATAAAATTTTAGTGCGTCAGGGACGCAGGACGCGTACTGACTAGCATCTCTGTACCATTTAATAACAGCATACTAAAAATGAAGAAGTAGAATCAATAATATCATTAAAATATTCCTATTTTAAAGATATTGTCGATTCTGCTTGTCCATTTGCTGTCTACTGGTTTTAAAAGAATGAAAATATTTATAGTGTGAGTTTGTTAAAAATGTTGACAGTAACCATATATAATTAAAAAATTACTAAGATTTTAATAAAAGCAAATTGTAACTCTAGATATTATTTTAAATAATGAAAATGCTATATTAATAATTCTCCCAGATATATAGTATAACTAGATTGGAGACTGTCATCCCTTATTTATTTTTAAAAACAAGAAAGAAAAGAAATTTCCCCCAAAAGATAAATTGAATTAAACTTAAATCTATTGTTCAACTTATTCCCCCCCCCATTCCCATGAGGAAATTCAATAAACACTAATACAATGTGCCTTTATATTTTTTGTAAGTAGGAAAAAACCAATCCTTGAGAAAAATGAGTTACTTTCCAGTGTTTTGTAGGAGTTTTTATTTAGCACTTAAAACACCACATCCTTTTATCAAATAAAAGAACTGAAAAATATAAAGCATCATCATCATGTACTAAGTTATAATTATGTCTATTATTCATAAAAAGAAGGGATGAATTACTAATGGACTTTTTTCTTTTTTCTTTCCTTTTTTTTTTTTTTTTTTTAATTAGCTTTATATACCATAAACAGTGATTCTGATAGCTTTTTTATTTAGTGTGTCCTGGAACGTGCATATTTGCTTTGAATGAGTCTCTGAGAAAATTTATGAGTCCCAACTAAAGCCATCTAACTCCTAACTGGTAACTACCCTGTGTAATTCATTTCTAAGAAACAATTGAAATGTATTTACAGTTAGCTTGAAATAGTGAGGGAAGAAAAAAGAAAAACACTGGGATGCATGGATATGATTTTACTGTGTCCTTTTAGATTTTTGTGCATCAAGGACACATGATGCGTACCTATCAGCATCTCTGGATAAGTTTAATGGTATATGTATTACCTTAAATTTAAATCTGGTTTTAGCCAAAAAATTAGCTGATAGTAAAAAATATACCCGGGGGCGACACAAACACTGAATATTGTACTGTAGATCTTATATGTAAGTGTTTTAATTGTTTGGATATTCTTTGTTATAAAATATATTCCTATCCTTCAATTAGAATAATGAAAACCTGGACAGACAATAAATGAATTCATATCTTTTTATAATTTAAATTATTTTCTCAAACTTTAGACTGTTAAACACTTATTCATAGAATGCAAGGTTTTTGCTCACATCAGAAACCGTTATTTTAATGCAAACAATATGAAAGATCTATTTGAAAAAGTCGACATAGAAGACATTTTGTCCTTTTTGAAGGAAATAAAATTATACCATAAAATATAGACATTGGCCAATGTGCCCTCTGGCCTTCTTCAGGTATTTCTTGTCGTTATCGGGAACCTTCTTGTCATAATCAGGAGCCATCACTTTGAACCTAACTCTTTATTTAGTCCACGTGGCTATCCTGTTTTCATTCCGCTAACCATAGTTGGGGGTACAGGTGTTGAGCTGTGTTAATTATTATTCTATGTTACTGTTGCCCCTGACCAGGATTGAACCTGCAGTCTAGAGATAAGTCCCTTAGAACTGTCTTAACCTAACTTCTTTATCCCCTAGCCTGTGTGTCCAATCTCTGTAACAGTTCACATACCTAGGTAGGAATATCTCATCCACAGAAAACAATGTCAATATACACATAAGAAAGGCATGAACTGCTATAGACATATTATCAATTATATGGAAATCTGATCCCTCTGATAAGATAAAGTGAGAATTCTTTCAAGCCATGTCGGTGCTGCTCTATGGCTGCACTAGTTGGACTTTAATGGAAAGAATGGGCAAAAAAAAGCTTGATGGAAATGAGGATACTATGTGCTGTCCTGAACAAATCCTGGAAGCAGCACCCTCAAAAAAAGGGATGCACATATTTGTTTTAAATGAGTCCCCGGGAAAATTTATGGGTCCCAACTAAAGTTTCTTAATCGATTGTAGGGTTTTTATTTATGATCTGGGGAAACAACTAAAGCCAAACTCCTACCTTGTAACCTATCCTGTGTAATTAATTTCTAAGAAACTATTGAAATGTATTTACAGATAGCTTGGTGAGGAAAGAAGGAAAAGAAAAACACTGGGATGCATAGATATGATTTTACTGTCCTTTTAGGTTTTTGTGCATCAGTGATGCAGGATGCGTACCTATCAGCATCTTTTTGTGTGTGTGTGTGTGTGTGTGTGTGTGTGTGTGCATATTAGCAATGCCAGCAGTTTCGTTGATTGTGTTGGACATTACCAAATTCCGACCTTAATTGGTTTAAATCACATTTACTCGTGTTTTACTGGTCCAATCTTAAAAATATTTATATGGTTGGAAAGAAAATAAAATAATCTTTCTAAATATGTAATTTTTATGCAATTTTATCCCTTGAATTACTTTTTACGGCGAGTTAAAACAGTATTTTGCTTCAACAGCCATAAACACAAAAAATTAGATTTTTTCTCTTCTCAGAATAAAATTTACACAGCATTTATTATTCAATGCTGGAATTTTTTAAAAAATGCGTGTTCTGTGTTAAAAATAAAATTTTTATTTTTTAAAATCAAAAGCTTTATAGTTCATATGCTTCTGATTTTTTAAAATAAAAAAAATATATATATATATATATCTCCATATTCAGACACAAAATGTGGTTAATGCCTGAAGAAGATATCAGAAAAACATGTTGCTAATGTAAAATAATAATAAAAAAGTTTTTAAAAATATAATCCATTTTGCGAACCTTCTTTTTTTTAATAAAATATTTAATTTTCTCCCGTTGGACCCATAACAACTCTTTATATATATATAGGAGCCGGGTTAGCTCAGTCGGTAGAGCGTTCGGCTAGAAACCACAAGGTTCCTAGTTCGATTCCGGTCCCCGCCAACTCAGCGTATGAGTAGCACAGGGATCTGTGCGGTAAAGTAAGGAGCTGATGGTAGGTGTGGCGCCCCACCTCAGATGCTAAAAAAAACAATCTCCTTGGTCTAGCGCTATTGAAAGGGGATAGACTCCCTCGCTGACTGGCTGATACCGACTTCAGGCTGCCCCGTTGACTTTACTTTTTACTATATATATATATATATATATATATATATATATATATATTACACACACACCTGGCATCATCTTTGTATAAAATCTTTATTATAATTAGTGATGATTCATTTCACTTACACCATGATCTCTTGCCTTCCATGATGTCAAGTATTCTCTTTGCACTGCCCATTATAAATTGCTTGAAAAATAATATATTGATAATTTTTAATTAATAAATCCTGTAAATCTAGACGAGAAGGTATTTGATTTAACTTGTCTGAAAGCCACACAATCAAGCTTCAATAGAAATGGTTTTTCAATGGTGAATTTGGATATTTTGAGTTGGGTGTTTCCCCACATTCTATAATATTGATTATTCTCAATATCTTCATTTGATTGTTATCAATGTTTAGTGGTTTTTTACTTAACTGCGGAGTATCATTCATCAAATCAACCTTCAGCATGAAGATTTCACTAACAGCTTTCAACACTTCGATCATTTTAGATTCTACCTTCTACATAAACAGCACAAAATCTTTTCTTTTTCTTTTTGAATTGTATTTTTACTTTTATCAAAAGAAAAGAGAGCGTTTGTTTTCAATCTGCAAGGTTAACGATATTTTTAATATAAAAGTAAAGTCGTCAAGGTGGCCTAAAATCGGTATCAACCAGACAGAGAGGGAGTCTATCCCCTTTTTCACCAAGGAGATTGTTTTTGTGTCTGAGGTGGAGTGCCACACCTATCATCAGCTCCTAACTTTACTACACAGATCCCTATGCTACTCATATGCTGAGTTGGCAAGGGCCGGTATCGAACCTGGGACCTTGTGGTTCTGAATTGGATTAATTTTTTTTCAATAAACAATGACCAAATTTAAGAGAGAGAGAGAAAAAAAAATGAATTCTAATATAACATGTCACAATATAATTAAAAATGATTATAGTAAAAGTAAATGCTATTTAATGACAAACACTACTCAGTTGGTAGAGTGTCTAACTAGGAACCACAAGGTCCTAGGTTCAATACAGGTCTTTCCCAACTCAGTGTATAAGTAGCACAGGGGGGAGCTGATGGTAGGTGTGGCACTCCATCTAAGATGCCAAAACACTCTCCTTGGTCTAGTGCAAGTGAAAAGGGGATAGATTCTTTCGCTGTCTAGTTGATACTGACTAACTCTTAACATCCTATACCACCTCATTCCACCCGGCTGTGAGTCACATTCATTTTCTTAAGCTACCCCAAACGATAGCCTTTGTTTAAATGTAATATTAAACATATTTAGTAGTCTTTGATTTATGGGAAATAACAGCTAACTTTAAATGAAAATGCCATTTTTAGCTGTTTATTGATAAATCCTTATAGTAATGGGGATCTGGACTTGGAAAATTCTCAACAGGATGTTAAGTGTTAACATCCTGTTGAGAATTTTCCTACCCTGACGTCTTTACTTTTACATTAGAAATATTGTTAATCTTAATTTAAATGTCTGTTCATTCATCCATTCTCTTAAAATTTTATAAAAGAACTGAATGCATTATTTTATTTTTTTTCTTTTTTTTTTTCTTCTTTTCTTTAAAACTATTATTTGATACTTAGTAATTGTTTTTTTTTTTTTTTGTTGGGGGGGGGTTCTCAATAATACAATACGCTTTGTAAAGATTAACAGTTATGTGAATCAATGTATGTAGAAATATTTCTTTATAAATCTTCTGGTTTAATCAATATTCTTCTCTGTACTACTAGAAGAAACCAGTGAGTCTAGATGTGCACATTTTTACTTGAGAGTTCCGGAAGCAGATAATTAACAGTAATGATATGAGTTGGATTTCCGTGCTTGCTAGTAAATAATACACCCAACTAAGATGAAAGCCATAGTTTGGAACATAAAAGTACTTGTGAAGGATATTTTATAGGAAACAAATTGTTAAGGAAAAGAAAGTATCTTTTTAGCTTTGTTCCATTGGGTTTCTCTTTTTAATTCAATTTTTACTGTTTTTGCTTTATAGAATTCATTTCCAAGTTTTATTGTTTGATAGATTTTAACTCTTAACATTCTGTTGAGAATTTTATAAGTCCAGTGTCCCATTCCTATAAGGATCTATAAAAAAAATGCTAAAAATGGTCTTTTCATTTAAGATTACCTGTTATTTTCCCTTAAAATAAAGACTTCTAAATATGTTTAATATTACATTTTAAACAAAGGCTATCATTTGGGGTGGATTAGGGAAACAAACGTGACTTCCGGTCAGGTAGAATGAGGCAGTATAAAATGTTAAGAGTTAATACACGACAGGTTCATATCTTCTAAAATAAACTTTGCTCCCACACAAAATTCTTTTTAGGCAGGCATAGTAGATGTTAGGAAAAAAATATTATGAAAATTGACGAGGACACATTTTTGATAGACTGACCGTAAGCTACATAGGTGAAAAGTTATTGATTTTGGAGTCATGCATTTGGGTGGGCAAAATAAAATTTTCTATCAGGTATAGGAGTAAAATAGTTGGATATTTGGATTCTACAGTCCTTATTTGCCTTACATACCAAATTTCAGAAATATTGAATGTATGAAAGTATTATTTTTTTTAAATAAAAAAAAAAAAAACACCGAGATTTTGCGACACCGCACGGCCTTAATTTTGAGGCAAAATAGGAAAATTATATCCCCCCCCTCTAAAATCGGAATGGTAAGGTTTAAGACAAAATAATTTGGCACACTTTCCTAACACATGAAGGGGAACATTTGTGCCAAATCTCAGGTAATTCGGTGTCGGTGGGTGCAGATTTCAACTTTTTGCTGGTGTTTTGACATGGAATGACTCATATATATATATATATATATATAAGGTGTGTGTGTGTGTGTATATATAATACACGGTGATGCTTATAGCTTTTTAATTTAGTGCGTCCTTGGACACACATATTTGCTTTAAATGGGTCCCAACTAAAGTTTCTTAATAAATTATAAGGTTTCTATTTATGATCTGGGGAAACAACTAAAGCCAACTCCTACCTTGTAACCTATCCTGTGTTTTTCGTTTCTAAGAAGAAAAAAAACACTGGGTTGCATGGATATGATTTTTATGCATCAGGGATGCAGGAAGCATACCTATCAGCATCTTTGTGTGTGTGTGTGTGTGTGTGTGTGTATATATATATATATATATATATATATATATATATGTATGTATGTATGTATATTTGTTTATAGATCCTGACATGATACAGAACCTGTAGTCATTTCTGGAGAGTCTTATGTAAATAATTTTGTGTTTGATAGATATATAGTGTTTTTTAACTTATGTTTTTTGGTGTAGGCATTAGATGGTGCCCAGTGACAGAAAAGTTGATTTATAAATAAAGTATTTAATATGATTTTGTAGAATTACAGATGTTTTAATCACATACTATTTGTGATGAGTTATCAGCAAAGAAAGTTGAACTGTAGAAAATCTGATCAATATAGTTTTGCTGTATTTCTACAGTGATGTTGATAACTTTTTGATTTAGTGCGTCCTGAGACGCACATATTTGTTTTGAATGAGGCCCCTGGAAAATGTATGGGTCCCAACTAAAGCCAGCTAACTTCTACCTTGTAACCTATCCTGTGTAATTCATTTCTAAGAAACTATTGAAATGTATTTACAGTTAGCCTGAAATGGTGAAGGAAGAAAAAAGAAAAACAATGGGACGCATGGATATGATTTTACTGTGTCCTTTTAGATTTTTGTGCATCAGGGATGCAGGACATGTACCTATCAGTATCTCTGTAGAAGAGTAACACCAATAATAAACAGATGGCGACATCGAATATTTTATAATGAATCTGACTAATTATAATTATATTTGCTTTGAATGAGGCCCCTGGAAAATTTATGGGTCCCAACTAAAGCCAACTCCTACCTTGTAACCTATCCTGTGTAATTCATTTCTAAGAAACTATTGAAATGCATTTACAGTTAGCTTGAAATGGTGGAAGAAGAAAAAAAAAAACACTGGGACACATGGATCTGATTCTACAGAGTCCTTTTAGATTTTTGTGTGTCAGGGATGCAGGATGCATACCTATCAGCATCTCTGTATATTGTGTGTGGTGAGTTATCAGAAAAGCAAGTTGAACTGTAGAAGATCTGATCAATATAGTGTTGTATTTCTATATCTTTGTGATATATCTATCTTGAATAGGAAAATATCCTCAGCATATCTAAATCAGATGGTTATCTTCAATGATATTTCATGTAGATGTTTGGTATCATTAACCATTGTAGTTTTGTTTGTAGCTTTTATTTTTTTTTATTGAAAATGTCTTTGCGTACAAAACATTTTCATTTTCATAAAGTTAACTATTAGAATGGTGATTCATAAGTTTTCAAATCTGTTTTTAATTAGCAACTGAGTTTTGTCTTTTAAGCTTTTTACCAAACTTTATAAAACCTCTAGACCCACCCACTATCTCTTGGATTAATTTTATGTGGTGGGCTTATTTGTTTACCTGATTATATCTACCTGGAAACAGCTTGATAGGTGACATACTGAACCTTGATCTTTTATGCTGATAGCTTTTTAATTTAGTGTGTCCTGGGACGCATGTATTTGATTTGAATGAGTCCCTGTGAAATTTGGTAGGTCACAACTAAAGTTTCTTGATAAATTATAGGGTTTTTATTTATGAACAACTAAAGCTGTCTAACCCCTACCTTGCATCCCATACAGTGTAATTCATTTTTGGGATAACCCAACTAATATAAGCCCTGTCTACTGGGGCTATTAGAATACGCCAACTGCACCTATATGATTGCCCCAACCCTATTGCCCTTATGGCAAGCCCCAACTCTTTTTATCATATGGGTGCTAGAAGGCAGTGGCTGAGGGTCTACATGTCCTGGATATGATGTTAAATGCTATCTGATGGTGAGGTTTCAGTTCTGGAGGTTTGAGGAATGTTCAGCACCACTTCATCATTGCTCCCTGGTCCACTCTGACCCGGAGTGGTAGTACCTGTTAGAGTCCCATCTATGGGTTAAATAGAAAAATGTATTTATAAAAAAAAAAATTGAGTGTCCATTAAGAATGAATTTATTTCAAAACTTTATTGGCATTAAATGACCTACTAAGGTTGATATGCCGTAAAACAAACCAAACCAATATACCAGGAGCTTTTGTGTAGAAAACTGTAGATATAATTTGTTTGAATTTTTTAGATGAGGGCTTGATAATTTATATTTAGATTTTTCAGACTTATATAAGCATCGTTTCAGCCAATATGACTTCTGGCTTTATTAAGGTGTTTTTTTGTCAAACTCTGGAACCTTCACAGAACTTTGAACCAAACCCTTTATTTAATCTATTGGGATCGTATACACAATGTTTTGGCAGATATGCCCTCCAGCCTTCTTCAGGTGTTTCTTGTTTAACATCTAAGTCATCATGAAGATTTGAACCCAACCAATTATTTAATCCATTACTATGATTACTCCATTTACTATAATTAACTAAAATCCATTTTTCTCCTTCCATTAATTATGACCAGGTACAAGTGTTAAGCTATGTTAAATATCTTATAATATTTTTGCCTGTAGTCATGATTGAACCTGCAACCTCCAGATTATTGTCACTTAGGACTGTATTAGCTTAACCCTTATATATCCATTACGCCATGTTTCCAACACAAGAATGTTCCCGAGTTTGACAAAAAACTCCCAAAGAAGGCCAGTGGGCACATAATAGATATAATTTGTATAATTTTCAAACTCCATTAATTTTAATAGTTATTAACTTATTTCTAATTGCTTTACTTGTTAGTTAATATTAATGCTAGTGATTTAACTGTAATTTTTCAGTTATGAAAATAGATTTTTTTCTTAAATCACAAGACGGGGATTATTTTGGGAATCTCTGGAGAACATTGAAATATATTTGTATTCTTGTTCTTATCTTCATTGTTATCTGTACAACGTTTCGGCCAATGTGCTCTCCGGCCTTCTTCAGTTGTTTCTTGTTGGGCTCTGGAACCTTCTTGTCTTAATCAGGAGCCATCACGTAACTTTGAACCCAACTTTGAAATATATTGTTTATAATATTTGTCATTCCAAGTTTTAGTAATATTGACTTATATATTTACCAACCCCTCCACATGAGCAGAATGTGACACAAGGTCAATTTTTTAAGGAGAGTTTAACAGGTTTGAATTCAGTTTTCCTTCTCCAAGACCAATTGCTGGGCCAAGGTTTAAAAGCCCAGTTACCTATAGCTGGAGGGAGAATAGTTGGATTCATACCTTTTCAAAGAGTATTAGCACTATATGAAATGCAAACGGCCTTGTCCAGGATTTGAACTCCTGTTGCTGTTGGGTAATTCCAATTGATATTTCATAGAATTTTACTATTTTTATGTAGTAATGATACTGACTATAAACTCATTGATAAACTTAGTTAATTCCTGAAATGACTGTGACTTAGGCAGTGATCTAAAGACAAATAGAGACTGAATCTCTATTAATAGATGTGAAATACACAAACAGTACCATTTACTGTCACTCATGTAACTTAGATAATTTTAATTTATATATAGAGTTGTCTCCCAACCCTTCTCCTGCCATAATATATAATAAACCAACTAAAAAATGTACAAAGGAAGAAAAAAAAAACAGGCCTGGGAATTTTAAAAAGAAAAATCACCTAAAGAGTTCAGACAGTTGGTACACTTCCATAGTTTGTCATTATATATATATATATATATATATATATATATATATATATATATATATATATACTAGCAAAGACTAATAAAATTAAGTAAGAAAGTAAAAAGATGACTTATTTTTACTTTATTCTAATTGATTTCAATATAAAATTATACATAGGATTGCTTTTAATATGTTGGAGAATAAAACAATAATATTAGAGAACAATAACACCAAATAATTATTTATTAAATCCGGTTTTGTTAAAACCAGTATGCAAATTAACCACCCCATATATAATGTAAACCTTTATTTCTTGGTGATTTATAAGACACATTGCAGGACTTTAAACGCTCTAATAACAGGATATATTAGTAACTTTTGAGGCAAATCTAACTTAGATTTTCATAGAGACATCGTTAATAAATAAGATTTATTCTATGTATTAATGATTTTGACTATAAATTACTCATTGTAATGCAGTGATGTAGTTTTGGTTACATACAGACACTGAATCTCCATTATAATAAGATATACAGTCTTCCTAAGATGATATTTATCACGTACCCCACGGGTTAGGCACAATTAACCACAACCCACAAACCGAGACTCATGAGTGGTGGGTGCAAAAAATGCGTTGATCCTATTGGCATTCCCCTTAAGGAGGGTGCCTCAGGCACTGGGTAATAAACCCAGCCCTGCCCCTTTAAATCAAGGGGGCAAGTGTTGCCTGGGGGGATGGCCCCCTGGGATCAATGATATTAGCTTGTATGGTCCAGGGCTGAAGCCACTGGACCCCCCACCCGAGTGCTAGGATACAAAAGGCAGATATTCTAATGTGGAATTGTCTGAATTGTTTCTTAGCTGATATTCTGAAACTCTTCTCATGATGCAAGAAGACATGATGATGGTATGAGGACGTCCACTTTGGTGTGGTTAGTTCATTTAATGAAGTGCCAAATGAGGACACTTTACTCTTTTTTTTTTGTTTTTTTTTAAATGACAAACTAAATAATGAATCTTCAACTTGTATCAACCCTAGAGAGATGTGTAAGTGGCAAATATGTCAGGTAGTTTGGTTGGTATAGATTCCTGTAGGGTGTGGTTTTTCTTTTGGACGTTTGGGAACCACCCACATGTATAAATTAGAATCATCAGAGTTACATGAGTAATAGTAAATGGTATTGTCAGTGTATTAGGACTGGCTTAGCTCAGTCGGTAGAGAAAACAGCTCAGAACAACAAGGTTCAGTGTTCAATACCGGCCCTCGCTAACTCAGCGTATGAGTAGCACAGGGATCTGTGCAGTAAAGTGGGGAGCTGATGGTAGGTGTGGCACTCCACCTCAGATACAAAAAAACAATCTTCCTGGCTAGTGAAAGGGGATAGACTCCCTCGCCGTCTGGCTGATACCGACAAAAGGCCACTCTGTCGACTTACTTATTCCTAGAATAAACTGATCTAATGGATATATTGACAACTTTTTTTTTTTTTTTTTTTTTCTTGTTTGGAAAAAATAGAACCTTCTCCTTCATCTGTATCAGCGAGGGAGTCTATCCCCTTTCACTAGCGCTAGACCAAGGAGATTGTTTTTGCATCTGAGGTGGAGCGCCCCACCTACCATCAGCGCCTTACTTTACCGCACAGATCCCTGTGCTACTCATACGCTGAGTTGGTGAGGGCCGGTATCGAACTAGGAACCTTGTGGTTTCTAGTTGAACGCTCTACCGACTGAGCTAACCCGGCCCTGTAAAATGATCAAAATGTAGCTTTATAAACAATACAAAAAGTTCTCAGAATAAAGTTAAAAAAAAGAAAAGAAAATACTGTCCTTTGCCACTGTACTAGGTAAAATCTTTTTTTTTTTTCTTTCTATTTTGATTAGATTGAAATTTTCTCTTAGTATATTAGAAATGTACATGACAAACATTTCTTGATATACTAAGATATAATCACGTTCTTTATGATTATCATCTTGTATAAATAAATAAAAGCCAAACCTTTTTGTACTTTTCAAAAATCTCATTTTCTTTTCTTATTCTTTTTTTAACTTTCTTGTAAATAAAAATATTCTTTGTTGATTTAAAATAATTATTTGCCATTGTGACCTTTTTTTTTTTTTTTTTCTCTTTAAAGATAAACATAAAGAAAACTAAAGAGAAATGAAGTGGAGTTTATTAAGTTGAAAATCAACCGTGCTAACATATCATTTTTTTTTTTCACAACTTTTTTAAAGGTAATTATAACCTATTTATATTTTAGTAAATCTAGACTTTGTATAAACCTTTTTTTTTTTTTTTTTTTTCTTTTTTTTTTACATTATTTGAGTTTTAAGTTTAAAAGTACCAGATTCAAATTATCCATGTTAAATGTCCAATCTGTAAAAATAAAAAATAAATAATTAATTTGCTTATTTTAAAGAAAAATAGCCTTCTATATAAAGTAAGTAAAGTCGGCCTAAAGTCGGTATCAGCCAGTTAGCGAGGGAGTCTATCCCCTTTTCAATGGCGCTAGACCAAGGAGATTGTTTTTAGCATCTGAGGTGGAGCGCCACACCTACCACCAGCTCCTTACTTTACCGCACAGATCCCTGTGCTACTCATACGCTGAGTTGGCGAGGACCGGTATCAAACTAGGAACCTTGTGGTTTCTAGCCGAACGCTCTACCGACTGAGCTAACCCAGCCCCAAAGAGTAATGCTTACAGCACCTGGTATTCCCAAGCGGTCACCCATCCAAGTACTGACCAGGCTATATGCTGCTTAACATCGGTGATCGGACGAGAACCGGTGTTCTCAGTGTGATGTGATATATATATATATATATATATATATATAAACAATGTGTTTGGTTGGCACTATTTTACTAGAAGAAGCGGTAGTAGATATCATTTACATAATTTTCAAAACACTTAAGTTGCCTGATCACTGCTATGCAGCAAAAAACCAATGGTAGCAAAATTGTTCCAATGCAAATAATATAAACTAAAACACACACACACACACACACACACACACACACACACACACACACACACACACATATATATATATATATATATATATATAATATATTATATATATATATATATATATATATATATATATATATATATTTTTTGCTTGAAGGCAATTACAATGCGTATATCACATAAAATTCGAAAACTATAGAAAATAATATTGACAAGTGAATCCCGGCAAAGGATTATCCGGTGTGTAAAACATTGTACAGACGGTTTTGACTTTATTAAGTCTCATCAGCGATGTATACTAACGATTTCCCTCCGACAGAAATCGAAACCGGGACCTCAGCAGGCATAGTCAGAGACCATATTGCCTCGGCCACGATACACACCGAATAATCCCTGCGAAATTAACCTGTCAATGATACTTATACGCCTCTACCATAATAGGTACGGGGACGTTGAGTGAACAATAACAAACCAGTCTTTATGCTCTTCGGTGAAGTGAATAAGATTTTTGGATGTTTGGTTTTTTTTTTTTTTAGAAGCATTTTTGAATAAAGTATATATTATTTATATTTTTGCTTCAAGCTAAAATATAAATAATGATATATACTTTATTCAACAATGATATATACTTTATTCAATACAATGAATGCAATCCCCTAACCTATAGGCATAAAAATAACCCTAGATGGTTTGACATGCCATTAAAATCAATCAATAATATACATTAAAGCTATAAGCCCCTTCATAGCAGATGATATCTATTCTTTTTGGTCACCTTAAACATAACTAAAAATCATTTTCAAGTAGAAATTGTGATAGAAATTTTAAAATAATATTTGATAAAAAAAACCCATTTAATCAGCAAAACTAATTTAAATCCTTTTCTCAACTGCTAATATATTTTCTAAGACTCGAAATATAACAACAAAATATTATTTGTAATAGGGCTGTAGAGTCAGAACACAAAACCTTCCACTTTGACTCCTCTATTTTTGGCACCTTCGACTCCAACTCCTCTTTTATATAATTAAGTGTTATGATTTTTGTGGCCATTTTTAGGCTGCAGGTAATAGCACTTTACAGTGGAGAGATCCATTGTATTAAGTGGAGGCTGATCCTTAGAGAAGAATAGTTTGGTTGTTCCTTGGTGTCCCTTAGTGTTGGGTATGATCCTTTGGTTGAGCAGAGTCCTTGGTTGCAGATCTATTTATCAGTGGCGACTATGTGCAAATGAACGGCTTTCAAGATCAGTGATTAAATAGTTAACTAACCACATATTCAAGCTGTTGATTGGCTGGCTTTATTCCACGCGCTCACGCCAAGTTTATAAGTTTCCAGCACACCTTGTATACCAAAATATTCCAACATTAAGTAATTATAATATAATAGATATAAAACTATGATTTTTATAATCTATTTATAAGGAATGTGCACTGTATAACTTTACAGGCTAAACTAGGGCCATATATAGCAGCGGTCCCCAACCTTTTTTGCGCCACGGACTGGTTTCATCTAAGACAATATTTTCACGGACCAGCTTTCATATGCATTTTAAGTAGGAATCCTGATATTGTCCTTTAAATGCGGATTTTGTTTTCTTGGAAGTCGTAGACTCTTCTTCAGTCTCCTCATTGGGCCTTTTCCCCTTTCCAAAGAAGCTCGCCAAAGATGTTTGTCTTTCACTCATTTTTGCTATCTTTTGCGTTAACGGCTGGTGATCTATCACGTGACCAAGACCTGTCAAGAGGCACAGAAGTCACTTTTCAAAATAAAACATCAACATTTAGACTGATAATCAATAAAAATAAATTAAAAAAAAGAAGAAAAATTTAAACGTTCTGTGCGGCCCGGGACCTAATGGCCTGCGGCCCGATGGTTGGGAACCGCTGATATATAGTGTAAATTCAACTGGAGTTTTTCCAATTCTCTCTCCAATGATCCATTAATTGCTTCTGATTCCATGGTCCTGAATTGTAAGCTTTTTCAAATGACAATTTTGATTGAGATGTATGAAGAAAATAAACCTGATTCCTATGAATTATATAATAATAAAATAAAAATGATTATCATTGTACTCTAAACCTTTGATTAGTGTTAGATACGTTTCTAAAACAAATTATAATGTAAGCCTTATCTAAATTTGAATAAATCCTGATTATTGTACTTTTTAATTTGCTCCAATTGTTTTAATGATAATCACTTTTGATTCATATTTTGTAGAAATTGCTATGGTTAACTCTTAACATCCTGTTGAGAATTTTCTAAGTCCAGAGCCCCATTCCTATAAGGATTTATCAAAAATGGCTAAAAATGGCCTTTTCATTTAAAGTTACCTGTTATTTCCCTTAAATCAAAGACTTCTAAATATATTTAATATTACATTTAAACAAAGGCTATCATTTGGAGTAGATTAGAAAAACGAATGTGACTTCCAGCCGGTGGTATGGGATGTTAAGAGTTAAAAAAAAAAAACAACAAAACACTTTACCCTGATTTGAAATCAATTTCTATCTGAATGTGATATCACTGGTAGTTATCAAACCCAGCCTGTAATCTTACTTTTTAACCAATCAGCTGCACGTGCCATGTTCCTTCATAAATACGCTGAATAAAATTAGGATGTTTAAAAAAAGAAAAAGGTTAATTGTTATCCCAGATTGTATTATCTGCTGTATGAAGTTTGATATGTATTATACAAATAATAACTTGTAATTTAAATCTTTTGATTGACTGTGTTTGTTATGCAAAAGGTTAAACACTCTGACATTTTGTTAATAAACACATGTAAAACTATCAAGTTGACACGGCATTGTTATTTAAGTGCAGTTGTTGTAAATTTATGAAAACTAAAAATGTTAAATAATTTGTCTAAATTTCTGTTTAGAAAATGTTTTAATTCAATTTTTTTATTTATTTTTATTTTTTTTAAAATAAAATTTTTGTCTGTTATCTTAAATTTTAACATCCTGTTAAGAATTTTCTAAGTCCAGAACTCCATTCCTATAAGGATTTATCAATAAATGACTAAAAAAATAGCCTTTTCATTTGAAGTTACCTGTTATTTCCTATAAATCAAAGACTTATAAATATGTTTAATATTACATTTAAACAAAGGCTACCATTTGGGGTGGATTAGGAAAATGAATGTGACTTCTTGCCGGGTGGAATGAGGTAGTATAGAATGTTAAGAGTTAAACTATGGTTATAAACTAGTTAACCCTTTTGGTGTGGAGGGCCAATCAAGTTGCCCAAATATACTTAATGCATGAGAGTGAAGGATATAGCCTTATTGTCCCTTTTGCAAGACACTAGGCATAAAATTTCACTATCTGATGAACTATACAGGAGGGCTGAACTTTTGTTTACCAAGTCGGAAAAAGAAATCTGGTTTTCTTTTTACCTTCCTGCAAAAGGATCTCTTATTGTCTGATCTTACAACCATACTATCAAATTATTCTGATTTACTAACAGAAAAAACATAGAAAGGTTATCGAGCTCTATTTCCTGGAGAAGCATACAGGGCTGAGAGATTTGTTAGTTTTTAGAGCAAATTCTGAACCGCCAAGATGTACTGATGATAGATCTTAGTCTTCTTTACTTCAAAATGTTAGATTTTAAGCAATATACCCCCCCCCAAAGTATGTCCTGGGAATGACGTTAAACTCCATGGTGAGGTTCCAGTTTTGGGGATTGTGGAGCAATCATCACCATTGCTCCCTGGTCCACTCTGATCCAGAGTGGTAGTACCTGTTAGGGTCCCATCTATGGGTTAAATAGAAAAATGTATTTATAAAAAAATAAAATTGAGTATCCATTAAGAATAACTTTATTTCAAAACTTTATCAGCATTAAATGACCTGCTGAGGTTGATATGCCGTAAAACAAACCAAACCAACCCTCCCTGCCCTAGTACCTCTTGTTTGATATGCCTAGAATTTATTTTAAAAAAAAACAATTATTACTTCTAAAACTTGTGTAAGGCAGTCATTTTTAGATGTATCAGTGGATAAAAAAAAATCTGTTATAAAAACAGTTGTGAGATAATCTTTAGTTTTAATAAGAACTCAACAGAAAACAAAATAAAAAAAACCCGAATGAGTCAAGATAATAAATATTGGGAAGTGCTCAATATGTTTTTGTAAAGTCAGTTTAGAAACCAAATCAGCCCCCAAAAATTAACTACCTAAGTTTCACCAAATGGATTATCAGGATAATTTATATTAACACAAGTTTAGATTTTTCTGTCTATGCCTAAAGACATATATCTATACACCTCATAAACATCCAAAATAATAGAATTAGGTTGTATATACAAGGTGTGTCGAAAGTATTGAGATTGAAGCTAGTCTAGAAAGGAACAAGTCCTTATGTCCCGATTATGCCTTGGTCATACAAAACTAACACACTCTTATATACTCGAACAACAACCACAATGTGAAACATGTCAAACACCCCTGACAGTTAAACACTTATTCATGGAATGCAGATTCTTTGCTTACATCAGAAACCGTTATTTTAAAGCAAACAATATGAAAGATCTGTTTGAAAGTGTTAACATAGAGGATATTTTCTCCTTTTTGAGGGAAATAAAATTATACCATAGAATATAGACATGAAACAAATCAATGCCATACAATATAATCCCTAATAATGCTAACACATTGTTAAAACCAATTACTAAAAGTATATATATGAATACACAATATGTATTACATCCTAACCGTTAGTATTAAGATTGAAGCTGTATTTACCAAGATAGAAATGAACAATGAATGGAATGTTAATTTTTTCAAAAAAGTACAAAAAAAAAATCTCAATCCCTTTTTGACACAGCTTGTATTCTTGAAAAATAAACATCCTTAGAAACAATTTTGGAGTTAAACTTGAATATTGCACTTAAAAATAAGTTTAGTTTTTAAAGTCTTTAAAAATGTTCTAAAAAGAAAGTGATTAAGACGAAAAGTTCATCGTTTATGTTGGGTCAACCTAATTCCCTTTAAAGTAATAAGATCAATGTTAGTTCAACAGGTGTGTCTGACTAGACAGTGTAATAACTTTTAATCATAGGCTCTAAGGGTTGACAGACTACCCACCTAACTACTGACTTGTCCAATACCAATTCAAGAACATTGGACATATACTATAAATCCTAACTCCTTTTAAGTTAAAAGATTATTATCTGTGGTTTTCTTTCATATACTCATAAAGGGTTGCCTTAATTATGCACAAAGATCTTGGCACAGTTATGTTGGGGGAAATAGTGAAAAACAATGCTGTGATATTTTGTATTTATACTTACTAGCAAATATATGCACCCTCCGGGTGCAAGTATTTAACTTTTAATATAATAAAATATCATATTAAATTAGAAAGGCTAATAAAAATGCAGATAAAACGATTTGGAACAGAGGGGGTATAATTGAAAAATAGAACAACTTTGAAACTAACTCTTCCATCATTTTCCATTACTCCCGTCTTTCAATGGTAAATTTTCCTAATTTAACTATTTAGTTAAAATAGGAAGAAAAGAATAAAATTACAGTTATTTATTCTTGTTAATGGATTTCTTTTAAGATTTATCCCCGAGATTTTTGCTCATACTCATTAAGATAACACCAAACAATTAGAAATCAATAATACTAAGCACATATTTATTAAAATCAAATTTTTAAGATCAATATGCAAATTAGCCTTCCCATTCACACTGTAAACCGCTATTTTGTTGTATATATAAGTACAACTGCGTGTTATTAGTATGTAGATATGGTCAACGGTATTAATAATGTAAAACAATTTTATTAATAATTGAGGTTTGAATAAAAATAAAATCATGGAGAATGTGATGTAAATAACAAAGGGAATTGTAACTTGTATAGTAATATAGTTTCGGTTACAGACAGACAAACCCACAATCTCCATTATAATAAGATGTTGATGTACTGGATATTATAAGATGTAACTTATATAGTCTTTGATTTAGTTGGTTTCTTCTTAATGAATGCTACTTATAAACCTCATCTAAGATTTATTTATATATATATATATATATATATATATAATTTAATATACCAAGCGTGTTGGTAGATCCTTGCGGAGAGAGAAAACCCAGCAGAAAGTTTGATTGTAAAAATATACTACCAAACATCAACCAGGAAGAAAAAAAATGTTGAAAAAAAGAAAAGACCAAGATATTCGTACCAACAAAAAATAATCTATTGGTACAGTATTTGGCCAAAAGAAAAAACAATTTATATGTATATATATATGTATAAGATATATATATATATATATATATATATATATATATATATATATATATATATATATATTCATATAACCGCTAGGAGAAAGCTAATATGTAAAAAGTGCTCGATACCTAAGTAGAGCCAATAATAAAGATAATCTAATGAGTCAGACGAACCTACTATTAGTTTCGCATAAAGCTCTTCAGGGCTAAAATCTGACTGTATCAGATTTTAGCCCTGAAGAGCTTTATGCGAAATTAATAGTAGGTTCGTCTGACTCATTAGATTATCTTATATATATATATATATACCAACCCCTCTAACAAGCAGGATGTGACACAGTCAATTTGGAGTTTAACAGGTTTGAATTCAATTTTCATTCTCCTAGCCATGGTTAAAGAGCCCAGCCTGCCCTACTATTTACCCATAGCTGGAGGGAGGGTAATTGGATGCATATCTTTCCCAAGGGTATTAGCGCAATGTGAAATGCAGATAGCTTCGACCAGGATTTGAACTCAGGTCGACAAGTCCATTTCCTACGACTCTAACCATTACACCACACACCTCCTAAGATTGTCAATATAGATCAAATAACATTGAAATATAATAAAATTATTGTGTGTGTGTGTGTGTGTGTGTGTGTGTGTGTGTGTAACTGTAATTGAGCAAAAACAGCACCGTGCAAGATTTTTTTTTATTAGAGTTCGGCACTTAAAAGGTTCTAATTTAGAAAAGATTACAGCAATTTTTCAGTTCAATTTGCAACTGAATAATAATTTTGTTGTGGGGGATCATGTTCATGCTGAACGTAATTCTTTTTTTTTTTTTTTTTTTTTTTTTAATCATCCAAGCATCAATATCATCATTGACTATTAAAGTTTTGTATAAATAGAAAATAATACACAAATTATTTAATAACGTTTTTGCTTGTATTGACCAACCAATTTTAGAAGCGTTTTACAAAAATATCGCCAATCTTGGTCCGTATATTAAAATGTATTGTTATTAGAATCTAAAAGTCAAATCTATAAATACCAAACAAACCTGCATATAACAATATGCAGTGGGATGATATCAAGTAATTTTCTATGTGATTAGTGTCAAGTGTGTGTGTGTGGGGGATTATCAGTTGTTGCTATAAATAAAAAACTTTATAATTAGTCAGATTCATTATAAAATACTCTGTCACCATCTGTTTATTATTGCTGTCTAGGCAGTGATGCTGATAGGTACGTGTCCTGTGTCCCTGATGCACACAAATCTAAAGGACGCAGTAAAATCGTATCAATGCATCCCAGTGTTTTTCTTTTTTTCTTCCCTCGCCATTTCAAGCTAACTGTAAATACATTTCAAAGTTTCTTAGAAATGAATTACTCAGGATAGGTTACAGGGTAGGAGTTAGCCGGCTTTACTTGGGACCCATATGCAGCCCCTACCATTTTTATCATATGGGTGCTAGAAGGTGTGACTGAGTTTCTTCATATTCTGGGAATGACATTAAACTCTATCTGATGGTGAGGTTCCAGTTTTGGAGAATGTGGAGCACCCCTTCGTCACCATTGTTCCCTGGTCCACTCTGACGTGGAGTGGTAGTATCTGTTAGGGTCCTGTCTTAAATAGAAAAACATGAATTTATAAAAATTGAGTATCCTTTAAGAATGAATTTATTTCAAAACTTTGCCGGCATTAAATGACCCACTGAGGTTGATATGCCGTAAAACAAACCAAACCAAAACCAATTGTTAGCAACTTTTCTTTCTTTTCTTTTTTATCCTCCCAAAATTTTCTATGATAGTAATAATATAATACAAGCTGATGGTCTGCTAAATTATAAGCAGGTTATGGATCCCATTGTGAACAACTTTGAAGGGTCATTGGTCAAATCCTGGGTCATGGTCACTAAATGTGATATTGCTTGATCAGCTCACTGGTCCGGTCAACTAGTCCAGTTGGTTGTGATTTGCAATTACCTCTCTCTCCTCCCCCCCCCTCTCCTTCCCTCTCTCTCTCTGTTGTGTTAATTTAGATTTCAATAGGATTCTTGAGTTGTAACTTCATGTTGAATTGAAGTTGCTGGTCACAATTAAAATAAATGTAGACCATTCAACAAAATAAAGAAAAATGTCAGGTTGTAAATGTAACAACAAAAGTATTTTTTGTGGTTGGGGATTAACCCTTCCTCATTCTTTGGACTTTGGGTTAATCTAATTAATATCTTTAGTATAAGTAGTATTGGTGATAATAATGAGTCGGCACTTATTAAATTGTCAGGCGCAAGCATCATTCGTTCCACAAACTTCTAATGCCAACTTTTTCAGTTCAACTTAATTTGTTTTTTCCTCAAAGATGCTGACCATTGGTAGTGAGTTCGATTCCTCATGGGTGCCCGCGGTCACATCCAATGTTAAGCTTAGTAAATAACTATTAAGACATTGATTTCAAATGTATTATGGGAACTACCATTAACTGCTAACATTCACATTGCTCTTTCAAGTCTGTCAAATTCAATTTTCAGTATATACACTCTAGTCATAATACATAATAAAAATGAGATACTGTGTTTGATATTGGCAATAGAATTATTCTCTCTCTG
>CM042171.1:60027058-60089725 GCA_023376005.1 Doryteuthis pealeii | reverse complement strand
GGGGGCTGATTTGGTTCTAAAACTGACTTACAAAAAACATATTGGCACTTCCCATATTTTTATCTTGATCATTGGGTTTTATTGTTTCGTTGAGTTCGTATTAAACTAGATTATTCTTCACAACTGTTTTATAACAGATTTTTTTTATCACTGATACATCTAAAAATGGACTGGCCCTCACACAAGTTTAGAAGTAATAATTGTTTTTTTTTTTTAAATAAGATTCTAGGGCATATCAAACAAGAGTCTAGGCAGGGGGTTGGTTTGCGTTTGTTTACGGCATATCACCTCAGCAGTCATTTAATGCTGATAAAAGTTGAATAAAGTTTTCTTAATGGATACTCAAATTTTTTTATAAATACATTTTTCTATTTAACCATAGATGGGACCCTAACAGGTAGCTACCACTCTGGACTCGAGAGGCTACCAGGGGAGCCAATGTGATCGTTCGCTCCACAATCCCAACAACTGGAACCTCACCATTGAGAGGTTTAACGTCATCTCCCAGGAAACTTTGGGGGGGGGGTATATTGTTGTAAAATCTAACATTCCTTGAGTAAGAAGACTAAGATCTATCTCAGACATTCTGTGGCGGTCAGAATTTGCTCTAAAAGTACTAACAAATCTCTCAGCCCTGTATCCTTTCTCAGGAAATAGAGCTCATAACCTTTGCTATGTTTTCGTTAGTAATCAGGAATAATTGTAGTATGGTTGTAAGATCAGACAATAAGAGATCCTTTTGCAGGAAGGGTAAAAAGAAACCACTTTCTTTTTCGACTTTTGGTGAAACAAAGTTCAGCCCTCCTGTTAGTTCATAGATTGTGAAATTTATGCCGCGGTCTTGCAAAAGGACAATAGCTATATCCTTCACTCTCCATGCATTAAGTATATTTGGGCAACTGATTGGCCCCACACCAAAAGGGTTACTATTTATAACCTAGTTTACTCTTTCATTCTATACTACTCATTCCACCGGCAAGAAGTCACATTCATTTTCCAATCCACCCCAAATGGGTAGCCTTTGTTAAATGTAATATTAAACATATTTAGCAGTTCTTTGATCTTTATGGGAAATAACAGGTAACTTTAAATGAAAGCCATTTTAGACCATTTTTGGATAAAATCCTATAGAATGGGACTCTGGACTTTGTTTAAAATGTAATATTAAAACATATTTAGAAGTCTTTGATTTATAGGAAAATAACAGGTAACTTCAAATGAAATAGGCTTATTTTAGCATTTATTGATAAAAATCCTTATAGAATGAGTTCTGGACTTAGAAAAATTCTTAACGGATGTTAAAATTTAAGATAACAGACAAAAATTTTATTTTTAAAACAAATAAAAATAAATAAAAATTGAATTAAAACATTTTCTAAACGAAATTAGACAATTTATCACATTTTTTAGTTCTCATAAATTTTCATTTTTAGTTCATAAATTTACAACTAACAACTGCACTTAAATAACATGCCGCTGTCAACTTGATAGTTTTACATGTGTTTATTAACAAATGTCACAGTGTTTAACCTTTTGCATAACAAACACAGTCAATCAAAAGATTTTAAAATTACAAGTTATTATTTGTATAATACATATTCAAACTTCATACAGCAGATAATACAATCTGGGATAACAATTAACCTTTTCTTTTTTTTAAAAATCCTAATTTTTATTCAGCGTATTTATGAAGGAACCATGGCACGTGCAGCTGATTGGTTAAAAAGTAAGATTACAGGCTGGGTTTTGATAACTTACCATTTGTATCACATTCAGATAGAAATTGATTTCAAATCAGGGTAAAGTGTTGTTTTTTTTTTTAACTCTAACATCCATAACCACAAAACGGCTGGAAGTCACATTTCGTTTTCTAATCTACTCCAATGATAGCCTTTGTGTTAAATGTAATATTAAATACTCTTTAGAAGTCTTTGCATTTAAGGGAAATAACTTGGTAACTTAAATGAAAAGGCCATTTTTAGCCATTTGATAAAATCCTTATAGGAATGGGGCTCTGGACTTAGAAAATTCTCAACAGGATGTTTGAGGTTAACCATAGCAATTTCTACAAATATGAATCAAAGAGGCTGATTATCATTAAAACAATTGAGCAAATTAAAAAGTTACAATAAATCAGGATTTATTCAATTTAGAAAAGGCTTACATTAATTGTTTAGAACCGTTATCTAACACTAATCAAAGGTTTAGAGTACATGATAATCATTTTTATTTTATTATTATTATAATTTCATTTAGGAATCAGGTTTATTTTCTTTCATACATTCTCAATCAAAATTGTCATTTTGAAAAAGCTTACAATTCGGACCTGGAATCAGAACAATTAACGAGTCATTGGAGACAGAATTGGAAAAACTCAGTTGGAATTACACTAATATATCAGCGGTCCCTAGGTACCGGGCCGCACAGAACATTAAATTTTTCTTCTTCTTTTTTTTTTTTTATTGATTATCAGTCTAAATGTTGATGTTTTTATTTTTGAAAGTTACTTTTGTGCCTCTTGACAGGTCTTGTCACGTGATAGGTCACAGCCGTTAACGCAAAGATAGCAAAATGAGTGAAAATCAAACATCTTTGGCGAGCTTCTTTGGAAAGGGGAAAAGGGAAAAGGCCCAATAAGGAGACTTGAAGAAAGAGTCTTACGACTTCCAAGAAAACAAATCCACATTTAAAAGGACAATACAGGTTCCTACTTAAAATGCATTATGAAAGCTGGTCCGTGAAAAATATTGTCTTAGATGAACCAGTCCTGGGCAAAAAAGGTGGGAACGCTGATATAGTGGGCCCTAGTTAGCCTGTAAAGTTATACAGTGCCACATTCCTTATAAATAGATTATGAAAAATCATAGTTTTATAATTATTTATATTATAGATTACTTAATGTGGAATATTTGTTATACCAAGGTGTGCTGGAAACTTATAAACTCGCATTGAGCGTGTGGTATAAAAGCCAGCCATCAACGCTTGAATATGTGGTTAGTTAACTATTTAATTCACTGATCTTGAAAGCCGTTTATTTGCAACATAGTCGCACTGATCAAATAGATCTGCAACCAAGGACTCTGCTCAACCAAGGATCATACCCAACACAAGGGACCACAAGGACAACCAAAACTATTCTTCTCTAAAAATCAGCCTCCACTAACACAATGGATCCTCCACTGTAAAGTGCTATTACCTGCAGCCTAAAAATTGGCCACAAAAATATAACACCTTAATTATATTAAAAGAGGAGTTGGAGTCGAAGGTGCCAATAGAGGAGTCAAAGTGGAAGGTTTTGTGTTCTGACTCTACCCAGCCCATATACAAATATTTTTGTTGTTAATATTCGAGTCTTAGAAAATATTATTTAGCAGTTGAGAAAAGATTTAAATTAGTTTTTGCCCTGATTAAAGGTTTTTTACAATATTATTTTAAATTCTATCAAATTTCTACTTTGAAAATGATTTTTAGTTATGTTTAAGGTGACCAAAAAGAATAGATATCATCTGCTATGAAGGGGCTTATAGCTTTTAATGTATATTATTGATGATTTGTATGGCATGTCAAACCATCTAGGGTTATTTTTATGCCTATAGGTTAGGGGATTGCATTCATTGTATGTTCAATATTTCTCTTAAGGCATATAATATATGATTGGAATAAAATCTGACATTCTTAACCACACATACAAGATTTGCATGTTTTTTTTTTTTTTTTTTTTTTAGAAGCCATTTTTGAATTAAAAGTATTATATCATTATTTATTTTTGCTTGAAGCAAGAATATAAAATAATATATACTTTATCAACCAACAATGTCTTTCTAAAAAAAACAACAAAAACACAAACATCCAAAAATCTTATTCACTTCGCGAAGGCATTAAAGGACTGTTTGTTATTTGTCACTGCAACGTCCCCGACCTATTATGGCTAGAGGCGTATAAGATCATTGCACAGGTTAATTTGACAGGATTATTCGGTGGTATCGTGGCCAAGGCAATATTGGCTCTGACTATGCCTGCTGAGGTCCCGGTTCGACTTTCTGTCGGAGGGAAATTTCGTTAGTATACATCGCTGATGAGACTTTATAAAGTCAAAACCCGTCTTGTACAATGTTTTACACACTGGATAATCCTTTCCAGGATTCCACTTGTCAATATTATTTTCTATAGTTTCGATTTTATGTGATATACGCATGTAATTGCCTTCAAGCAAATATATATATATGTTGTGTGTGTGTGTGTGTGTGTGTGTGTGTGGTTTTAGTTTATATTTATTTGCATTGGAACATTTTGTACCATTTGGTTTTTTGCTGCGTAGCAGTGATCAGGCAACTTAAGTGTTTTGAAAAATTATGTAAATGATATCTACTACCGCTTCTTCTAGTAATAGTGCCAACCAAACACATTGTTTATATATATATATATATATATTTATATAATCACATCACGCTGAGAAACGGTTCTCGTCCGATCACTGATGTTAAGCAGCATATACCTGGTCAGTACTTGGATGGGTGACCGCTTGGGAATTACCAGGGCTGTAAGCATTACTCTTTGGGGCTGGGTTAGCTCAGTCGGTTAGGCCGTTCGGCAGAAATCAACAAGGTTCCCTAGTTCGATTACCGGTCCTCGCCAACTCAGCGTATGAGTTAGCACAGGATCGTGCGGGTAAAGTAAGGAGCTGGTGGTAGATGTGGCGCTCCACCTCAAGATGCTAAAAACAATCTCCTTGGGTCTAGCGCATTGAAAAGGGATAGACTCCCTCGCTAACTGGCTGATACCGACTTACTTACTTTATATTATAAGGCTTTTTCTTTAAATAAGCAAATAATTATTTATTTTTATTTTACATTATGGACATTTACATGGATAATTTGAATCTTGCGTACTTTTAAACTCAAAAACTCAAATAATGTAAAAAAAAAAAAAAAAAAAAAAAAAGTTCTTATACAAAGTCTTTACATTTTAAAATATAAATAGGTTATAATTACCTTTAAAAAAGTTGTGAAAAAAAAAAAAATGATATGTTAGCACGGTGATTTTCAACTTAATAAACTCCACTTCATTTCTCTTAGTTTTCTTTATGTTTATCTTTATAAAGAGAAAAAAAAAAAAAAAAAAAAAAAAAAAGGTCACAATGCAAATAATTATTTAAATCAACAAGAATATTTTTATATTTACAAGAAAGTTAAAAAAAGAATAAGAAAAGAAAATGAGATTTTGAAAAGTACAAAAAGGTTTTGGCTTTTATTTATTTATTACAAGATGAATCATAAAAACGTGATTATATCTTAGTATATCAAGAAATGTTTGTCATGTACATTTCTAAATATACTAAAGAGGAAAATTTCAATTTAATCAAATAGAAATAAAAAAAACAATTATTTTACCCTAGTACAGTGGCAAAGGACAGTATTTTCTTTTCTTTTTTTTAACTTATTTGAGAACTTTTGTATTGTTTATAAAGCTACATTTTGATCATTTTACAGGGCCGGGTTAGCTCAGCGTAGGAGCTTCAACTAGAAACCACAGGTTCCTAGTTTGATACGGCCCTCACCAACTCAGCGTATGAGTAGCACAGGATCTTGTGCGGAAAGTAAGGCGCTGATGGTAGGTGGGGCGCTCCCCTCAGATGGCAAAAACATCTCCTTGGTCTAGCGCTAGTGAAAAGGGATAGACTCCCTCGTGATACAGATGAAGGAGAAGGTCTATTTTTTTCCAAACAGAAAAAAAAAAAAAAAAAAAAGAAAAGAAAAAAAGTTGTCAATATATCCATTAGATCAGTTTATTCTAGGAATAAGTAAGTCGACAGAGTGGCCTTTGTCGGTATCAGCCAGACGGCGAGGGAGTCTATCCCCCCTTTCACTAGCCAGGAAATTGTGTTTTTTGTGTCTTGAGGTGGAGTGCCACACCTACCAATCAGCTCCCCCCCACTTTACTGCACAGATCCCTGTGCTACTCATACGCTGAGTTAGCGAGGGCCGGTATTGAACACACTGAACCTTGTTGTTCTGAAAGCCGTTTTCTCTACCGACTTGAGCTAAGCCAGTCCTAATACACTGACCAATACCATTTAATATTACTCATGTAACTCTGATGATTCTAATTTATACATGTGGGTGTTCCCAAATGTCCAAAAGAAAAAACCACACCCTACGGAATCTATACCAACAAAACTACCTGACATATTTGCCACTTACACATCTCTCTAGTGTTGATACAGTTGAAGATTCATTATTTAGTTTGTCATTTTTTAAAAAAACAAAAAACAAACAAAGAGTAAAGTGTCCTCATTTTTGGCACTTCATTAAATGAACTAACCACACCAAAGTTGGACGTCCTCATACCATCCATCATGTCTTCTTGACATCATGGAATAGTTTCAGAATATCAGCTAAGAACAATTCAGACAATTCCATATTAGAATATCTGCTTTTTGTATTCCTAGCACTCGGCGTGGGGGGTCCAGTGCTTCAGCCCTGGACCATACAAGCTAATATTCATTGATCCCAGGAGCCATCCCCCCAGGCAACACTTGCCCCCTTGATTAAAGGGGCAGGGCTGGGTTTATTACCCGTGCCTGAGGCACCTCCTTAAGGGAATTGCCAATGGGATCAACGCATTTTGCACCACCACTCATGAGTCTCGGTTTGTGGGTTGTGGTTAATTGTTGCCAACCCGTGGGTACGTGATAAATATTCATCTTAGGAAGGCTGTATATCTTATTATAATGGAGATTCAGTGTCTGTATGTAACCCAAAACTACATCACTCCATTACAATGAGTAATTTATAGTCAAATCATTAATTACATAGAATAAATCTTATTTATTAACGATGTCTCTATGAAAATCTAAGTTAGATTTGCCTCAAAAGTTACTAATATATCCTGTTATTAGAGCGTTTAAAGCCCTGCAATGTGTCTTATTAGAATCACAAGAAATAAAGGTTTACTTATATTATGGTGTGGTTAATTTGCATACTGTTTTAACAAAACCGCGGTTTAATAACATAATTATTGGTGTTATTGTCTCTAATACTATTGTTTTATTCTCCACATATTAAAAGCAATCCTATGTATAATTTTATATTGAAATCAATTAGAATAGTAAAAAATAAGGTCATCTTTTTATTTCTTATTTAATTTTTTAGTCTTTGCTAGTATTATATATATATTATATACTATATATATATATATATATATATATATAATGACAAACTATGGAAATTGTACCAACGTCTGAACTCTTTAGGTGATTTTTCTTTTAAAAATTCCCAGGCCTGTTTTTTTTTTTCTTCCTTTGTCACTTTTTAGTTGGTTTATTTATTATTTGGCAGGAGAAGGGTGTTGGGGACAACTCTTATATAAATTAAAAATTATCTAAGTTACTGCAGTGACAGTAAATTGGTACTGTTTGTGTATTTCACATCTATTTAATAGATTCAGTCTCATTTGTCTTTAGATCACTGCCTAAGTCACAGTCATTTCAGGAATTAACTAAGTTTATCAATGAGTTTATAGTCAGTATTCATATTATATAAAAATAGTAAAAATTTCTATGAAATATCAATTGAATTACCCAACAGCACATGAGTTCAAATCCTGGACAAGGCCGTTGCATTTCATATTTAGTGCTAATACTCTTTGAAAAGCGTATGATCCAACTATTCTCCCTCCAGCTATAGGATAACTGGGCTTTTAAACCTTGGCCAGCAATTGGTCTATGGAGAAGGAAAACTCTGAATTCAAACCTGTTAAACTCTCCTTAAAAAATTGACCTTGTGTCACATTCTGCTTATGTGGAGGGGTTGGTAAATATATAAGTCAATATTACTAAAACTTGGAATGACAAATATTATAAACAATATATTTCAAAGTTGGGTTCAAAGTTACGTGATGGCTCCTGAAGACAAGAAGGTTCCAGAGCCCAACAAGAAACAACTTGAAGAGCGGAGAAGCACATTGGCCGAAACGTTTTGTACAGATACAATGAAGATCAAGAACAAGAAACAAATATATTCAATGTTCTCCAGAGATCCTAACAATAATCCCCGTCTTGTGATTTAAGAAAAAAATCTATTTTTATAACTGAAAAATTACAGTTAAATCACTAGCATTAATATTAACTAACAAGTAAAGCAATTAGAAATAAGTTAATAACATTAAATTAATGGAGTTTGAAATTATTACAAATTATATCTATGTGCCCACTGCCTTCTTGGGAGGTTTTTGTCAAACCGGGAACATTCTTGTGTTCGAAACATGGCGTAATGGATATATAAGGTTAAGCTAATACAGTCCTAAGTGGACAAAATCTGGAGGTTGCAGGTTCAATCTCGACATCACAGGCAACATATCATGACAGATATTGTAACATAGCTTAACACTTGTACCTGGTCATAATTAAATGGAAGGAGAAAAATGTGATTTTAGTTACATTATAGTAAATAGAGTAATCATAGTCTAATCGGATTAAATAATTGGTTGCGCTTTCAAATCTTCATGAATGACTTGGATGTTACAACAAGAACACCTGAGAAGGCTCGGCACGGCAATCAGCCAAAAACATTGTGTATACGATCCCAATAGATTAAATCAAGGGTTTGGTTCAAAGTTCGTGAAGCGTTCCAGAGTTTGACAAAAAAACACCTAATAAAGCCCGAAAGTCATATTGGCTGAAACGATGCGTATCTAAGTCTGAAAAATCTAAATATAAATATCGAAGCCCCATCTTTAAACAATTCAAACAAATTATTCTACAGTTTTCTACACTAAAGCTCCTGTATTATGTTGGTTTGTTTTACGGCATATCAACCTTAGTGGGTCATTAATGCCACATAAAGTTTTGAAATAAATTCTTCTTAATGGATTACTCAATTTTTTTTATAAATACATTTTTCTATTTAAACCCATAGATGGGACCCTAACAGGTACTACCCTGGGTCAGAGTGGACCAGGGAGCAATGATGAGAGTGGTGCTGAACATTCCTCAAACTCCAGAACTGAAACCTCACCATCAGATAGCGTTTAACATCTACCCAGACATGTAGACCCTCAGCCACTGCTT
Source organism: Doryteuthis pealeii (assembly GCA_023376005.1). Classification (NCBI taxonomy): domain Eukaryota; kingdom Metazoa; phylum Mollusca; class Cephalopoda; order Myopsida; family Loliginidae; genus Doryteuthis; species Doryteuthis pealeii. The sequence goes on along the minus strand of CM042171.1, from coordinate 60,080,658 downwards.
CTAACAACCCATATGATAAAAGGGTTGGGCTTGCCTAAGGGCCAATAGGGTTGGGACAATTCCTCATCTATTAGGTGCCAGTTGTGTATTCTAATAGCCCAGTAGACAGGGCTTATATTAGTGGGGTATCCCAAAAATGAATTACACTGTATGGGATGGCAAGGTAGGGGTTAGGACAGCTTTAGTTGTTCATAAATAAAAACCCTATAATTTATCAAGAAACTTTAGTTGTGACCCCAAATTTCACAGGGGACCATTTCACTCAAATACAGCGTCCCAGGAACACACTAAATTAAAAAGCTATCAGCATCACAGATCAAGGTCAGTATGTCAACTATCAAGCTGTTTCTAGGTAGATATAATCAGGTAAACCAAATAGCCCACGCACATAAAATTAATCCAAAGATAGTGGGTGGGTCTAGAGTTTTTTTTTTTTAAATTGGTAAAAGCTAAGACAAAACTCAGTGCTAATTTAAAAAACAGATTGAAAACTTATGAATCACCATTCTAATAGTTTAAACTTTATGAAAATGAAAATGTTTTGTACGCAAAAGACATTTTCAATAAAAAAAAAAAACTACAAACAAAACTACACATGGTTAATGATACCAAACAATCTACATAAATATCATAAAGATAACCATTGATTTAGAAAAAATTATGTGAGGATTTTTCTATTCAAGATAGATTATATCACAAAGAAATAGAAATACAACCACATATTAATCAGATCTTCTACAGTTCAACTTGTCTTTTTCCTGATAACTTCATCACACACAATATACAGAGATGCTGATAGTATGCATCCTGCGTCCCTGACACACGAAAATCTAAAAGGACTCTGTAGAATCAGATCATGTGCCAGTGTTTTTTTCTTTTTTCTTCTTCCACCATTTTTCAAAGCTAACTGGTAAATACTTTCAATAGTTTCTAGAATGAATTACCAGGATAGGTTACAGGTAGGGAGTTGGCTTTAGTTGGCGACCCATAACATTTTCCAGGGCCTCATTTCAAAACAAATATGTGATGTCTCAGACGCACTAATCAAAAATCTATAAACATCACTGTAGAAAACAGCAAAATATATTGATCAGATTTTCTACAGTTACAACTTTCTTTGCTGATAACTCATCACAAATAGTACGTGATAAAACATCTGTAATTCTACAAACATCATATTAAATACTTTATTTATAAATCAACCTTTCTGTCACTAGGGCACCATCTAATGCCTAAACAAAAAAAAAAAAAAAAAAAAAAAAATAAAAAAAAACAAAGCTCAAAAACACTAATTATCTATCAACACAAAAATTTATTTACATAAGACTCTCCAGAAATGACTACAGGTTTCTGTATCATGTCAGGATCTATAACAATATACATACATTACATACATACATACATATACACACACTAAAGAGTGCTGATAGGGTACGCTCCTGCATCCCCTGATGCATAAAAATCATATCCATGCAACCAGTTTTTTTTTTCTTCTTAGAATGAAAAAACAGGATAGGTTCCGCTCCCCTCTCTCTCCCAGATCATAAATAAAAACCTTTACAATTTATTAAGAACTTTAGTGGGACCCATAAGCATATGTGTGTGTCCAAAAGGACGCACTAAATTAAAAAGCTATAAGCACACTGTGTATTATATATATATATATATATATATAATATTATTATATATGGGTCTATCCATGTCAAAACAGCAGCAAAAAGTGAAATTCTGCACCCACTGACACCCGAATTACCTGAAATTTGGCACAAAGTCCCCTTCATGAGTTAGAAAAAGTGTGCCAAATTATTTTCGTCTTAAAACCTTACCGTTCCGAGTTTAGAGGGGGGGGGATATAATTTTCCTATTTTGCCTCAAATCAAGTCCGTGCGGTGTCGCAAATCTCTCAGTGTTCTTTTTATTTTAAAAAAAATTACTTTCATACATTCAATATTCTGAATTTGGTATGTAAGGGCAAATAAGGACTGTAGAATCCAAATATCCAACTATTTTACTCCTATACCTGATAGAAATTTTTTTTTGCCCACCCAAATGCATGACTCCAAATTCAATAACTTTTCACCTATGTAGCTACGGTCAGTCTATCGAAAATGTGTCCTCGTCAATTTCATAATATTTTTTTCCTAACATCTACTCCCGCCCTGCTAAAAGATTTTGTGTGGGAGCAAAGTCTATTTAGAAGATATGATACCTGTCGTGTATCAACTCTTAACATCCTATACTGCCTCATTCTACCTGACCGGAAGTCACGTTTGTTTCCCTAATCCACCCCAAATGATAGCCTTTGTTTAAAATGTTATATTAAACTATTTAGAAGTCTTTATTTTAAGGGAAAATAACAGTAATCTTTAAATGAAAAGACCATTTTTAGCATTTTTATATAGATCCTTAAGGAATGGACACTGGACTTTAAAAATTCTCAACAGAATGTTAAGAGTTAAAATCTATCAAACAATAAAACTTGGAAATGAATTCTATAAAGCAAAAAACCAGCTAAATTTAAATTAAAAAAGAGAAACCCAATGGAACAAAGCTAAAAAGATACTTTCTTTTCCTTAACAATTTGTTTCCTATAAAATATCCTTCACAAGTACTTTATGTTCCAAACTATGGCTTTCATCTTAGTTGGGTGTATTATTACTAGCAGCACGGAAATCCAACTCATATCATTACTGTTAATTATCTGCTTCGGAAACTCTCAAGTAAAAAATGTGCACATCTAGGACTCACTGGTTTCTTCTAGTAGTACAGAGGAAGATATTGATTAAACCAGAGGATTTTTTAGAAAGAAATATTCTACATACATTGATTCACATAACTGTTAATCTTTACAAAGCGTATTGTATTATTGAGACTCACCCCCCCCCAAAAAAAATAAAAAAAAAAAACAATTACTAAGTATCAAATAATAGTTTTAAAGAAAGAAGAAAAAAAAAAAAAGAGAAAAAAAGAAAATAATGCATTCAGTTCTTTTATAAAATTTTAGAGAAGGATGAATGAACAGACATTTAAATTAGATTAACATATTTCTAATGTAAAGTAAAGACGTCAGGGTAGAAAATTTCTCAACAGGATGTTAAGTGTTAACATCCTGTTGAGAAAATTTTTAAAGTCCAGATCCCCATTCCTATAAGGATTTATCAATAAACAGCTAAAAATGGCATTTTCGCATTTAAAGTTAGCTGTTAATTTCCCATAAATCAAAGACTACTAAATATGTTTAATATTACATTTAAACAAGGCTATCGTTTGGGGTAGATGAGAAAATGAATGTGACTCACAGCCGGGTGGAATGAGGTGGTATAGGATGTTAAGAGTTAAAGTCAGTGATCAACTAGACAGCGAAAGAATTATCCCCTTTTCACTTGCACTAGACCAAGGAGAGTGTTTTGGCATCTTAGATGGAGTGCCACACCTACCATCAGCTCCTCCCTGTGCTACTTATACACTGAGTTGGAAAGACCTGTATTGAACCTAGGAACCTTGTGCGTCCTAGTCAGACACTCTACCAACTGAGTAGTGTTGTCATTAAATAGCATTTACTGTCCTTACTATAATTTTTTAATTATATTGTGACAGGTTATATTAGAATCAATTTTTTTTTCTCTCTCTCTCTTAATTGGTCATTGTTTATTGAAAAAAAATTAATCCAATTCAGAAACACAAGGTCCCAGGTTCGATACCGGCCTTGCCAACTCAGCATTGATGTAGCATAGGGATCTTGTAGTTAAAGTTAGGAGCTGATGAGAGGTGTGGCACTCCACCTTCAGACACACAAAACAATCTCCTTGGTGAAAAAAGGGATAGACTCCCTCTCTGTCTGGTTGATACCGATTTTAGGCCACCTTGACGACTTTACTTTTATATTAAAAAATATCGTTAACCTGCAGATTGAAAACAAACGCTCTCTTTTCTTTTTGATAAAAGTAAAAATACAATTCAAAAAGAAAAAGAAAAGATTTGTGCTGTTTATTGTAGAAGGTAGAATCTTTAAAGTGATCGAAGTGTTGAAAGCTGTTAGTGAAATCTTCATGCTGAAGGTTGATTTGATGAATGATACTCCGCAGTTAAGTAAAAACCACTAAACATTGATAACAATCAAATGAAGATATTGAGAATAATCAATATTATAGAATGTGGGGAAACCACCCAACTCAAAATATCCAAATTCACCACTTGAAAAACCATTTCTATGAAGCTTGATTGTGTGGCTTTCAGACAAGTTAAATCAAAATACCTTCTCGTCTAGATTTACAGGATTTATTAATTTTAAAAATTATCAATAATTATTTTTCAAGCAATTTATAAATGGGCAGTGCAAAGAGAATACTTACATTATGGGAAGGCAAAAGATCATGGTGTAAGTGAAATGAATCATCACTTATTTATAATAAAGATTTATACAAAGATGATGCCAGGTGTGTGTGTAATATATATATATATATATATATAGTAAAAAAGTAAAGTCAACGGGCGGCCTGAAGTCAGTATCAGCCAGTCAGCGAGGAGTCTATCCCCTTTTCAATTAGCGCTAGACCAAGGAGATTGTTTTTTTTTAGCATCTGAGGTGGGGCGCCACACCTACTATCAGCTCCTTACATTACCGCACAGATCCCTGTGCTACTCATACGCTGAGTTTGTGGGGACTGATTCGAACTAGGAACCTTTGTGGTTTCTAGCCGAACGCTCTACAGACTGAGCTAACCCGGCTCCTATATATATATAAAGAGTTGTTATGGGTCCAACGGGAGAAAATTAAATTTTTATTAAAAAAAGAAGGTTCGCAAAATGGATTATATTTTTTAAAAACTTTTTTATTATTATTTTTACATTAGCAACATGTTTTTCTGATATCTTCTCAGGCATTAACCACATTTTGTGCTGAATATGGAGAATATATATATATATATATTTTTTATTTTTAAAAATCAGAAGATTATATGAAACTATAAAAACTTTTGATTTTAAAAAATAAAAATTTTATTTTTTAACACAGAAACATGCATTTTTTAAAAATTCCAGCATTGAATAATAAATGCTGTGAAATTTTATTCTGAGAAGAGAAAAAATCTAATTTTTTGTGTTTATGGCTGTTGGAAGCAAAATACTGTTTTAACTCGCCGCTAAAAGTAATTCAAGGGATAAAATGCATAAAAAAATTACATATTTAGAAAGATTATTTTATTTTCTTATCCAAACTATATTTAAATATTTAAGATTGCGACCAGTAAAACACTAGTAATGTGATTTTAAACCGATTAAGTCGGAATTTGGTAATGTCAACCACAATTCAACGAAACTGCTGGCATTGCTAAATGCCACACACACACAAACACACACACACACACACACAAAGATGCTGATAGGTACGCATCCTGCATCACTGATGCCACAAAAAACCTAAAAGACAGTAAAATCATATTCTAGCATTCCATGTTTTTCTTTTACCTTGCTAACCGATCCGTGTGTAATTTCATTCTAAGAAACTATTGAAATGTATTACAGATAGCTTGGTGAGGAAAGAAGGAAAAGAAAAACACTGGGATGCATAGATATGATTTTACTGTCCTTTTAGGTTTTTTGTGCATCAGTGTGCAGATGCGTACCTATCAGCATCTTTGTGTGTGTGTGTGTGTTGTGTGTGTGTGTGTGTGCATATTAGCAATGCCAGCAGTTTCGTTGATTGTGTTGGACATTACCCAAATTCCGACCTTTAATCGGGTTTAAATCACATTTACTAGTGTTTTTACTGGTCCCAATCTTAAAAATATTTATATAGTTGGAAAGAAAATAAAATAATCTTTCTAAATATGTAATTTTTATGCAATTTATCCCTTGAATTACTTTTTACGGCGAGTTAAAACAGTATTTTGCTTCCAACAGCCATAAACACAAAAAATTAGATTTTTTCTCTTCTCAGAATAAAATTTACACAGCATTTATTATTCAATGCTGGAATTTTTAAAAAAATGCATGTTCTGTGTTAAAAATAAAATTTTTATTTTTTAAAATCAAAAGTTTTATAGTTCATATAATGCTTCTGATTTTTTAAAATAAAAAATATATATATATATATATCTCCATATTCAGACACAAAATGTGGTTAATGCCTGAAGAAGATATCAGAAAAACATGTTGCTAATGTAAAATAATAATAAAAAAGTTTTTAAAAATATAATCCATTTTGCGAACCTTCTTTTTTTTAATAAAATATTTAATTTTCTCCCGTTGGACCCATAACAACTCTTTATATATATATAGGAGCCGGGTTAGCTCAGTCTGTAGAGCGTTCGGCTAGAAACCACAAGGTTCCTAGTTCGATTCCAGTCCCCACCAACTCAGCGTATGAGTAGCACAGGGATCTGTGCGGTAAAGTAAGGAGCTGATAGTAGGTGTGGCGCCCCACCTCAGATGCTAAAAAAAACAATCTCCTTGGTCTAGCGCTATTGAAAAGGGGATAGACTCCCTCGCTGACTGGCTGATACTGACTTCAGGCCGCCCCGTTGACTTTACTTTTTACTATATATATATATATATATATATTACACACACACCTGGCATCATCTTTGTATAAAATCTTTATTATAATAAGTGATGATTCATTTCACTTACACCATGATCTTTTGCCTTCCATAATGTCAAGTATTCTCTTTGCACTGCCCATTATAAATTGCTTGAAAAATAATATATTGATAATTTTTAATTAATAAATCCTGTAAATCTAGACGAGAAGGTATTTGATTTAACTTGTCTGAAAGCCACACAATCAAGCTTCAATAGAAATGGTTTTTCAATGGTGAATTTGGATATTTTGAGTTGGGTGTTTCCCCACATTCTATAATATTGATTATTCTCAATATCTTCATTTGATTGTTATCAATGTTTAGTGGTTTTTACTTAACTGCGGAGTATCATTCATCAAATCAACCTTCAGCATGAAGATTTCACTAACAGCTTTCAACACTTCGATCATTTTAGATTCTACCTTCTACATAAACAGCACAAAATCTTTTCTTTTTCTTTTTGAATTGTATTTTTACTTTTATCAAAAGAAAAGAGAGCGTTTGTTTTCAATCTGCAAGGTTAACGATATTTTTAATATAAAAGTAAAGTCGTCAAGGTGGCCTAAAATCGGGTATCAACCAGACAGAGAGGGAGTCTATCCCCTTTTTCACCAAGGAGATTGTTTTTGTGTCTGAGGTGGAGTGCCACACCTATCATCAGCTCCTAACTTTACTACACAGATCCCTATGCTACTCATATGCTGAGTTGGCAAGGGCCGGTATCGAACCTGGGACCTTGTGGTTCTGAATTGGATTAATTTTTTTTCAATAAACAATGACCAAATTTAAGAGAGAGAGAGAAAAAAAAATGAAATTCTAATATAACATGTCACAATATAATTAAAAATGATTATAGTAAAAGTAAATGCTATTTAATGACAAACACTACTCAGTTGGTAGAGTGTCTGACTAGGAACCACAAGGTCCTAGGTTCAATACAGGTCTTTCCCAACTCAGTGTATAAGTAGCACAGGGAGGAGCTGATGGTAGGTGTGGCACTCCATCTAAGATGCCAAAACACTCTCCTTGGTCTAGTGCAAGTGAAAAGGGGATAGATTCTTTCGCTGTCTAGTTGATACTGACTTTAACTCTTAACATCCTATACCACCTCATTCCACCCGGCTGTGAGTCACATTCATTTTCTCAATCTACCCCAAACGATAGCCTTTGTTTAAATGTAATATTAAACATATTTAGTAGTCTTTGATTTATGGGAAATAACAGCTAACTTTAAATGAAAATGCCATTTTTAGCTGTTTATTGATAAATCCTTATAGGAATGGGGATCTGGACTTTAAAAAATTCTCAACAGGATGTTAACACTTAACATCCTGTTGAGAATTTTCCTACCCTGACGTCTTTACTTTTACATTAGAAATATTGTTAATCTTAATTTAAATGTCTGTTCATTCATCCATTCTCTTAAAATTTTATAAAAGAACTGAATGCATTATTTTCTTTTTTCTCTTTTTTTTTTCTTCTTTTCTTTAAAACTATTATTGATACTTAGTAATTGTTTTTTTTTTTTTTTTTGTTGGGGGGGGTGAGTCTCAATAATACAATACGCTTTGTAAAGATTAACAGTTATGTGAATCAATGTATGTAGAAATATTTCTTTCTAAATCCTCTGGTTTAATCAATATTCTTCTCTGTACTACTAGAAGAAACCAGTGAGTCTAGATGTGCACATTTTTACTTGAGAGTTCCGGAAGCAGATAATTAACAGTAATGATATGAGTTGGATTTCCGTGCTTGCTAGTAAATAATACACCCAACTAAGATGAAAGCCATAGTTTGGAACATAAAAGTACTTGTGAAGGATATTTTATAGGAAACAAATTGTTAAGGAAAAGAAAGTATCTTTTTAGCTTTGTTCCATTGGGTTTCTCTTTTTAATTTAAATTTTACTGTTTTTGCTTTATAGAATTCATTTCCAAGTTTTATTGTTTGATAGATTTTAACTCTTAACATTCTGTTGAGAATTTTATAAGTCCAGTGTCCCATTCCTATAAGGATCTATAAAAAAAATGCTAAAAATGGTCTTTTCATTTAAGATTACCTGTTATTTTCCCTTAAAATAAAGACTTCTAAATATGTTTAATATTACATTTTAAACAAAGGCTATCATTTGGGGTGGATTAGGGAAACAAACGTGACTTCCGGTCAGGTAGAATGAGGCAGTATAGGATGTTAAGAGTTGATACACGACAGGTTCATATCTTCTAAAATAGACTTTGCTCCCACACAAAATTCTTTTTAGGCAGGCATAGTAGATGTTAGGAAAAAAATATTATGAAAATTGACGAGGACACATTTTCGATAGACTGACCGTAAGCTACATAGGTGAAAAGTTATTGATTTTGGAGTCATGCATTTGGGTGGGCAAAATAAAATTTTCTATCAGGTATAGGAGTAAAATAGTTGGATATTTGGATTCTACAGTCCTTATTTGCCTTACATACCAAATTTCAGAAATATTGAATGTATGAAAGTATATTTTTTTTTAAATAAAAAAAGAAACACTGAGATTTTGCGACACCGCACGGACTTGATTTTGAGGCAAAATAGGAAAATTATATCCCCCCCCCTCTAAAATCGGAACGGTAAGGTTTAAGACAAAATAATTTGGCACACTTTTCTAACTCATGAAGGGGAACATTTGTGCCAAATTTCAGGTAATTCGGTGTCAGTGGGTGCAGATTTCAACTTTTTGCTGCTGTTTTGACATGGAATGACCCATATATATATATATATATATATATATATATATATATATAATACACAGTGATGCTTATAGCTTTTTAATTTAGTGCGTCCTTGGACACACACATATGCTTTAAATGGGTCCCAACTAAAGTTTCTTAATAAATTGTAAGGTTTTTATTTATGATCTGGGGAAACAACTAAAGCCAACTCCTACCTTGTAACCTATCCTGTGTTTTTCATTTCTAAGAAGAAAAAAAAACACTGGGTTGCATGGATATGATTTTTATGCATCAGGGATGCAGGAAGCGTACCTATCAGCATCTTTATGTGTGTGTATATGTATGTATGTATGTATGTATGTATATTTGTTTATAGATCCTGACATGATACAGAACCTGTAGTCATTTCTGGAGAGTCTTATGTAAATAATTTTGTGTTTGATAGATATATAGTGTTTTTTAACTGTTGTTTTTTTTTTTTTTTTTTTTTTTTTTTTTTTGTTGTAGGCATTAGATGGTGCCTAGTGACAGAAAAGTTGATTTATAAAAATAAAGTATTTAATATGATTTTGTAGAATTACAGATGTTTTAATCACATACTATTTGTGATGAGTTATCAGCAAAGAAAGTTGAACTGTAGAAAATCTGATCAATATAGTTTTGCTGTATTTCTACAGTGATGTTGATAACTTTTTGATTTAGTGCGTCCTGAGACACACATATTTGTTTTGAATGAGGCCCCTGGAAAATGTATGGGTCCCAACTAAAGCCAACTCCTACCTTGTAACCTATCCTGTGTAATTCATTTCTAAGAAACTATTGAAATGTATTTACAGTTAGCTTGAAATGGTGGAAGAAGAAAAAAAAAAAAACACTGGGACACATGGATCTGATTCTACAGAGTCCTTTTAGATTTTCGTGTGTCAGGGACGCAGGATGCATACCTATCAGCATCTCTGTATATTGTGTGTGATGAGTTATCAGAAAAGCAAGTTGAACTGTAGAAGATCTGATTAATATAGTGTTGTATTTCTATTTCTTTGTGATATATCTATCTTGAATAGGAAAATATCCTCAGCATATCTAAATCAGATGGTTATCTTTAATGATATTTCATGTAGATGTTTGGTATCATTAACCATTGTAGTTTTGTTTGTAGTTTTTTTTTTTTTTATTGAAAATGTCTTTGCGTACAAAACATTTTCATTTTCATAAAGTTAACTATTAGAATGGTGATTCATAAGTTTTCAAATCTGTTTTTAATTAGCAACTGAGTTTTGTCTTTTAAGCTTTTTACCAATTTAAAAAAAAAACTCTAGACCCACCCACTATCTCTTGGATTAATTTTATGTGGTGGGCTTATTTGTTTACCTGATTATATCTACCTAGAAACAGCTTGATAGGTGACATACTGAACCTTGATCTGTGATGCTGATAGCTTTTTAATTTAGTGTGTCCTGGGACGCATGTATTTGATTTGAATGAGTCCCTGTGAAATTTGGTGGGTCACAACTAAAGTTTCTTGATAAATTATAGGGTTTTTATTTATGAACAACTAAAGCTGTCTAACCCCTACCTTGCATCCCATACAGTGTAATTCATTTTTGGGATAACCCAACTAATATAAGCCCTGTCTACTGGGGCTATTAGAATACACCAACTGCACCTATATGATTGTCCCAACCCTATTGCCCTTATGGCAAGCCCCAACCCTTTTTATCATATGGGTGCTAGAAGGCAGTGGCTGAGGGTCTACATGTCCTGGGTATGATGTTAAACGCTATCTGATGGTGAGGTTTCAGTTCTGGAGGTTTGAGGAATGTTCAGCACCACTTCATCATTGCTCCCTGGTCCACTCTGACCCGGAGTGGTAGTACCTGTTAGGGTCCCATCTATGGGTTAAATAGAAAAATGTATTTATAAAAAAAAAATTGAGTATCCATTAAGAATGAATTTATTTCAAAACTTTATTGGCATTAAATGACCCACTAAGGTTGATATGCCGTAAAACAAACCAAACCAATATACCAGGAGCTTTAGTGTAGAAAACTGTAGATATAATTTGTTTGAATTTTTTAGATGAGGGCTTGATAATTTATATTTAGATTTTTCAGACTTATATACGCATCGTTTCAGCCAATATGACTTCTGGCTTTATTAAGGTGTTTTTTGTCAAACTCTGGAACCTTCACAGAACTTTGAACCAAACCCTTTATTTAATCTATTGGGATCGTATACACAATGTTTTGGCTGATGTGCTCTCCAGCCTTCTTCAGGTGTTTCTTGTTTAACATCCAAGTCATCATGAAGATTTGAACCCAACCAATTATTTAATCCATTACTATGATTACTCTATTTACTATAATTAACTAAAATCCATTTTTCTCCTTCCATTAATTATGACCAGGTACAAGTGTTAAGCTATGTTAAATATCTTATGATATTTTTGCCTGTAGTCATGATTGAACCTGCAACCTCCAGATTATTGTCACTTAGGACTGTATTAGCTTAACCCTTATATATCCATTACGCCATGTTTCCAACACAAGAATGTTCCCGAGTTTGACAAAAAACTCCCAAAGAAGGCCAGTGGGCACATAGATATAATTTGTATAATTTTCAAACTCCATTAATTTTAATAGTTATTAACTTATTTCTAATTGCTTTACTTGTTAGTTAATATTAATGCTAGTGATTTAACTGTAATTTTTCAGTTATGAAAATAGATTTTTTTCTTAAATCACAAGACGGGGATTATTTTAGGAATCTCTGGAGAACATTGAAATATATTTGTATTCTTGTTCTTATCTTCATTGTTATCTGTACAACGTTTCGGCCAATGTGCTCTCCGGCCTTCTTCAGTTGTTTCTTGTTGGGCTCTGGAACCTTCTTGTCTTAATCAGGAGCCATCACGTAACTTTGAACCCAACTTTGAAATATATTGTTTATAATATTTGTCATTCCAAGTTTTAGTAATATTGACTTATATATTTACCAACCCCTCCACATAAGCAGAATGTGACACAAGGTCAATTTTTTAAGGAGAGTTTAACAGGTTTGAATTCAGAGTTTTCCTTCTCCAAGACCAATTGCTGGGCCAAGGTTTAAAAGCCCAGTTACCTATAGCTGGAGGGAGAATAGTTGGATTCATACCTTTTCAAAGAGTATTAGCACTATATGAAATGCAAACGGCCTTGTCCAGGATTTGAACTCCTGTTGCTGTTGGGTAATTCCAATTGATATTTCATAGAATTTTACTATTTTTATATAATAATGATACTGACTATAAACTCATTGATAAACTTAGTTAATTCCTGAAATGACTGTGACTTAGGCAGTGATCTAAAGACAAATAGAGACTGAATCTATTAATAGATGTGAAATACACAAACAGTACCATTTACTGTCACTCATGTAACTTAGATAATTTTAATTTATATATAGAGTTGTCCCCAACCCTTCTCCTGCCATAATATATAATAAACCAACTAAAAAGTGTACAAAGGAAGAAAAAAAAAAACAGGCCTGGGAATTTTTAAAAGAAAAATCACCTAAAGAGTTCAGACAGTTGGTACATTTCCATAGTTTGTCATTATATATATATATATATATATATATATATATATATATATATATATATATACTAGCAAAGACTAATAAAATTAAATAAGAAAGTAAAAAGATGACTTATTTTTACTTTATTCTAATTGATTTCAATATAAAATTATACATAGGATTGCTTTTAATATGTTGGAGAATAAAACAATAATATTAGAGAACAATAACACCAAATAATTATGTATTAAACCCGGTTTTGTTAAAACCAGTATGCAAATTAACCACACCATATATAATGTAAACCTTTATTTCTTGGTGATTTATAAGACACATTGCAGGGCTTTAAACGCTCTAATAACAGGATATATTAGTAACTTTTGAGGCAAATCTAACTTAGATTTTCATAGAGACATCGTTAATAAATAAGATTTATTCTATGTATTAATGATTTTGACTATAAATTACTCATTGTAATGGAGTGATGTAGTTTTGGTTACATACAGACACTGAATCTCCATTATAATAAGATATACAGCCTTCCTAAGATGATATTTATCACGTACCCCACGGGTTAGGCACAATTAACCACAACCCACAAACCGAGACTCATGAGTGGTGGGTGCAAAAAATGCGTTGATCCCATTGGCATTCCCCTTAAGGAGGGTGCCTCAGGCACTGGGTAATAAACCCAGCCCTGCCCCTTTAAATCAAGGGGGCAAGTGTTGCCTGGGGGGATGGCTCCCTGGGATCAATGATATTAGCTTGTATGGTCCAGGGCTGAAGCCACTGGACCCCCCACCCGAGTGCTAGGATACAAAAAGCAGATATTCTAATATGGAATTGTCTGAATTGTTTCTTAGCTGATATTCTGAAACTATTCTCATGATGCAAGAAGACATGATGATGGTATGAGGACGTCCACTTTGGTGTGGTTAGTTCATTTAATGAAGTGCCAAATGAGGACACTTTACTCTTTGTTTGTTTTTTGTTTTTTTTAAATGACAAACTAAATAATGAATCTTCAACTTGTATCAACACTAGAGAGATGTGTAAGTGGCAAATATGTCAGGTAGTTTGGTTGGTATAGATTCCTGTAGGGTGTGGTTTTTCTTTTGGACATTTGGGAACCACCCACATGTATAAATTAGAATCATCAGAGTTACATGAGTAATATTAAATGGTATTGTCAGTGTATTAGGACTGGCTTAGCTCAGTCGGTAGAGAAAACGGCTCAGAACAACAAGGTTCAGTGTGTTCAATACCGGCCCTCGCTAACTCAGCGTATGAGTAGCACAGGGATCTGTGCAGTAAAGTGGGGGGGGAGCTGATGGTAGGTGTGGCACTCCACCTCAGACACAAAAAACACAATTTTCCTGGCTAGTGAAAGGGGGATAGACTCCCTCGCCGTCTGGCTGATACCGACAAAAGGCCACTCTGTCGACTTACTTATTCCTAGAATAAACTGATCTAATGGATATATTGACAACTTTTTTTCTTTTTCTTTTTTTTTTTTTTTTTTTTCTTGTTTGGAAAAAATAGAACCTTCTCCTTCATCTGTATCAGCGAGGGAGTCTATCCCCTTTTCACTAGCGCTAGACCAAGGAGATTGTTTTTGCATCTGAGGTGGAGCGCCCCACCTACCATCAGCGCCTTACTTTACCGCACAGATCCCTGTGCTACTCATACGCTGAGTTGGTGAGGGCCGGTATCAAACTAGGAACCTTGTGGTTTCTAGTTGAACGCTCTACCGACTGAGCTAACCCGGCCCTGTAAAATGATCAAAATGTAGCTTTATAAACAATACAAAAAGTTCTCAGAATAAAGTTAAAAAAAAGAAAAGAAAATACTGTCCTTTGCCACTGTACTAGGTAAAATAATTGTTTTTTTTCTTTCTATTTTGATTAAATTGAAATTTTCTCTTAGTATATTAGAAATGTACATGACAAACATTTCTTGATATACTAAGATATAATCACGTTCTTTATGATTATCATCTTGTATAAATAAATAAAAGCCAAACCTTTTTGTACTTTTCAAAAATCTCATTTTCTTTTCTTATTCTTTTTTTAACTTTCTTGTAAATAAAAATATTCTTTGTTGATTTAAAATAATTATTTGCCATTGTGACCTTTTTTTTTTTTTTTTTTTTTTTTTTTTTTTTTTCTCTTTAAAGATAAACATAAAGAAAACTAAAGAGAAATGAAGTGGAGTTTATTAAGTTGAAAATCAACCGTGCTAACATATCATTTTTTTTTTTCACAACTTTTTTAAAGGTAATTATAACCTATTTATATTTTAGTAAATGTAGACTTTGTATAAGAAACTTTTTTTTTTTTTTTTTTTTTTTTTTACATTATTTGAGTTTTGAGTTTAAAAGTACCAGATTCAAATTATCCATGTAAATGTCCAATCTGTAAAAATAAAAAATAAATAATTAATTTGCTTATTTTAAAGAAAAATAGCCTTATATATAAAGTAAGTAAAGTCGGTATCAGCCAGTTAGCGAGGGAGTCTATCCCCTTTTCAATGGCGCTAGACCAAGGAGATTGTTTTTAGCATCTGAGGTGGAGCGCCACATCTACCACCAGCTCCTTACTTTACCGCACAGATCCCTGTGCTACTCATACGCTGAGTTGGCGAGGACCGGTATCGAACTAGGAACCTTGTGATTTCTAGCCGAACGCTCTACCGACTGAGCTAACCCAGCCCCAAAGAGTAATGCTTACAGCACCTGGTATTCCCAAGCGGTCACCCATCCAAGTACTGACCAGGCTATATGCTGCTTAACATCAGTGATCGGACGAGAACCGGTGTTCTCAGCGTGATGTGATATATATATATATATATATATATATATAAACAATGTGTTTGGTTGGCACTATTTTACTAGAAGAAGCGGTAGTAGATATCATTTACATAATTTTCAAAACACTTAAGTTGCCTGATCACTGCTACGCAGCAAAAAACCAATGGTACCAAAATTGTTCCAATGCAAATAAATATAAACTAAAACACACACACACACACACACACACACACACACATATATATATATTTTTGCTTGAAGGCAATTACAATGCGTATATCACATAAAATTCGAAAACTATAGAAAATAATATTGACAAGTGAATCCTGGCAAAGGATTATCCAGTGTGTAAAACATTGTACAGACGGTTTTGACTTTATTAAGTCTCATCAGCGATGTATACTAACGATTTCCCTCCGACAGAAATCGAAACCGGGACCTCAGCAGGCATAGTCAGAGACCATATTGCCTTGGCCACGATACACACCGAATAATCCCTGCAAAATTAACCTGTCAATGATACTTATACGCCTCTACCATAATAGGTACGGGGACGTTGAGTGAACAATAACAAACCAGTCTTTATGCTCTTCGGCGAAGTGAATAAGATTTTTGGATGTTTGGTGTTTTTTTGTTTTTTTTAGAAGCATTGTTGGATAAAGTATATATTATTTATATTTTGCTTCAAGCTAAAATATAAATAATGATATATACTTTATTCAACAATGCTTCTAAAAAAAAAAAAAAAAAAAAACATCCAAAAATCTTGTATGTGTGGTTAAGAATGTCAGATTTATTCCAATCATATATATATATGCCTTAAGAGAAATATTGAACATACAATGAATGCAATCCCCTAACCTATAGGCATAAAAATAACCCTAGATGGTTTGACATGCCATTAAAATCAATCAATAATATACATTAAAGCTATAAGCCCCTTCATAGCAGATGATATCTATTCTTTTTGGTCACCTTAAACATAACTAAAAATCATTTTCAAGTAGAAATTGTGATAGAAATTTTAAAATAATATTTGATAAAAAAAACCCATTTAATCAGCAAAACTAATTTAAATCCTTTTCTCAACTGCTAATATATTTTCTAAGACTCGAAATATAACAACAAAATATTATTTGTAATAGGGCTGTAGAGTCAGAACACAAAACCTTCCACTTTGACTCCTCTATTTTTGGCACCTTCGACTCCAACTCCTCTTTTATATAATTAAGTGTTATGATTTTTGTGGCCATTTTTAGGCTGCAGGTAATAGCACTTTACAGTGGAGAGATCCATTGTGTTAAGTGGAGGCTGATTTTTAGAGAAGAATAGTTTGGTTGTTCCTTGGTGTCCCTTAGTGTTGGGTATGATCCTTTGGTTGAGCAGAGTCCTTGGTTGCAGATCTATTTATCAGTGGCGACTATGTGCAAATAAACGGCTTTCAAGATCAGTGATTAAATAGTTAACTAACCACATATTCAAGCTGTTGATTGGCTGGCTTTATTCCACACGCTCATGCCGAGTTTATAAGTTTCCAGCACACCTTGTATACCAAAATATTCCAACATTAAGTAATTATAATATAATAGATATAAAACTATGATTTTTATAATCTATTTATAAGGAATGTGCACTGTATAACTTTACAGGCTAAACTAGGGCCATATATAGCAGCGGTCCCCAACCTTTTTTGCGCCATGGACTGGTTTCATCTAAGACAATATTTTCACGGACCAGCTTTCATATGCATTTTAAGTAGGAATCCTGATATTGTCCTTTAAATGTGGATTTTGTTTTCTTGGAAGTCGTAGACTCTTCTTCAGTCTCCTCATTGGGCCTTTTCCCTTTTCCCCTTTCCAAAGAAGCTCGCCAAAGATGTTTGATTTTCACTCATTTTTGCTATCTTTTGCGTTAACGGCTGGTGACCTATCACGTGACCAAGACCTGTCAAGAGGCACAAAAGTAACTTTTCAAAATAAAACATCAACATTTAGACTGATAATCAATAAAAAAAAAAAAGAAGAAGAAAAATTTAAATGTTCTGTGCGGCCCGGTACCTAGGGACCGCTGATATATAGTGTAAATTCAACTGGAGTTTTTCCAATTCTGTCTCCAATGACTCGTTAATTGCTTCTGATTCCATGGTCCTGAATTGTAAGCTTTTTCAAATGACAATTTTGATTGAGATGTATGAAGAAAATAAACCTGATTCCTATGAATTATATAATAATAAAATAAAAATGATTATCATTGTACTCTAAACCTTTGATTAGTGTTAGATACGTTTCTAAAACAAATTATAATGTAAGCCTTATCTAAATTTGAATAAATCCTGATTATTGTACTTTTTAATTTGCTCCAATTGTTTTAATGATAATCACTTTTGATTCATATTTTGTAGAAATTGCTATGGTTAACTCTTAACATCCTGTTGAGAATTTTCTAAGTCCAGAGCCCCATTCCTATAAGGATTTATCAAAAATGGCTAAAAATGGCCTTTTCATTTAAAGTTACCAGTTATTTCCCTTAAATCAAAGACTTCTAAATATATTTAATATTACATTTAAACAAAGGCTATCATTTGGAGTAGATTAGAAAAACGAATGTGACTTCCAGCCGGGTGGTATGGGATGTTAAGAGTTAAAAAAAAAAACAAACACTTTACCCTGATTTGAAATCAATTTCTATCTGAATGTGATATCACTGGTAGTTATCAAACCCAGCCTGTAATCTTACTTTTTAACCAATCAGCTGCACGTGCCATGTTCCTTCATAAATACGCTGAATAAAATTAGGATGTTTAAAAAAAGAAAAAGGTTAATTGTTATCCCAGATTGTATTATCTGCTGTATGAAGTTTGATATGTATTATACAAATAATAACTTGTAATTTAAATCTTTTGATTGACTGTGTTTGTTATGCAAAAGGTTAAACACTGTGACATTTTGTTAATAAACACATGTAAAACTATCAAGTTGACACGGCATTGTTATTTAAGTGCAGTTGTTAGTTGTAAATTTATGAAAACTAAAAATGAAAATTTATGAGAACTAAAAATGTTAAATAATTTGTCTAAATTTCTGTTTAGAAAATGTTTTAATTCAATTTTTTTATTTATTTTTATTTGTTTTAAAATAAAATTTTTGTCTGTTATCTTAAATTTTAACATCCTGTTAAGAATTTTCTAAGTCCAGAACTCCATTCCTATAAGGATTTATCAATAAATGACTAAAAAAATAGCCTTTTCATTTGAAGTTACCTGTTATTTCCTATAAATCAAAGACTTCTAAATATGTTTAATATTACATTTAAACAAAGTCCAGAGTCCCATTCCTATAAGGATTTATCCAAAAATGGCTAAAAATGGCCTTTTCATTTAAAGTTACCTGTTATTTCCCATAAATCAAAGACTGCTAAATATGTTTAATATTACATTTAAACAAAGGCTACCATTTGGGGTGGATTAGGAAAATGAATGTGACTTCTTGCCGGGTGGAATGAGGTAGTATAGAATGTTAAGAGTTAAACTATGGTTATAAACTAGTTAACCCTTTTGGTGTGGAGGGCCAATCAAGTTGCCCAAATATACTTAATGCATGAGAGTGAAGGATATAGCCTTATTGTCCCTTTTGCAAGACACGAGGCATAAAATTTCACTATCTGATGAACTATACAGGAGGGCTGAACTTTTGTTTACCAAGTCGGAAAAAGAAATCGGTTTTCTTTTTACCTTCCTGCAAAAGGATCTCTTATTGTCTGATCTTACAACCATACTATCAAATTATTCTGATTTACTAACAGAAAAACATAGAAAGGTTATCGAGCTCTATTTCCTGGAGAAGGATACAGGGCTGAGAGATTTGTTAGTTTTTAGAGCAAATTCTGAACCGCCAAGATGTACTGATGATAGATCTTAGTCTTCTTTACTTCAAAATGTTAGATTTTAAACAATATACCCCCCCCCCCAAAGTATGTCCTGGGAATGACGTTAAACTCCATGGTGAGGTTCCAGTTTTGGGGATTGTGGAGCAATCATCACCATTGCTCCCTGGTCCACTCTGATCCAGAGTGGTAGTACCTGTTAGGGTCCCATCTATGGGTTAAATAGAAAAATGTATTTATAAAAAAAAAAAATTGAGTATCCATTAAGAATAACTTTATTTCAAAACTTTATCAGCATTAAATGACCTGCTGAGGTTGATATGCCGTAAAACAAACCAAACCAACCCCTCCCTGCCCTAGTACCTCTTGTTTGATATGCCCTAGAATTTATTTTAAAAAAAAAAAAACAATTATTACTTCTAAAACTTGTGTAAGGCAGTCATTTTTAGATGTATCAGTGGATAAAAAAAAATCTGTTATAAAAACAGTTGTGAGATAATCTTTAGTTTTAATAAGAACTCAACAGAAAACAAAATAAAAAACCCCGAATGAGTCAAGATAATAAATATTGGGAAGTGCTCAATATGTTTTTGTAAAGTCAGTTTAGAAACCAAATCAGCCCCCAAAAATTAACTACCTAAGTTTCACCAAATGGATTATCAGGATAATTTATATTAACACAAGTTTAGATTTTTCTGTCTATGCCTAAAGACACATATATATATATATATATATATATATATATATATATATATATATATATATATATATATATATACACCTCATAAACATCCAAAATAATAGAATTAGGTTGTATATACAAGGTGTGTCGAAAGTATTGAGATTGAAGCTAGTCTAGAAAGGAACAAGTCATTATGTCCCGATTATGCCTTGGTCATACAAAACTAACACACTCTTATATACTCGAACAACAACCACAATGTGAAACATGTCAAACACCCCTGACAGTTAAACACTTATTCATGGAATGCAGATTCTTTGCTTACATCAGAAACCGTTATTTTAAAGCAAACAATATGAAAGATCTGTTTGAAAGTGTTAACATAGAGGATATTTTCTCCTTTTTGAGGGAAATAAAATTATACCATAGAATATAGACATGAAACAAATCAATGCCATACAATATAATCCCTAATAATGCTAACACATTGTTAAAACCAATTACTAAAAGTATATATATGAATACACAATATGTATTACATCCTAACCGTTAGTATTAAGATTGAAGCTGTATTTACCAAGATAGAAATGAACAATGAATGGAATGTTAATTTTTTCAAAAAAGTACAAAAAAAAAATCTCGATCCCTTTTTGACACAGCTTGTATTCTTGAAAAATAAACATCCTTAGAAACAATTTTGGAGTTAAACTTGAATATTGCACTTAAAAATAAGTTTAGTTTTTAAAGTCTTTAAAAATGTTCTAAAAAGAAAGTGATTAAGACGAAAAGTTCATCGTTTATGTTGGGTCAACCTAATTCCCTTTAAAGTAATAAGATCAATGTTAGTTCAACAGGTGTGTCTGACTAGACAGTGTAATAACTTTTAATCATAGGCTCTAAGGGTTGACAGACTACCCACCTAACTACTGACTTGTCCAATACCAATTCAAGAACATTGGACATATACTATAAATCCTAACTCCTTTTAAGTTAAAAGATTATTATCTGTGGGTTTTCTTTCATATACTCATAAAGGGTTGCCTTAATTATGCACAAAGATCTTGGCACAGTTATGTTGGGGAAAATAGTGAAAACAATGCTGTGATATTTTGTATTTATACTTATGTTGATGTACTGGATATTATAAGATGTAACTTATATAGTCTTTGATTTAGTTGGTTTCTTCTGAATGAATGCTACTTATAAACCTCATCTAAGATTTATTTATATATATATATATATATATATATATATATATATATATATAATTTAATATACCAAGCGTGTTGGTAGATCCTTGCGGAGAGAGAAAACCCAGCAGAAAGTTTGATTGTAAAAATATACTACCAAACATCAACCAGGAAGAAAAAAAATGTTGAAAAAAAGAAAAGACCAAGATATTCGTACCAACAAAAAATAATCTATTGGTACAGTATTTGGCCAAAAGAAAAAACAATTTATATGTATATATATATATATATATATAAGATATATATATATATATATATATTCATATAACCGCTAGGAGAAAGCTAATATGTAAAAAGTGCTCGATACCTAAGTAGAGCCAATAATAAAGATAATCTAATGAGTCAGACGAACCTACTATTAGTTTCGCATAAAGCTCTTCAGGGCTAAAATCTGACTGTATCAGATTTTAGCCCTGAAGAGCTTTATGCGAAATTAATAGTAGGTTCGTCTGACTCATTAGATTATCTTATATATATATATACCAACCCCTCTAACAAGCAGGATGTGACACAGTCAATTTGGAGTTTAACAGGTTTGAATTCAATTTTCATTCTCCTAGCCATGGTTAAAGAGCCCAGCCTGCCCTACTATTTACCCATAGCTGGAGGGAGGGTAATTGGATGCATATCTTTCCCAAGGGTATTAGCGCAATGTGAAATGCAGATAGCTTCGACCAGGATTTGAACTCAGGTCGACAAGTCCATTTCCTACGACTCTAACCATTACACCACACACCTCCTAAGATTGTCAATATAGATCAAATAACATTGAAATATAATAAAATTATTGTGTGTGTGTGTGTGTGTGTGTGTGTGTGTGTGTGTGTGTGTAACTGTAATTGAGCAAAAACAGCACCGTGCAAGATTTTTTTTTATTAGAGTTCGGCACTTAAAAGGTTCTAATTTAGAAAAGATTACAGCAATTTTTCAGTTCAATTTGCAACTGAATAATAATTTTGTTGTGGGGGATCATGTTCATGCTGAACGTAATTCTTTTTTTTTTTTTTTTTTTTTTTTTTTAATCATCCAAGCATCAATATCATCATTGACTATTAAAGTTTTGTATAAATAGAAAATAATACACAAATTATTTAATAACGTTTTTGCTTGTATTGACCAACCAATTTTAGAAGCGTTTTACAAAATATCGCCAATCTTGGTCCGTATATTAAAATGTATTGTTATTAGAATCTAAAAGTCAAATCTATAAATACAAATAAACCTGCATATAACAATATGCAGTGGGATGATATCAAGTAATTTTCTATGTGATTAGTGTCAAGTGTGTGTGTGGGGGATTATCAGTTGTTGCTATAAATAAAAACTTTATAATTAGTCAGATTCATTATAAAATACTCTGTCACCATCTGTTTATTATTGCTGTCTAGGCAGTGATGCTGATAGGTACGTGTCCTGTGTCCCTGATGCACACAAATCTAAAAGGACGCAGTAAAATCGTATCAATGCATCCCAGTGTTTTTCTTTTTTCTTCCCTCGCCATTTCAAGCTAACTGTAAATACATTTCAATAGTTTCTTAGAAATGAATTACTCAGGATAGGTTACAGGGTAGGAGTTAGCCGGCTTTACTTGGGACCCATATGGCAAGCCCCTACCATTTTTATCATATGGGTGCTAGAAGGTGTGACTGAGTTTCTTCATATTCTGGGAATGACATTAAACTCTATCTGATGGTGAGGTTCCAGTTTTGGAGAATGTGGAGCACCCCTTCGTCACCATTGTTCCCTGGTCCACTCTGACGTGGAGTGGTAGTATCTGTTAGGGTCCTGTGTTAAATAGAAAAACATGAATTTATAAAAATTGAGTATCCTTTAAGAATGAATTTATTTCAAAACTTTGCCGGCATTAAATGACCCACTGAGGTTGATATGCCGTAAAACAAACTAAAACAAACCAATAGAATGAGTATTGTTAGCAACTTTTTTTTTTTTCTTTTTTCTTTTCTTTTCTTTTCTTTTCTTTCTTTTTCTTTTACTTGTTATCCTCCCAAAATTTTCTATGATAGTAATCATATAATACAAGCTGATGGTCTGCTAAATCATAAGCAGGTTATGGATCCCATTGTGAACAACTTTGAAGGGTCATTGGTCAAATCCTGGGTCATGGTCACTAAATGTGATATTGCTTGATCAGCTCACTGGTCCGGTCAACTAGTCCAGTTGGTTGTGATTTGCCAATTACCTCTCTCTCCCCCCTCTCCTTCCCCCCCCTCTCTCTCTCTGTTGTGTTAATTTTAGATTTCAATAGGATTCTTGAGTTGCAACTTCATGTTGAATTGAAGATTGCTGGTCACATTAAAATAAATGTAGACCATTCAACAAAATAAAGAAAAATGTCAGGTTGTAAATGTAACAACAAAAGTATTTTTTGTGGTTGGGGATTAACCCTTCCTCAATCTTTGACTTGGGATAATCTAATTAATATCTGTTAGTATAAAGTAGTATTGGTGATAATAATGAGTGGCACTTATTAAAATTTTCAGGTCCAAGATCATTCGTTCCACAAACTTCTAATGCAACTTTTTCAGTTCAACTAATTTAGTTTTTCTCAAAGATGCTGACCATTGGTAGTGAGTTTGATTCTCACTGGGTGCCCGGGTCACATCCATGTTAAGCTTAGTAAATAACTATAAGACATTGATTTACAAATGTATTATGGGAACTACCATTAACTGCTAACATTCACATTGTCTCAAGTTCCTGTCAATTCCAATTTTCAGTATATAACACTCTAGTCATAATACATAATAAAAATGAGATACTGTGTTTGATATTGGCATAGAATTTATTCTAAAGTAAAATATGAGCAGAGATTCTTGATTTTAATGGCATGTCAAGTACATGTCCTGCATCTCTGACGCACAAAAATCTAAAAAGGACTTGGTAAAATCATATCTATCTGTCCCAGTGTTTTTGTTTTTTCTTCTCCCACCATTTCAAGCTAACTGAATACATTTCAATAGTTTCTTAGAAATGAATTACACAGGATAGGTTACAAGGTAGGAGTTAGATGGCTTTAGTTGGGACCCATAATTTTTCCTGGGGACTCATTCAAAACAAATATGTGAATCGCAGGACACACTAAATCAAAAAGCTATCAGCGTCACTGTATGAGTATTATATACTATTAAATAATGTTCTTATTCTGGCTCATCAATAAAATTCATTTGTCAACTATTTAACTCTTAACATCCTGTTGAGAATTTTCTAAGTCCAGATCCCCATTCCTATAAGGATTTATCAAGAAATGGCTAAAAATGGCATTTTCATTTAAAGTTACCTGTTATTTCCCTTAAATCAAAGATTTCTAAATATGTTTAATATTACATTTAAATAAAGGCTATCATTTGGGGCAGATTAGGAAAACAAATGTGAATTCTGTCCAGGCGGTATAGGACGTTAAAAGTTAATAGAATCTGTTGATTTTGTTGTTAGTAGACATTTTTACATCACAAACGTTTTAAAATGTCAATATAGATGACATTTTGTCTTTCTTGAAAGAAATAGAATTATAGTAAAAAAAATAACAATAAACTTGAACTTTACCCTATAAACTTATCCTTTAAAATGATTCCCGATCCAGCAACAAGTAATTGTTAACAAGTTAATATCAAAATCAAGCAAAATCTTTGAGAAAAAAACAAAACCCCAATAAATCTGACAATCCCTCATAATTTACCTCTTACCATGAACTAACCTTACATGGGTTGATGTGCCATTAAAATCAATCGTCAACCAAGCTAGTGGTTTACCTCTGTCTCATTTCCCTAAATTGCTCCCGCCCTGTTGGCTGGGGCGTTAGAATACACCAACTGCACCTCCGCAGAAGAGTAGGACTCTCCCAAATGGGGCCACCTGTTGGCCGTGGGTGGTGACCCGTGATGCTTAAAGATGGGGTCTTGCTGTATGAGCAGTCCATGACCTGCAACACTCCCATTTAGACCCTTGCTTAGGCTAGACGGGCAGTCTGATCAATCGGCTGGTCATGTCAAGCCCTAGCAACTATATGATTACCCAAACCCTATTACCCTTATGGCAAGCCTTTTTTATCATATGGGTGCTAGAAGTGGTGAATACGTGGAAATGAATGGCTTTCAAGATTGGAGATTAAATAGTTAACTAACCATGTATTTGAACTGTTGATTGGCTGTGGTTTAATCCACACACTCACACAGTCTATAAGTTTAAGTGGTGGATTCCAGCACACCTTATATCCAAAAAATTGTGTGGTGTAATGGTTAAAGTCATGGGAAATGGACTCGTAACCCAGAGTTCAAATCCTGGACGTGGTAATTGCATTTCACTTAGCGCTAATACCCTTGGGAAAGGTATGAATCCTACTCTCCCTCCAGCTATGGGTAAATAGCAGGGCAGACTGGGCTCTTTAACCATGGCTAGGTAACCAGTCTAGTAGAAGGAAAACTCTGAATTCAAACCTGTTGAACTCCGCTTAAGAAATTGACCTTGTGTTGTATCCTGCTCGTGCGGGGGAGTTGGTGTATGTGTATATATATATATATATATTATATATATATATATATCCCAAAAATTCCAATGTTAATATGTATGGTTGTTTTGTGTCTTCTTTATTATATCTTTAGTTTATGTAAGAAAAGTACTTTTTTGTGGGTGTAAGCATTAGAGGTATATAAGAAGTGTATACTTAAAAATGATTGGATTTATATGGATAATTTCCTCTTTATTTGGCTATCATTAATATTGTAATCCATGGAATGTTTCATCCCCCCCCCCCTTATTTTATTGATACTTCAGGAAGAATAGTATTTTTTAAAAATCCTGTCAAAAACCAATGAACGCTTACAGCAACAGGCCTCCTTCCTCAGAAAGTTATTCTTACTTAGGCTAGATGGGTGGTCGGAGAGGCCCCATTTGATCAATCGGTTAGTCATGTCAAGCCCTAGCACTTATATGATTGCCCCATCCCTATTGCCCTTATGGCAAGCCCCAACCCTTTTTATCATATGGGTGTTAGAAGGTGGTAGCTGAGGGTCTACATGTCCTGGGAATGACGTTAAACTCTTATTAGCACTCCCTCCCCAAAGGGTGGAGGTCTTCCTTTTTTTTTTTTTTTTTTTTTTTTTTTTTTTTTTTAATCAAAGATAAAAAAAAAATACCATCATCAGTGATGCACTCTCTTCATCACTGATTACAGCCGGTTTAGCTCAGTCGGTAGAGCGTCTGACTAGGAACCACAAGGTTCCTGGTTCGATATCGGCCCTTGCCAACTCTGCATATGAGTAGCACAGGGATCTGTGCGGTAAAATGAAGAGCTGATGGTAGGTGTGGCACTCCGCCTCATACATCAAAACAATCTCCTTGTTCTAGCGCTAGTGATAGGTGATAGACTCCCTCACTGCCTGGCTGATAATGACTTTAGGCCTCCTCGACGACTTTACTTACTTAGCAACTCCAACTTGAATCTGGCATCTTTGAGTCGCCACCCTACAAATGAAACTACAAAAACTTGACCTCTTAAAATCGAGAAACTACTTGATTTTATGTGAAATGTTATTAAAGAGTCCATAAATTCTCCTTTATCAATCATCCATGTCAATTTGAATAGATTGTTTTGTTGATAAAAATGTTTAAATATAGAATGTAACACAATAAATAAATAGTTTCTCCTTTGATGGATTCACAGCTTGTGAGTATGACAAGTCATTTTTAATAATTATTTGGTGACAGATATTTGGAATTTTATGTTTGGATGACTATAGAATGCGGAAAACATTTCAGCTGTCATCATTTTACCACCTGTAAAAAGTTTATATAAAATATCCATATGCCTGAGCGAGGCCAAATTTGCGATTAGTAAAAAAAATTATTTCATCTATCGAAACGGTGTACTAAAATTGGTTGCTGAATTCACTTTTTTAAGAGATGCTTCAAGAACAACGTAACTCCTAATATTTGTAATAAAAAAAATGGGATTTAAAAAAAAAAATTAAAAATAGAATGAAATTGATTTGAACAACTGAAGTCATGTCTTTTCTGCATAGCGCTCAAACACCCTACGTGACACAGTGTTTATAACAGCCAGAAATATGAGCACCACAAAACCGCATTCATATTGAAAACATCTCTGAAGATTAAGATACTTTGAAATTAATAAGACCTTCGACAATTGCATTGCAATAACGTAAAAATAAAAATAAAAAAAATCAATAAAATGTAATAAGATACTTTATGCAATGTTTCAAGCAAATTATGAAATAAAAATGTTTCATTCTGATCTCCTTGATTGAAATAAAATGAAAAATTCTTCCAAGATGTAGCCATATCAGTACTATTGTAAGGTTGCACTTCTTGGACTTGAAAAAAAAAAAAAGAAGCTAAATCAGAACTATGCAAAGATGCTTTTGTACTGCTTTGAACAAATTCCTGGAAGCAGCACCCTACAAAATGGCAGTTATATGGCCACTTAACTCCCATCTCACAAACCATCCAAGTAAGACAAGACATACTGGGCAAGTAAGGTAAACTCATAAGTGATGTTCTTCTATGGACTCCTACACCTGGACACACCAATGGTGGCCGACCAGCAAAACAACTTACATTCATCAACTCTGTGTGGACATTGCCTTGTACAGGACTTTACCAAGGGCAATGGATGATAGGGACAGATTGCAAGAGTCAAGGGAATCTGTGCTGTTGACATGCCATTATTAGGAATAGAAAACTTTTCAGAGATGCTGATAAATATCCGTCCCTGATGCATAAAAATTTAAAAGGACACAGTAAAATCATATCCATGCATCCCAGTGTTTTTCTTTTTTCCACACTCACCATTTTAAGCTAACTGTAAATACATTTCAATAGGTTTTTAGAAATGGATTACATAGTATAGGTTACAATGTAGGAGTTAGATGGCTTTAGTTGTTTCCCCAGATCATAAATAAAAACCTTACAATTTATTAAGAAATTTTAGTTGGCACTCATAAATTTTCCTGGGGACTTGTTCAAAGCAAATATGTGCATCTAAGGACGCACTAAATCAAAAAGTTATCAGCATCACTGCATGTTATAGATCTTTTTGCACCCACCTCGAAAAAAAAAAAAAAGATTAAAAGACCTAAAAACATATTGGAGTGATTACTCTTATGTCTGTATATTTCTTATAAAAAGGTATGAACACAGACTTTCCTGCTAAAAATATGCCAATCACAGAATATCCTTTGCACACTTTTTGACTTGAAACCCAGGTGTTGCTTGACTGACCAGCAAAAAATTATGTTCATCATCTCTGTGCGGACACTAGATGCCGTTTAGAGGACTTGCAATGACCGATAGGGACAGATTGTGAGAATCAAGGAAATCTGTGCTGTCATCATGCATTGATTTCCTCTAAAGAATTGTGAATGAAGTTTTATACAATTGGGCAGGTTTAGCTCAATTGGTAGAGCAACCACCTAGGAACAGCAAGGTTCCAGGTTCGGTACAGGTCCTCACCAACTCAGTGTATGATTGGTACAGATTGGGTAATCTGATCTGTGCTGTAAAGTGTGTAGGTGACGGTAGGTGTGGCGCTCCACCTCTGCAAAAACAATCTCCCTGATCTAGCGCTAGCAAAAAGGGGATAGACTCCCTTGCTGTCAGGCAGATACCGACAATAGGCCACTCTGCTAACTTTATGAAACCAGATTTGACATCCTGTTCTTGCTTTATGTCAGTAGTTCCCAACATTTTCTATTCCCGCACCCTTAAAATATTTTTGCTCTGCTCGCACCCCTATAATTTATACTTTTGTTCAAAAATATAGAATGGGAATCCATACTACAGTTTTATCAAATATATATATATTTCACTCGCTAAATATATGTAAACAAAAATCAGATATTAATATTTGAATTACTTGCTAAATCCTGACTCAAATTTAATATGGAACTCAAATTCCTGACACAATTAATATTTGAATAAACTTTACAAAAAAACAAAATAGTTACTTGCTTAAAATACGTACAAAATAATAAAAAAGAAGGCTGACTTCAAAAAGGGTAATGATAATAATCTGAAATAAAGAAATGAAAATATAAATAATATTATTACAAAAGTAAAAAATGTAATCTAAATTTGAACAGACGCTTCTGGCATCCCCTGGAATGATCCTCGCAACCCCAGGGGGTGCGAGTACCCCTGGTTGAGAACCCTTGCTTTATGTAGTAACTGTTGTTATTTCCATTTAGCATAAATCTAAACGAATCCCTTGTAGATTTGTGTACCCAATTATCCAGGAATAGATGAACAGGAATGACTTGTTTTTTTTTTCTACTGGATCCCTTTACTGTAGTTCTGTCTGTCTGTCTGTCTCTCTCTCTCTCTCTCTCTAACTTAGGAATTACTACTGCCTACAGGAATCTGATACTCAGATCCAGAATTATCTATGATATGCCATTCCCCTCCCCCTAAAAACAACAACTGAATGAATTATACACCTGAGGAAGACTGGAAAATGTATCTGGTAAAAAAATGTAGTGAGAAGACTTGAAAGTTTGTTTATATTTTCTGGCAGGTAGGTAAGACAGTATGTATTTATTTAACCGCTCTACCAAAGGCAGGGTGTGATACAAGGTCAGTTTTTAAGAGGAGTTGATTTGAATTCAGTTTTCCTTCTAGACTAGTTAACTTAACCAAGGCTAATGAGCCCTATTATATACCCATAGCTGGTGGGGTGGGTGGGTGAACACCTGGATTCATGCCTTTCCCAAGGTCATTAACCTGAAGTGAAACACTAACAGTTTAGTCCAGGATTTGAACTCTGGAAAGAATAGTATGAAATAACTTTTGTAGTTTTAGAGACAGATCAAAAAATACTAGATTCACAACATGAAACATAGTTTATATAAAATATTAACCAGTAGATTAGTGAATAGATAATAAACTTTGAAATATCCAATGATACAGGCAAAAGATACTAAAAGAAATTTGGTACGGCTTTGAGTGTGTGTGGTGGCAGTAATTTAGTAGGCAAAAATGAGAGCATTGCAGCAATTTTTGCAAAATTTGTTTTTTTTTTTTTTTTTATTTATAAAAAGTAATATTAATATGAAATTAAAAAAACAATTGAAAATAAACTTGAAAATCAAATATTTTTTTATTGACAAATAACATTGATTATAATGACAAGAATTATCAACAATGATAAATTGCAGTGGAACAATTCTCAAAAAAAGAGATCAATTAAAAATTCATAAATACTAACAGGACCTGTGGATATACCACAGTATGATGATTTAATTATTACAACATTTGATATGTTTACTTAAGAGCTATTGCAAAATAGTTCAATAAGTAAAAAGTATAATAATCTTCATTTAAATCTCTCTCACTCTTCTTTTTTTTCTTTCCTTCTTTTCATCTTTTCATTATGTTCAATTGAAACAGATTAGCATTATCACTACCACATGTTCACCCCTCTCTATATATATTTCCACTACTGTCTTTCTTTATATTTTTTCTGTATAGCATGTCCTTTTTCTTCCCTTTCTTTATAATAAAAACAGAATGGTCCATTATTTATCTGATGTGATGACACTCATAAAAAAATAAGAATTTTACAAATAATGAAAGTAAAGTAGGTTTTTAATTTTTAAATTTTAACTGCTCTTGAAATTTGAACTAAAATATATATCTCTTGTTATATGCATGATGGATCATTATTTCATTACTGTAATCCCAGTCTATAGATAGCTAGGAAAGAATGTTTACCAAAATAATTGATATTTGAATAGATGTAGGTATTTACCCAACCTGTTTGCATAGGTAGGGATGTGACACAAGGTCGCAGGTATGGGGCATTCAATGAGGGTCGAACTTGCTATCAGTAGTAATGGATCTGCAAAACTTACTTGCTAGCCATTACACCACAATAGGATGCCTTTCTATCCAACCCGTTCACCACAGGTATGAAGTGACACAAGGTCACTAGTATGAGGCATTCAGTGAGACTAGTTTGCTAACCATTTCACCATCATGGGATGTCTATATTTGTATAAATGATGCTGATGTAAAGCCTCATCAAACTCTATTGCATCACCTATTCCTCTCTGGTCAAACCAAATATTGATTCAGAACATTAATGTTACTTTTGATCACAGTCAGTCTTTTGTTATAAAAATTGATTAATCACTTTTACAAAAGGAGTGCCTCTCCACACCTTCCTCCTTCCCTCTCTCTCTATCCATCAATCATTCTTTCTTTCTTCCATTTTTTGCAATGAGTTAATTTTTTCATAAGGATACTTCATGGACATTTATGAGGAATGTTTTTTTTTTTTTTTTTTTTTGTCTTATTTGAGATTTATTTGAATATTAGTTTCTGAAATTCTTTGTATTATAACCACAATCCGCATTTCACAAGTTCACTCATTACCTTCATTTCACGTTATCATCTGTCACTCTCAAATCTCTCGTGTTTACTGCTGCGGCTCTGTCTTGTTGTGCGCATGTGTGTTCTCTCTCCTACTCGTTTCTCTGCGTGTGAGCGTATCATTCTGACACAGTTTTATTAAAAATACAGCAGTGTATGTCACTATCAGTAGAATTTCAATACTAGAAGTGGCTACCCGTTGCCTAGGTAAAGGGAGTGCAAAAAAAATATAGCAGATCCATTATTACAGAATCACAAGTTGGATCCTCTCAGGATGAACCATTAACATCCCTATTTAAAAAAAGAAAAAAAGAAATACACCGACCACTCTAAAAAGAAGAATTAATGTTTCCTATTTAAAATTATTAAATGCAAAAAAAGTTCCATGCTGTTACTATTTAAATTTTATTTTTTTAATTATCTTCATGAATATAAATCAAATCTTCATTATTTTTTGCTCAAAAAGCAAGATCTGGTGATAGTGAATGTGTACATATATTCACTTTGTCGTTAATTGTTTTATTTTCATACTTTCTTATAGACATATATACATACATAGCAATAGCATAATCTTTACAAATCACTGTCGTCCCTCACAATCCTTTAACTCCACCATTAGAACCTTTCCTCTCATGAGCCCTCAAATGACTCATCAAACCCGCTGCAGATCCACAAAGTTTGAAGCAAATATGGCATAGGAAGGATGTCCTTCCCACTGGATCGGATGGATCAGATGATAAAAATGTGATGCTTATGCACCACCCTGTGTCTCTTAAGACCAGAAGCTGACTTCCAGACTTTGTTACAGATGGTTTGTTCATGGAGTGTGCATGAATTTTCCCTAATGAGATTTCCTATGATTGACATATCCAGCCTTAGAAAGCAGAATCCGACCACGTTTTATTTTCGTACTTTCCTATTGACATACATACACATCAACTGCCCTTTATATAGATGTTTTATTCAGGTTAATTTTAATAAAATATCTGATATATGATCTGCTGCATAGTGTCCATATTGAAATCAGAGTTGTGGAGTCTGAATACAAAACCTTCAACTCAGACTCTTATATTTTTTGCACCTTCAACTTGTCTTTATGTAATTGATTATGGCCTACAAATAAATATAAAACCATGATTTTTTTTATAATCTATAAGGAGTGTGCATGTATAACTTTACAGACTAAATTAGGGCCATATAAAGTGGAAATTCAACTGGAGTCTGTATAGTTTTATCAACTCCAACTCCAGTCACCTCCTTAATTGCTTCAGACTCCACAGCCCTGGTTGAAACTGATCTTTTCTCATAGCTTTGAATTTTTTAACATAATTGATGCTAATTATAATATCTAACCACTCTGTCAGTGTGACTTAAAATACACCAATATATGCTCTGTGGATTAGGTAAGACCTCCCCCAAGGCAATGGGGGGTGGGGGTCCTGGATATGACATTAAACTGCATCCGATGATGAGGCTCTAGTTCTGGAGATCTGGAAAAGCAGAGTACTCCTTTATTGCCATTACTCTCAGGTCCACTCTGGCTAAGAATGGTAATACCTGTTAGGGTCTCATCTATTGGTCAAATAAATCTGTTGGAAAACTTCATATTTGATAGGACAGTGTGCACCCCCCCCCAAAAAAAAAAAAAAAACTTAAACAACTTCACAAAAAATTTAAATTTGAACATGATTCTCTAATCTGTAGGCATAAACTAACCCTAAACAGTTGAGATTCCATTAAAATCAATCAATCTAATTAATTATTTATTATATTTAATAATATGACTAAAATAGTGTATGAATGAAAGTAGTGATGCTGTTAGCTTTTTGATTTAGTGAGTCCTGGGGTGCACATATTTACATTGAACGAGTTCCCGGGAAAATTAATGGGTCCCAACTAAAATTTCTTGATAGATTGTAGGCTTTGTATTTATGATCTGGGAAAATAACTAAAGCCATCTAACCCCTACCTTTGTAAACTATCCTGTGTAATTCATTTCTAAGAAACTATTGGAATGTATTTACAGTTAGCTAGAAATGGTGGGGGGAAGAAAAAAGAAAAACACTGGGGTGTATGGATATGATTTTACTGCATCCTTTTAGATTTTTGTGCACCAGGGACACAGGACACACACCTATCAGCATTTCTGTGAAAGTAACAAATTATCATAGTCAAATACTTTCACATTTTGATTATGATTGTCACAGAAATCTGTTGGGGATTAAATTATTGTTTATTACTCTCGTTCACGCGTTGTGAATTCTTCCCACCTGTACTAAGTGGTTGTTTTCAATAGATTTCAAGTGACAGCAAGTCTTGTCGTCTCTCCAGGACTCTTCTAAGTATTCTTACCAATCTTAGCAGTGCTGTGGTCTGGACACTTTCAATTCTTCCTTGGATTTCTTCAGGTATTTCTTGTTGGACTCTGGAGCCTTGTCCAATTGGACACATAGTGTAGTGGATATAGGCGTTTAGTTTATACAGTTCTAAGTGACAGTTATCTCTAAGCTGCAGGTTCAATCATGGTCATGGGTGACATAACATAGAATAATAATAAACACAGCTTAACACCTGTACCCCAGCTATGGTTAGTGAATGAGAACAGATACCCCTGTGGATTGAATGAAGGGTTGGGTTCAAAGTTCCGTGATGGCACGCCGATTACGACAAGAAGGTACCCGAGTTTGAAAAGGCTACTGAGTCTGACAAGAAATACCTGAAGAAGGCTGTAGGGCACATCTGCCGAAACATTGTACAGATAACAATAAAGATGAGGACAATAGTCCGAATAATCCAAATAATACTACATCTGGGTGTTTACAAAAAAAAAAAAATCTTTACCTCAAATCCTATTAATAGGCTTTTTTTTTTTTTTTTTTTTTTTTTTTTTTTTTTGTTCTAGAAAAACAAAGCTAATCCTTAACTAGGCAGATTCAATTGAGATTATCCATTTTTACTCTTTCCAGTCAGCTCTCCTCTCTTCCAATGTTTTTTTTCTTTTTTTAGGTTAGAAGCTTATAAAGATTATGACATGGCTTTTTTTTTTCTTTCTTTTTTTCTACTTGTTTTTTTTTTTATCTTATACACAAGTATTCATGTCTTTATGTTGCGTATATTTCTGTTGTCTCATGCCTTAGGATAGTATTACAATGGATTTTTTTTTTTCTTTTAAGTTTTATTGGATGAATTACATTATGTAGCCTATAGTGTATTGTATTAGAAAATAAGAATGTTTATGCTACTATGATGGGCAGGTGGTTATGTTGTTTTTTTTTTTTTTTAAGGACATTCTTTTCAATTCCTATCTGGCTAAATGTATATGTGTAAAGCTGTCAGTTTGGATGTAGAGTTCATCTTTTAACTCTTAACATCCTATACTGCCTCATTCCACCCAGCCAGGAGTCACATTCGTTTTCCTAATCTGCCCCAAACAATAGCCTTTGTTTAAATGTAATATTAAACATATTTAGAAGTCTTTGATTTAAGGGAAATAACAGGTAACTTTAAATGAAAAGGCCATTTTTTAGCCATTTTTTGATAAATCCTTATAAGAATAGAGCTCTGAACTTGGAAAGCCTTTGTTTAAATGTAATATTAAACATATTTAGAAGTCCTATAGGAGGAATGGGGCTCTGGATGTAGAAAATTCTCAACAGGATGTGAAGAGTTAAACAGTTATAAATAAACCATCAATTTCGCAACTCAGGAATCTGGTAAGAGCGTACAAGTATTCACTGATTTGTTTATGTGTAAAAAAGAAAAAAATAACATTTTACATCTAACAAACATCCATTATTACTTTTTATTCTTTTTAACCAGAAAATGATATTCCTGGAGCGGCTATAGAAAATTCTTCCAAGCCATTACTGTGTTAGTACTACTGTACGGCTGCACAAATTACTTTAATAATTGTTTTAAATGAAAAGGCCATTTTTAGCCATTTATTGATAAATCCTTATAGGAATGGGGATCTGGACTTGGAAAATTCTCAACAGGATTTTAAGAGTTAATTTTTTAAAACAATCCATATAATTATTGGCATAATTATTGATATGTAATAGGGTGCAACCAATGATTTGGATCAAGGTGTGCCGTCAGAACCAATTTAATTGTCTTTCTTGTGTCATCTGTTAAAATCTTCTCCTTTCTCTCTTGATCTACCAAATAAACAATTTTGTTTTTAGTGTATATAATTTATATATCATTATAGCACTATGAACAAATGCTTAAAGGTCTAACTTAGTCTAATTTTTACTCTTTCTTCCTTTTATGTATTAATATGTATAAAGATATAGTTCATCCTTAAAACAATCTATATAGTTACAGTGATGCTGATAGCTTTTTCATTTAGTGCGTCCTGGGATGCACATATTTGCTTTGAATGAGTCCCAACTAAAGTTTCTTAATAAATTGTAGAGTTTTTATTTATGATCTGAGGAAACCACTAAAGCCATCTAACTCCTACCTTGTAACCTATCCTGTGTGATTCATTTCTAAGAAACTCTTGAAATGTATTTACAGTTAGCTTGAAATGGTAAGGGAAGAAAAAAAAATATTGGGATGCATGGATATGATTTTACTGCATCCTTTTATGATTTTTATGCCTCAGAGGCGCAGGACGTGTACCTATCATTATCTCTGTAGTTATTGGCATGATTATTTATATACATAGGATATATGATATATAGGATGTATATTCAATGACTTGGATCAACACATGCCGACAGCACAGATTCCATTGTCTCTTATGTTATGTTAAAAAAAATTTTTTTTTTCTCTCGATCTACCAAGTAAACAATTTCTTTAAGTTTATATAATCTATATATCATAACACTATCAACATATGTATAAAGGTATAAATTAGTCTAATTTTTAGTTCTCTCTTCCTTTTGTGTATTAATATGTATCAAGATATAGAGTTCATCTTTTAAAACAATCCATATTGTTATTGCCATGATTAATATAAAGTAGGATGCATCCTAGTGCCAATGATGGATTTATATATAAAAAAAATGTTTTTTCTTAAACTTTAGTGTTAGTGTATATCATCAAGATGTTCTGTCAGCAGAGATTCTTTTCACTCTTGTGTCATCGTTAAAGCACCTACCATCAGTTCCTCACTTTACTGCACATATCCAAACTATGCTTCTTATGCACCGAGTTGGTGAGGGCTGGTATTGAACCTGGAACCTTTGTGCCAATTTTGACCACTACTTAAACCTTTTGAGCCTGTTAAACACTCCAATATACTGGGGTGTACTTTTATTTTTCTCCACGCCATAGCATTGGTTTACCAGGGTAAAGATCATGCTCAAATGGCATGGGGTAAGTTTAGGGTCAGGAGTTCATGCCTGAAAAAGTTAAGTTACCTATAGTTTATTTTTGGTTCAAATTCACAATTATTTTTTAAATAATAAACATTGTCTGACTGTTAATACTTCCTGAAATTTATACTGCTCTCTCTCTCTCTCTCTCTCTCTCTCTCTCTCTCTCTCTCTCTCTCTCTCTCTCTCTCTCTCAAAATCTTTATTTAATTCTTGTAAATCCTAAATTAAGCAGTTTTATATTTATTATTTAATCTTTAATTAATGCTAGCAATAGGATTTTAATATTACCGGTATTAAAAAAATATTTTAAAAAAGAAAGTAAAGTTGGTGCAGTGGCCTATTGTCAATATCAGCCAGTCTGCGAGGGAGTCTATCTCCTTTTCCCTAGTAGTAACCAGGTAGATTGTTTTTGCATCTGTGGTGGAATGACACACTTACCATCAGCTCCCCACTTTACCGCATAAATCCAAGCTGTGCTACTCATGTGGGTCGTTATTCAACCCAAGTGGATGCTCTACCAACTGAGCTAAAGTGTCCCCTTATTCATCTGTCATTGAAGATGATAGGTGTTTAGAGAGGGTCACCACTAATTACCATAATGGAAAACTGGAGGAGATGGACACGTGGGTGGGGGGTTCATGTAAAGTGAATCCTCGTGCTGATTAAAGAAAGAATACAATTTATTTTGTAACCTTTTCTGATTTTTATTGTTAATTTATTAATTTTATTATAAATTGAATAAATTATGCCAATCTGACATTTTAGCATTTAATATTTTTATTTTTTTCATTTAATATTTAATTTTTTAGAATTAAAATATAGTTTAATTTGTATGTATTTATTCATGTTAGTCTTTTTTGACAGAACTATTGATTTGATAAAATTGATTTTAATTTTTACTATCAGCTATATTGGTTGATTTTTATATATATATATATATATATATTAGTGTTTGTGATGCTGATAGCTTTTTAATTTAGTGGGTCCTGGGACGCACAGATTTTATTTGAATGAGTCCTTGAGAAATTTGATGGGTCCCAACTAAAGTTTCTTCATAAATTGTATAGTTTTCATCTATGAACAACTAAAGCTGTCTAACCTCTACCTTGTACCCTATACAGTGTAATTCGTTTCCAAGAAAATATTGAAATGTATTTACAATTAGATGGAAATGGTGGGGGAAGAAATAAAATACTGGGATGCATAGATATTTTGCTTCATCCTTTTAGATTTTTATGCATCAGTGACGCAGAACGCATACCTATCACCATCTTTGTGTATGTATGTATGTGTATATATATATATAAATGTATATATATATACACACACACACACATATACACTCAATTTGTTTTTGATAATGAGTATCATTCCCTGTGTAGTTTAACCATAGTGATACAGGTAAACTGTAGTGAGATCTTGATGTGCTATTACTTTTATTGTGGTTTTATATTTTTTTTTTCTGTTTCAACTTCCAACCTGAATTGTAAGCCACCCCCAGATAATTAATCCCCTATGTAACTAACATATGCCCTTTTCCTCTCCCACATCCCCCCCCCCGACCTTATCCAAATTTCCTAGCCCCACCCTTCTTACCCTCCCAAACTGAGATGCCCTCATCCCCTGTATTTTCGGGAATTCCTTCAGTAATAACCATATTTTTGCTCATGTCTGATGGTATTTTTTATTAATGCAGTTGAAGTAAATTATTACAATGAAGCTAATTTAAAGTTTGTTTTGTTTTATTTTCTTTCATTTATTCTCTCTCTGTATATATATATATATATATATATATCTTTTTCTTTTTTTTCCTCTCTTTTCAGAATTGACCTGCATATAATCATGCCCCGGATTAAAGTGCTTTACAGGCCATTTTAAAACTATCAGCTAAGAGTTGCAGTCCATTGTCTTTCGGACTCACTTACTCCTCTCCCACTTACCCTAGAAATCCTCAACTTTCGTGATCAGCTGTACATTTGATATGGCCAGCGGTACCAAGAGCCACAATCCTCATGGACTCAAACAAATTGGTTTGGATCAAATATGGGATGACCTTAAAGAAGGCATTGAACAGATTTACCGAAGAGAAAACATGGCAAAAAGCAGATATATGCAGCTCTATACGTATCCTTTTTTTAACATTATTTCTATGCTTTAATAAACAATATTAGTTTTTATATTTTGACATTCTACTAGTTACTCAAATATTTGTATTTTATATGTATCATTTTCAGGCTGTTGTCTTCTTTTGCATTGTAAGAATATTGTATATTAGAATTACTAGCAAATATATGCACCCTCCGTAGGGTGCAAGTATTTAAGTTTTAATATAATAAAATAACATTAAATTAGAAAGGCTAATGAAACTGAATAAGAATGCAGATAAAAAGATTTGGAACAGAGGGGGTATGATTGAAAAATAGAACAACTTTGAAACTAACTCTTCCATCATTTTCCCTTACTCCCGTCTTTCATTGGTAAATTTTCCTAATTAAACTGTTTAGTTAAAATAGGAAGTAAAGAATAATATTATAGTTATTTATTCTTGTTAAGGGATTTCTTTTAAGATTTATCCCCGAGATTTTTGCTCATATTCATTGATATAAAACCAAACAATTAGAAATCAATAATACTAAGCATATATTTATTAAAATCAAATTTTTAAGATCAATATGCAAATTAGCCTTCCCATTCACACTGTAAACCGCTATTTTCTTGTATATATAAATACAATTGCATGTTATTAGTATGTAGATATGGTCAAGTCTTAATGATGTCAAAGAATTTTGTTAATAATTGAAGTTTAAATAAAAATAAAATCATGGAGAATGTGATGTAAATAACTAAGGAAATTGTGACTTGAATAGTAATGTAGTTTCGGTTACAGACATAAAAACCCACAATCTCCATTATAATAAGAGATATTAATATGCCAAACTATAGTTAAAACTAAAGTAAAGTACATAAGTTTCTGTTTAGAAAGACATCTTCTGGTAACCTATTAAACTCATATATGAGATATTTTGGTTATCTTCAAGATACGCGCTCCTGAATTTTTAACTGTTTTTGTCGGGTTTCTTGTTTTTCATCTGAATTCTTAAATAATTTAAATGGATAAATTGTCGTCGGTGGGGGGGGGGGGGGCTAAAGTCGGCATCAGCCAATCGGTGAGGAAGTCTATCCTCTTTTCACTAGCACTAGACCAAGGAGATTGTTTTGCATCTGAGGTGGAGCACCACACCTACCATCAGCTCCTTTACTGCACAGATCCCTGTGCTACTCATATGCTGAGTTGGTGAGGGCCAATATAAAACTAAGAACCTTGTGGTTTCTAGCCGAATGCTCTACCGACTGAGCTTAACCCAGCCCTACAAATGGATAAATAATAAAGTTAATTCATTATTACAAAATAAATTTCATTGTGACATGTTTATTGAAAAATTCCCAAAATAATTTAATGTAAAAGAAAATTAAGAATTCAGGTGAAAAAAAGTTTTTCCTGGGGGGGGGGGGACTGGCTCTGTTAATTTGAAGGGAGCATTCCTTGAAAATTTCGGGAGTACATATCTTGAAGATAACTGATATTTTAAGCTAAGCACTGTAAGCCTGATATTTCTGGCTCTGGGAAATACTACTAATAAAAGCAGGACTCCGGATACTTTTTTTCACCACTGTCCCTAAAAAAATTAAAAAAACATTTTTAACTGTTCCCAAATCAAAATGTGTTTATTTTTTAAATTTGTATTTTGTTAGTCCGTTTTGTTTTTTTGTTTTAATTCTTTTTAAAACAATTTGATGATCTATAGTTGTAAGTAGCATAATAAAAACATAAAACTCTTATGAAATAAATATTTATTTTGATCTATGAAGTCTTGAAATAATGAAGTCTTGAAATAATGAAGTCTTGAAATAATTAAAAACAAAAAAGAATTGTAACTTTTTATTTTATGTGTTGTTTTTGAAAGCTTTGTCCAATAGTTTTTGTTTTTCTTCTGGAAATAGACAAAAAATTTTAGTTATATAGGTGTGTGTGTATGTGTGTTGGGAAGAAATGGAAAAGAATACAACAATATATGGAAAAGTAATAAATAAGAGTGGGGAAAATAAATTTAACGATTTATTAATATTTGAAAATTGTTGATGTTCATCATATTTCAATTGTTAGATACATATCAAATACATATCTATGATTAAACATATATCCAATATATATCCACAATCCATGTATTGATTTACGCTACGCATCATTTAAAAGCTTTGACTCTTCTTCATTCATATACATAATGACAGAATGGATGACTGGAACCCACCTGAATCATGGAAGAGAATAACTTGTATCATGATGATCTGCGCCGGCCATCAAAATAAGGAGAATGTGGTTGCTGCCCAATGCTCCCTGAACACTGTAAAAACAATCCGGAATGAAATGGAGAATTGCAATGGAGACTACGAGGCTGTGGCTAGAAGAAAGCAACATAACAGACGATCTGATTGCATTCGTACAGCAGAATTCCTTGAAAATCTGGAGAAAAAAGTATTGGGGGGATCTGGCATTGGAATTCAGGCTTTGTCACGTGAATTGAATGTTTCAGCCTCTACCATGAGGCTTGCACCCAATAAAGACCTTCGCTACTACTCATACAAGTGTCGCAGAGTTCAACTGCTCCCAGAAAAGGCCCGTGAAAATCATCTGACAAAGGCGAAGAAACTTCTGATCAAAGTGAAATATCCTGCTGAACCACAAACAATCTGGTTCTTTTCCAATGCAAAAAACCTTTTGCCAAGATCAAAAGCACAACACACAGAATAACAGATGACTTGCATACAGTCTAAAGGACATTCCTCATGCCATGCAGACTAAATTTCCCCAAACTGTGATGGTTTTTGGATGTATGTCCTCTGAGGGTGATGTGATGCGTCCGCATTTTTTCAGAGGGTGTCAGGTTGAATTCAAGTGCCTACGTGGAGTTGCTAAACACTGTAGTCAAGCCCTGGATAACAAGGGTAGCCAATGGTAAGCCATATGTATGGCAGCAGGATTCGGCCCTCTTCCACACCTCTGGGGACAAGTCAAAAGTGGTTGTCTGCGAATTTTTACGACTACACCAGTCCCATTGTTTGGCTTCCAAACTCCCCAGATCTTAACCCCATGGATTATTATGTATGTAGCGCTGTTGAGAAAGACACCAATCGCCGTGCCAGTACTACAACAGCTTAGTTAATCGACAGAATTAAGGTAGTTTTTCAAACCCTTCCCAGGGAAACTGTAACATCAGCTTGCTCTAGGTTCCGGGGCAGGATTATGGTTGTGATCGACAGTAATGGCGGTTATTTTTAGTGAAACTTGTTGACAGGAGTGTAATTTCCATGCCTGTTAAATTTCTTTACAATCCAATAAATTTTGTATTTACCAAGCACTTTTTCTTTTTCCTTATGAAACTGTCAAATTTCTCCCAAACACCCTCTATGTATGTATATGTGTGTTTTTTCTTTTCTTTTGTTCTTATTTATCCTTAATATTATCTTCAGTCATGTATATAATTACTGTACAAGTGTGCATGTGTCCACTAGTCAGGGACAACAACCAAGAACACCAACTGGCAAAAAAGTGAAACAACCTACTGGAGGTGCACATTTTGTAGGACTGGAACTTTACAAAAGGTTAAAAGAATACCTTAAAAGCTATTTAGTAAAGTTATTAAAGGTATGTTATATTTTAATTCTTTTTAAAAAATTTCCACTTTTATATCATAAGTTTTGTGTTTCAGACATGGCTACTTATCACTGTATATAGTGATTTTATTATAACAAAGTTAAATTTGTAATCAATTAATTCAACTTCTATAGTGACCTCATAGTTTAATCATTCATAAAAATCATTTAGCAATAATTGGAATAAAATTATTTTTGCTCAAACTGATTTTTTTTTATTATTATTATGTAAAAAAAAAAAAGTGTACATCTCCAGTGATGCTGATAGTTTTTTTTTTATTTAGTGCGTTCTGGGACACACATATTTGCTTTGAATGAGTCCCTGGAAAAATTTATGGGTCCCAACTAAAGTCATCTAACTCCTACCATGTAACCTATCCTGTGTAATTCATTTCTAATGTATTTACAGTTAGCTTGAAATGGTGAGGGAAAAAAAAAACATATGA
Organism: Doryteuthis pealeii; assembly: GCA_023376005.1. Classification (NCBI taxonomy): domain Eukaryota; kingdom Metazoa; phylum Mollusca; class Cephalopoda; order Myopsida; family Loliginidae; genus Doryteuthis; species Doryteuthis pealeii. The sequence goes on along the minus strand of CM042171.1, from coordinate 60,037,305 downwards.
TTTTACTGCATCTTTTTAGATTTTTGTGCGTTAGGTATGGATCCTGCATCCCTATCAGCATCACTGATAAACTGAATATTTTTGTTTAAATATACATTTCTTTTCTAAATTTTATTTAAAATAAAAATTTAAATCTGTGAATTTTATTTATTTAAAACAAATTGAATATTTATTTCCTTTCATTTAGGAGTTTTTGTCAATTTAAAGATTACACAAAATTTAATTCAATTCTGTTTATAATCTTAAAATAAATAATGCAAATTCACGTATCTCCTTTGTGTTTAGAAAATAAGAAACAATTTAAAAGTTTGTATACTATTTATTCTACTTTTTTATTTCAGGATAGCAAAGATCTGTTAGATGAAAATGTACTCAAATTTTATACCAAACAATGGGAAGACTATCAGTTCTCCAGCAAAGTTTTAAATGGTGTGTGTGCTTATCTAAACAGACACTGGGTTCGCCGAGAGTGTGATGAAGGAACTAAAGGAATTTATGAAATTTACTCAGTAAGTAACAATTATTAATAATTTTACTCTGCCCGGAGGGTGTTTTTGTTTTGCTAGTACTAATAATTTTCAAAGTGCTATCAATAAAATATCTCATGACAAATTGGTTATCAATAATTTGAGGCTAGTGGGAGTTTTTTTATAACAATGTTTTTTTTGTTTTTTTTAAATACTCAATTTTACGACAAATGACAACCCTTTTTTTTTAATACTCAATTTTACGACATTACATAATTCTACAAAATCTGATTAGAATTGAACAAATATCTTAATTTTAGTGTAAAAGAATTCTTTAAAATAAAAAATTATCTTGATTTTATCGACGTCTAAAAGTATGAAAATGGATTTTGGCCACGTTCTTTTGTATTTAATAAAAAAAAAATGTAAACAGACCTTTTGAAATGTTATATTTATTTAGTAATAGACATAAAAATAGTTTTCCTATCAAAATTAAAATGTTTTCTTTGTAATAAAATTAAGTTTCTCACAGTTAAATTCAAATGAATTCAAACAAGGTTGTTCTTTATTCTATATTCGATTTTGAGTAATGTGACGTAAGCAGTGACATAGTTTCGGTTACAGACAAATAGAGACTGAATCTCCATTATTATTAGTACTAGCAAATATATGCACCCTCCGGGTGCAAGTATCTAAGTTTTAATGTAATAAAATATTGTATTAAATTAGAAAGACTAATGAAACTAAATAAGAATACAGATAAAAAGATTTGAAACAGAGGGAGTATAATAAATGATTTTAAACAGAGGGAGTATAATAAAAAATGGAACAACTGAAACTTACTCTTCCATCACTCTCGCCTTTCCTTGTTATTTTTCTAATTTAAGTATTTAGTAATAAGAGGAAGTAAAGAATAAAATGACAGTTATGTTTTCTTGTTAATGGATTTCATTTAAGATTCATTGAAGAGATTTTTGCTCATATTCATTAAAATAAAACCAAACAGTTAGAAATCAATAATACTAAGCACATAATTATTAAATTCGATTTTTTAATATTAATATGCAAATTAGCCTTCCCGTTTATACTGTAAACCGCTATTTTGTTGTATATATAAATATAATTGCATGTTGTCAGTATGTAGACATAGTTAACAGTATTAATAATGTAAGACAATTTTATTAATAATTGAGGTTTGAATAAAAATAAAATCATGGAGAATGTGATGTCAATAACTAAGAGAATTGTGATTTGAGTAGGAATATAGTTTCGGTTACAGACAGAAAAACACACAATCTCCATTATAATAAGATGTAATATAATTTGTAAAATTCTTTGTTTCTTCCAGTTGGCCTTAATCACATGGCGAGACAATTTATTCAAGCCATTGAACAAGCAGGTTACCAATGCAGTTTTGGCTCTTATTAAAAGAGAAAGGCATGGAGAGACCATCAACACACGGCTTGTTAGTGGAGTCATCAACAGCTATGGTAAGTGTGAACTGTTCTATACGAGTTCTGTTAAAGGAAATTTGATGGGTCCCAATTAAAGTTTCTTATAATATCAGCAGGTTGTTATTGTCTGAGGTGGATCAACACACCTATGATCAGCTCCCTACTTAACCGCAGAGATTCAAGCTGTGCTATTGCAAAGGCGATTAATAGGATTTATATGTAATAGAATTGCAAATCATTTCTTGCTTATATAGTTCCTTGAGTGGTTTCTCAATTTAAGAGGTTGAGTTTTTCTAGTTTTATTAATATGAAGACTAGCAGCATGTAGCTTACAGGGTGGCAACTTGAAGATGCTGGATTCAAGATGGGGTTGCTATCGGAGCAGATATGATGCACAAGAACCTGTAATAGGTGATGAAGATAGTGCATCACTGGCGACCACTCTGTATGCATTAAAAAGATGTATCTTACGACTCCCCCTCCCCTCCTGTAGAATTTCCATGGGTCCTGCTAGTTATAATAAATGTATTAAGATTGTTTTTTTGTTTTATATCCTGTTTGTATTATGAGAATACATTGTTTATTCACTGGAAATATATCATGGATATTGATTTTTTTTTTTTTTCAGTGGCTCTTGGCCTTAATGAAGATGACCCCACTGCTAAGGGTCCAACGCTGAGTGTATATAAAGAACACTTTGAGCATCCATTCTTGGCAGATACTGGAAGGTTTTATGCTGGAGAAAGTGCAGAATTTTTGGTGCAAAACCCTGTCACAGAATATATGAAAAAAGTAAATTTTATCTTTTATTTATACAAATAGGAATATATTCTTCAATAATAACCTTTTTTTTTATATATATATATATATATATGTAGGGGAGTAAAATGAGAATCAATCTGACAGTATGTGGAGAAATATAGACAAACATGGATTTCCAAACTCAACATATTACATATATCACCTTTTTAACAACAAATGTTTTTTCCTTCACTTGTTTCATATTGTCCTAAAGAAGGTTTCTATATAAACCGAAACGTTTGAACATCGACATTATGACTAATAATAAACTTCCATCTAGTGTAACATCCTGTATTTGTCTACATTTCTACACACACACACACACACACACACATATATATATATATATATATATATATATATATATATATATATAAATACAAGGTGTGTCAAAAAAGTATTGAGATTTTTTGTATTTTTTGACACACCTTGTATTCTGGAAGAAAAAAAGTTCCATGCATTCATTTTTTTCAGAATACAAGGTGTGTTAAAAAAGTATAAAGCTGTATTTACCAAGATAGCTTTTTAACACACCTTGTGTGGGTGTGTGTGTGTATATGCACACAAACACACTTTATTTTAATTATCTGATACCACTGTGGAAAAGATAAATCTTTACTCTTTAAGAACAAAAAATGAAATGTTCTATGTTAAGGCATGTATAATTTTCAGTATCCTTTTCTTTTGAATGTGTTGAAAGAGAACCTATAGTCTGTCCATTGTCAGTCAGTTCATTTTATTTTTTTTCCCAATTTTTTGAAATATATGAATCTTTTAAAACCTAATAAAATTTGAAAGTTGTATACTTGGCTATTTAACAAAGTCACTTTTTCATTTTCTGTTTCATTAACATTAATTACATAATGTGATTCTCTTTTAGGCAGAGACCAGGCTTATGGAAGAGGCTAAAAGAGTCCAACTCTACCTCCATGAAAGCACACAAGATGGACTTGCTAAAGTCTGTGAAAAGACTCTTATAGAAAAACATTTGGAGACATTCCATGTTGAGTTCCAAAATTTACTTGATGATGACAAACATGCTGGTGAGTATTTTACAGAGGGGACACCCTTTTTTCTTTTTTTTTCTTTTTTCTTTTCTTTTTTCTTTTCTTTTTTCTTTTTTTTTCTTTTCTTTTTTTTTCTTTTCTTTTTTTTTCTTTTCTTTTTTTTTCTTTTCTTTTTCTTTTTCTTAAAAACTTTTATCCTGTCAAACATGTAAATAGTAATCTGATTATTATTTCTTTGTCTTATTAGAGTTGAGAAAAATTTACTCTTGGAGAATTTACTGATTCTATTGTACCTTTTTCAAGTGACTAATAAATACTCAAGAACAGATTCTGTAACATAAAATAAATATTTTTTTTTTTATTAAAATCAAAAATTATTTCAGTATAAAAATGTGTCTTTGGTTGTAAATAAACATGAACCAACTTTAAAAAAAATCTTAGTGAAATTCTAATGTCAAAAAATTGTCTGTTGCTTTTGTTTACAAACAACCGGATGTTTGTGATGAAAAGCAAAAACTGTTCTTTTCTAAACTGCTCTCAGCTGGGGTGCTTATTAGATACCTGATCTGCTTTTTTTTTTCTTCTTCAAATTTAAACTTGAAGTTTTAAATTCTCAATATTAACAGATATTAGATTTTTTTCTGTAAATGAATAAAACTTGAATTAGTAAATATATAATTAGATATAAGGCTATGAATAAAAAATTTACAACTTCAGAAAATTCATGTAAGGGTTAGTGGCAGGAAAAAAGTTAAATAATTTAGTAATAGGTTTTGTTTCTATGTATCATATTTGGTCATCTAAAATGAAATGATAATGGTTGAGTTACATGCTTTTTATACACTGCATAATTGGAAAAGAATAGCCTACGAAAATAGTTAGTGGTATATTATGTATGTATGTATAAGTCTAGGGAAAAATTCTTTTAAGTACTAGCAAATATATGCACCCACCAGTGTTTTAATGTAATGAAATAGATTAGAAAAGCTAATGAAACTAAATAAGAATGCAGATAAAAAGATTTGAAAACAGGAGGTTATAATCGAAAAATAGAACTGAAACTTACCTTTTCATCACTCCTGTCTTTCATTGCTAAAAAAAACTATTTAGGAGAGTAAAGAATAAAATTACAGTTACTTCTTGTTCATGGATTTCTTTTAAGATTTATTTATCAAAATAAAACCAAAAAATTAGAAATCAATGATACTAAGCATATTTATTTAAATCAATTTTTTTAATATCTATGCAAATTAGCCTCCCCATTTATACTGTAAACCTCTATTTTGTTGTAAATATAAATACAATTGCATATTATTAGAATGTAGATAAAGTCAACAGTGTTAATAATGTAAAAAAAATTAATAATTGAAGTTTAAATTTAAAAAAAAAAAAATTTTACAGGAAAAGAGGTTTTTACATGAAAATAGGAGGTTTTAGCAGAAAAAGTTTGATTGCAAAGATGTTATGCACATCAACAAATGTTTATTGAAGAATAAAACAAAATTATTTATTCATTATACTCACAAAGTATCAGAGATTAAAGCTAAATAAATGATTTAAAGAAATATTGAAATTGCTGAACTTAACTAAAGAATTTTCTGTTTGCATTTTAGATTTAGGGCGAATGTATCAGCTTGTCTCAAGAATACAAGATGGTTTGGGAGAGCTGAGGTCTTTTCTTGAGACTCACATTTACAATCAAGGACTTGCTGCCATTGAAAAATGTGGGGAAACGGCTGTTAACGTAAGTAATTTAGTTTTTCTCTACTTTAAATTATGAATTTCATCTGAAATTCATGTTTAGATATTATATATTAAAAACTAGAATATCAGAAAATACTAATACGTAAATTTTTGAAATGAGGATTGATAATTTGTATTATTTACATTTTTTGGACTGTTGTCCTCATCTTTATTTTTATATACATGTTTTGTCCAATTATTAATAAATTTACTTTAATTTTAAAAAATACAGTAGTTTATTTCATATTATATATATATATATATATATATATAGGTTTTACATATCTATTTATTAGGTGACAAAGGAACAATCACAACCATATTGGTTTCATGCGATGCAATCATCAGGTGAAGATGTTTCAAATGTGAAACATCTTCACCTGATGATTGCATCGCATGAAACCAATATGGTTGTGAATGTTCCTTTGTCACCTAATAAATAGATATGTAAAACCTATATATATTTATCTTATTACATTATATAAAAGCTCTATTTTATATTGAGCACTCTACCAATAATACTGCCTTTGGTACACCATTCCAGCAAAAGCTGAAACAGTGACCATCTCACACACTATATATATATATATATATATGAGATTTAAATTTTTGAAAATAACACCATAACAATTTGCTTTTTTTATCTTATTTCTTTTTTCATTTTGAAGATATGACAGTTTGACTAAAATAAATGAGTTTACTTTTGGTCTACAGAAATTAAAATTTTTACATCTTTTAAAAAATTCATTTTCTATTTTTATTTATTACAGGACCCCAAAATTTATGTCCAGACAATACTTGACGTCCACAAAAAGTACAATGCTCTTGTGCAGACAGCATTTAATAATGATGCTGGATTTGTTGCTGCATTAGACATGGTATGTATTGCTCTTATTTCATTCACTCACTCTCACTACACTACATGAATGTATATGATATTACTTATACTTTTATATATTTGTTATTCTGAAAATTTTATACTTAGATGCAACAAGCTTTAATGTTTGTTTTTTTTTTTTTTTTTATACAATGTTTAAGTCTTTAAAAAAAATCATTAGACACGATATCTGTCTAATAATTTAATTTGGCATTAAATAACCCATGAAGGTTGATATGCCATTAAACAAAAAAACAAACAAACCCAAAGAGGATTGAACTCACTACTAACTGATAAAGTGGCTGAGGGTCTTCATGTCCTGGGAATGACGTTACACTCTATCTGGTAGTGAGGTTCCAGGTCTGGGGAATGTGGAGCATCCCTTCATCACCATTGCTCCCTGGTCCACTCTGACCCGGAGTGGTAATACCTGTTAGGGTCCCATTTATGGGTTAAATAGAAAAATGTGTTTAAAAAAAAATGAGTATCCATTAAGAATGAATTTTTCAAAACTTTGTCAGCATTAAATGACCCACTGAGATTGATATGCCGTAAATCAAAAACCAAACTTATTGCCTAAATTCATTGTTTTTACTATCCTTCCTTAAGTGTTTTTCTCTTTTTACTTGTAATTATTTTTTAATATTTTGATTTGTTTGATTTATTTTTTAAATTTTGTTTTCTTTCTAGGCTTGTGGTCAATTTATAAATGATAATTATGTGACTAAGAAAGAAAACTCCTCTTCAGGAAAATCCCCTGAATTATTAGCAAGATACTGTGATCTTTTGCTCAGAAAAAGGTAAGTCTAATTTGATTTATATGGAAACATCACCATGTTTGCATATTTCCTTATTTGGTTTGTTCTATAACAGAGATCACCAAATGTTTTTCATGGTGGGATGGATAATTGAAAAAAAAATAATGAGCCCGGGCCACATTATTACTGATAAGCTGTCTAACTCCTACCTTGTAACCTCTCCTGTGTAATTCATTTCTAAGAAACTATTGAAATGTATTTACATTTAGCTTGAAATGGTGAGGGAAGAAAAAAAAAGAAAACCATTGGGATGCATGGATATGATTTTACTGCGTTCTTTTAGATTTGTATGCATCAAAGACGCAGCACACATAGCATCTCTGAAGATATATGTAGATCTTGTTCAAATAATCACAGTTCTTTTTAGCTTAAAATGTTTATATTGCTTATTGCTTCCCTAAGAAATGAATTGATTTCACTTGTAATTGATGTCCACAGAAAATACAATACTCTTTGTGTAGACAGCATTTAATAATAAAGCTGGATATATTATTGCATTATATAGGGGTTAATTTTTATTTTGAGTATATTTTTTTTGTTTGAATTAAAGAATGATATTTTTAATGTTTTCAGTTCTAAGAATCCAGAAGAAGCAGAATTAGAGGAAACTTTAAATAAAGTGGTGAGTTGTCTATTAATTTACCTCCCTTTTGTTTGTTTTTTCAATGTTTTCATGAATTCTCTGCAAAAAATATACAAGTTAATCTTATTATAATGGAGATTGTGTGTTAGTTTGTCTGTAACCATAACTATATTACTACTCGAGTTACAATTCTCTTTCTTATTTATGTCTCATTCTCCATGATTTTATTTTTATTTAAACATCAATTAAATCTACATATTAATACTGTTGGTCATATACTAATAACATGCAATTGTATTTATATATAATTGCATTACAATGGTATCATTAAAAGAAAACCATTAACAAGAAAAATTAACTGTAATTTAATTATTTACTTCCTATTTTAACCAATCTTCAGTTGTTCCATTTTTGATTGAGTTAGTTTCAAAGCTGTTCTATTTTTCGATAATACCCCGTCTATTTCAAATCTTTTTATCTGCATTCTTATTTAGTTTCATTAGCCTTTCTAATTTAATATAATACTTTATTACATTAAAACTTAAATACTTGCACCTGTAGAAAGGTGCATATATTTACTAGTATCTAAAATAAAACTAATTCTATTTCTGTTACTAAAAGTTTTAAAAAAAAAACTGTTTTCTTTTTCTTTGTAGATGGTTGTCTTTAAATACATTGAAGATAAAGATGTTTTCCAAAAATTCTACAGTAAAATGTTGGCCAGAAGACTGGTGCTGCACATGTCTGCTAGTGATGATGCTGAAGCAAGCATGATATCCAAATTGAAAGTAAGAATTTATTTTCTTCGATGATAATTCTACAAGACAATTCTCTCCTTTTTTTTTTTTTAGATTTCTTTCTTTCTTAGCGTATGAGTAGTACAGGTGCGGTAAAGTACGGAGCTGATGGTAGGTGTGGCACTCCGTCTCAGATTCCCAAAACAATCTCCTTGGTCTAACAGATTTGCACATTTTATGATACATGAATCCATTTATTCGGTTTAGCTCAGTTGGTAGTGTCCAGCTAGGAACCACAAGATTCCTTGTTTGATACTGGCCTTTGCCAACTCGGCGTATGAGTAGCACAGGGATCTGTGCAGTAAAGTAATGAGCTGATGGTAGGTGTGGCGCTCCACCTCAGATGCCAAAAATAATATCCCTGGTCTAGTGCTAGGGAAAAGGGGATAGACATCATCACTGTCTGGCTGATACTGACTTTAGGCAACCCCGACGACTTTACTTTTCATAGCACCCCAGAAATGATTAATTGAAATTTTCATTTTGTATTGAAAAATTATTTAGATTCATTGGTCAGATTTGATCATCACTTTTGGATTATTTGTTCACGTAAACAAATACGCAGTGGATCAAAATTTGGTGTGGTGCTCCACCTCAGATGCCAAAAACAATCTCCTTGGTCTAACACTAGTGAAAAGGGGATAGACTTCCTCACTGTCTGGCTGATACTGACTTTAAAATTTTTTTTTTTTTTTTACTTATCCAAGCAAGAGTAAACTAGATTCATAAATCATGAATAATAAAAAAATTGGAGGTGTGTAGTGTAATGGTTATTAGTGTAGGAAAATGTGCTGATGCCCTTGGGAAAAATATTAATTCAACTATTATCCTCAAACTATGGGTAAATAGTAGGGCAGACTAGGTTCTAACCATGGTTAGGCTAGAAGGAAAACTCTGGATTCAAACTTGTTAAACTCTGATTTAAGAAATTGACCTTGTGTCACATCCTACTCGTGTGGAGGGTTGGTAAATAAATATATTACTGTGCTTATGTGTTCTAGGTTATGATGTTTAAACTGCATCTGCGTGGTGAGGTTCCAATTCTGGAGCTCTGGGAGTGTGGAGTACTCCTTTATTTCTATTACTCCTTAGCTTCCACCTGACTTTGGAGTGGTGCTACCTGTAGCGGTACCCATCTATGGTTAAATAGAAAAAAGAAAATGAATTTAAAAAATGGATACCCAAACAAGAACGAATAAAATAGATGTCTTCAGCAATAACCCAAACGTTCGCTATGTCATAAAATTCCAACCAACCAACCATATGCTTATTCAAAAGCAGGCCTTAATGCCTAATAAGAACAAATATATATTCCACTCCATTATAAAAAGTATTTATTTGTGCATTGGCTATTTATCTAATTAGAGAGGGATTTATTTATTATCTTTTGAAATTTTAAAATATCATAATTAATTTTTGTGTATCTATTTCACTAGCCGAGAATAAACTAAAAGATATAATATTTTGATAGATTTTGAAAAAATTTTAGAAAACAGATTTTTGATTAAAATATTTAACAATTTTTACAGAATGATATTGAAATTAAATTTATGAATAGACACTAATTAGGACAGCCTATTCTAGTATTGACCACCCAAGCATAGTTAACGGGTTGAATCAAGAGTTTTTTTCTTCTAGACCTGTTCGTCTAAAACTAAAGTTAAAGACCCTTAGTCTGCCCTATTTTATCTCTCTTCTTC
>CM042171.1:59946936-60026958 GCA_023376005.1 Doryteuthis pealeii | reverse complement strand
CGATCTAATGCTAATTATTTACTGATAATTATAAAGTTTCAAGTATTCGATCTAATGCTAATAATTTGCTCATAAATTATATAGTTTCAAGTATTTCGATCTAATGCTAATAATTTACGTCATAATTATAAAGTTCAACGTTATTTCGATCTAATGCTAATAAATTTGCTCTAATTATATGTTTCAAGTAATTTCGTCTAATGCTAATAATTTATCTATAATTATAAAGTTTCAAGTATTTCGATCTATCTAATAATTTACTCATATTATATAGTATCAAGTATTCGATCTAATTGCTAATTACTCATATTATATGTTTCAAGTATTTTCGATCTAATGCTAATAATTTACTCATGAATTATAAAGTTTCAAGTATTCGATCTAATGCTAATAATTTACTCAAATATAAAGTTTCAAGTATTTCGATCTAATGCTAATAAGTTGCTCATAATTATAAAGTTCAAGTATTTCGATCTTAATGCTAATAATTTGCCTGTATAATTATTATAGTTCAAGTATTTTTCGATCTAATGCTAATAATTTACTCATAATTATAAAGTTTCAAAGTATTTCGATCTAATGCTAATAATTTGCTCATAATCATAAAGTTTCAAGTATTTCGAATCTTAATGCTAATAATTGCTCATAATTATATAGTTTCAAGTATTTCGAGTCTAATGCATAATTTCTCATAATTAGTATAGTTTCAAGTATTTCGATCTAATGCTAATAATTTGCTCATAATTATATAGTTAACAAGTATTCGATCTAATGCGTAATAATTTACCATAATATTAAAGTTTTCAAGTATGTTCGTAATCAGCTAATAATTTACTCATAATTATAAAAGTTTGCAAGTATTTCGATCTAAATGCTAATAATTTGCTCATAATTATTAAAGTTTCAAGTATTCGACTAATTGCAATAATTTGCTACATAATTATTATGTTTCAAGTATTTCGATCTAATGCTTAATAATTACTCATAATTAAAAGTTTCAAGTATTTCGATCTAATGCTAATAATTTGCTCATAATTATAAAGTTTCAAGTATTTCGATCCCTAATGCAAATTGCTCATAATTATATAGTTTCAAGATTTCGCATCTAATGGCTTAATATTACTCTAATTATAAAAGTTTCAAGATTTCGATCTAATGCTAATAATTTACTCAAATTATATAGTTCAAGTATTTCTCTAATGCTAATAATTTGCTCATATAAGTATATAGTTTTCAAGTATTTCGATTCTAATGCTAATATTTACTCATAATTATAAAGTTTCAAGTATTCGATCTAATGCTAATAATTTACTTCATAATTATTAAAGTTTCAAGTTATTTCCGATCTAATGCTAATAATTTGCCTATAATTATAAAGTTTCAAGTATTTCGATAATGCTAATAATTACGCATAATTATATTAGTTCAAGTAATTTCGATCTATGCTAATAATTTTGCCTCATAATATATAGTTTCCAAGATTTCGATCTAATGCTAATAATTACTCATAATTTTAAGTTTCAAGTGATTTCCGATCTAATGCCTAATAATTTACTAATGTAATCTAAGTTTTTTTTTTTTTTTTTTTTTTTCTTTTTTTTTTTTTTTTTCAAACCCTATTTGTGAAAAATAATCTTTAATGCAAACAGCTCTATGGCCTCTGGGTAAATTTTAATAAATTAAAATCTTCATGCGAAATTCAAAAAAAAAAAAAAAAAGAATACAAACCCACTTACAGTCACCCACATGTGTTGGTGTTATAGGCTCTCTAGATAACATACATTTTACTATCTTCTGTTCTCTTGGAATGACCTGAGAATGATGCTTGATAATTTAAGCACGCACACACCAGAGGCATGTAATGGTTATCATTGTAGGAAATGGAATCGGCAATCAGTGTTCAAATTCCTGGACAAGGCTCATTGCATTTCACTTCACGCTAATCCCCTTGGGGAAGGCATGAATTTTGTTTCTCCCCACCCCACACACACACTCCTAGCTCTGGGCTAAATAGTGGTCCTTTAACTTTGGTAGCTACCATCTAGGAGAAATAAAACTGTTGGTGGGCCTTAGAATATGCTGACTCAAAATAATAATCTCAGCAAAAAGGTAAGACAATTACAATAAGATGCTGAGTCAGTGGTGGTTAGACAGAGAGCCAAAGAAGTGGGGCTGAGTATTCCAAGCTGGGACACAATCTGCCAGTCTGTACGTTCAGATTGGGTCTATTTGACAAGGGGGTTCTGTCTGGGATAGCTGAAATTTTATTTTATGCCAATCAGAACTCAAGGAAGGAATGACCCATCACCCAATCAGAATGGATCATATCTTGTATTTCTATATAATAACAACTGATCTTGGACACTGCTTAAGTTAATGACATTGTGGCAGTCTTATATATATCCTGTCATTCTAAGGTAATTGGAAACTTTAATTATTCTTCAAGGTGCCAGAAATGGACATGAACATTTGTCATAAAGAACATGGAATTTTTTTTTTTTTTTTTTTTTTTTTTCAATTCTTATATTAAGATGTGGGATTGCTTTAATAAACTTTTTTTTTAATTAAGAAATAGAGAAAAAAAAAAAAAAAAGATTATGAATCTAAAAATTTGTCAAAATTGCTGAACTTAAGTGACACATACTTCTGTCATGTGTTTTAAAAAATTTGATCAAAGAATATTTTGCGAACGCTCAAAAATAACATTATTTAAGAAGTTAATTCTTTTCAATTCAATTGCCAACAATTATGCAATTCAATATTTGAGCTCGTGGGGTGGGGGTTACAACGTTTAGTGGCTATGTCAGGTACTCAATGTGATGCTGTACTTATGTAACCAGTACAAACTTTTCATAGTTGGATCATCGACAACTAAACCATAGCAACTAAATGATTGTCCCACCCTATGGCCTTTATTGCACCCCCAACCCTTTTAATCATAGTGCTAAGGTAGTGCTGAGATCTTGGCTGTCGGCTATGACATTTAAAACTCTATCTGATGGTGAAGATCCAATTCATGGCGAATGTGGAGTACCCCTTTCATTGCTATTACTCCCAGGTCCACTCTTGGACCCGGAGTGTAGTATCTGTTAGTCCCATCTATGGGATAAATAGGAAAAAAATGTGTTTAAAAAAAAAAGAAAAAAAGAGTACCCATAAAGAATGAATAGAACAAAATGTTTTTCAGGATAAAATGACCCTAGACAGGTTGACATGCCGTTAAATCCACCCAACCAACAACTTGTAGGATCCATTTATGGGGTTAAATAGATTAAAAAATGAGTGAAAATGTAAATTTGATACTGCCTTTTTTCTTTCTCTCTCTCCTTCTCTCTCTCTTTTTAAAATCTTTTTTATTTTATTTAATTCTTGTAAATCCTAATTAAGCAGTTTATATTTATATTTAATCTTTAATAATGCTAGCAATAGGATTTTAATATTCCCCGGTATTAAAAAATATTTTAAAAAAGAAGTAAATTGATGTAGTGGCCTATTGTCAATATCAGCCAGTCTGCGAGGGAGTCTATCTCCTTTTCCCTAGTAGTAAACCAGGTAGATTGTTTTTGCATCTGTGGTGGAATGACACACATACCATCAGCTCCCCACTTTACCGCATAAATCCAAGCTGTGCTACTCATGTGGGTCGTTATTCAACCCAAGTGGATGCTCTACCAACTGAGCTAAAGTGTCCCCTTATTCATCTGTCATTGAAGATGATAGGTGTTTAGAGAGGGTCACCACTAATTACCATAATGGAAAACTGGAGGAGATGGGACACGTGGGTGGGGTTCATGTAAAGTGAAATCCTCGTGCTGATTAAAGAAAGATACACTTTATTTTGTAACCTTTTCTGATTTTTATTGTTAAATTTATTAATTTATTATAAATTGAATAAATTATGCCAATCTGACATTTTAGCATTTAATATTTTTATTTTTTTTCATTTAATATTAATTTTAAATTAAAATATAGTTTATTTGTATGTATTTATTCATGTTAAAGTCTTTTTTGACAGAACTATTGATTTGATAAAATTGATTTTAATTTTTATTATCAGCTATATTGGTTGATTTTATATATATATATATATATATATATTAGTGTTTGTGATGCTGATAGCTTTTTAATTTAGTGGGTCCTGGGATACACAGATTTTATTTGAATGAGTCCTCGAGAAATTTGATGGGTCCCAACTAAAGTTTCTTCATAAATTGTATAGTTTTTATCTATGAACAACTAAAGCTGTCTAACCTCTACCTTGTACCCTATACAGTGTAATTCGTTTCCAAGAAAATATTGAAATGTATTTACAATTAGATGGAAATGGTGGGGGAAGAAATAAAATACTGGGATGCATAGATATTTTGCTTCATCCTTTTAGATTTTTATGCATCAGTGACGCAGAACGCATATGTATCAGTGTGTGTGTGTATGTATATATATATATATATATATATATATATATATACTCAATTTGTTTTTGATAATGAGGATCATTCCCTGTGTAGTTTAACCATAGTGATACAGGTAAACTGTAGTGAGATCTTGATGTGCTATTACTTTTATTGTGGTTTTATATTTTTTTTCTTCTGTTTCAACTTCCAACCTGAATTGTAAGCCACCCCCAGATAATTAATCCCCTATGTAACTAACATATGCCCTTTTCCTCTCCCACATTCCCCCCCCCCCGACCCTTATCCAATTTTCTAGCCCCACCCTTCTTACCCTCCCAAACTGAGATGCCCCCATCCCCTGTATTTTCGGGAATTCCTTCAGTAATAACCATATTTTTGCTCATGTCTGATGGTATTTTTTATTAATGCAGTTGAAGTAAATTATTACAATGAAGCTAATTTAAAGTTTGTTTTGTTTTATTTTCTTTCATTTATTCTCTCTCTCTCTATATAATATATATCTTTTTCTTTTTTTTCCTCTCTTTTCAGAATTGACCTGCATATAATCATGCCCGGATTAAAGTGCTTTAAGGCCATTTTAAAACTATCAGCTAAGAGTTGCAGTCCATTGTCTTTCGGACTCACTTACTCCTCTCCCACTTACCCTAGAAATCCTCAACTTTCGTGATCAGCTGTACATTTGATATGGCCAGCGGTACCAAGAGCCACAATCCTCATGGACTCAAACAAATTGGTTTGGATCAAATATGGGATGACCTTAAAGAAGGCATTGAACAGATTTACCGAAGAGAAAACATGGCAAAAAGCAGATATATGCAGCTCTATACGTATCCTTTTTTTAACATTATTTCTATGCTTTAATAAACAATATTAGTTTTTATATTTTGACATTCTACTAGTCACTCAAATATTTGTATTTTATATGTATAATTTTCAGACTGTTGTCTTTTGTATTGTAAGAACTAGCAAATATATGCACCTTCTGGGTGCAAGTATTTTAGTTAAATTTTATAATAAAATATGATATTAAATTAGAAAGGCTAATGAAACTGAATAAGAATGTAGATAAAAATATTTTGAACAGAGGGGGTATGATTGAAAAATAGAACAACTTTGAAACTAACTCTTCCATCATTTTCCCTTACTCCCGTCTTTCATTGGTAAATGTTCCTAATTAAACTGTTTAGTTAAAATAGGAAGTAAAGAATAATATTATAGTTATTTATTCTTGTTAAGGGATTTCTTTCAAGATTTATCCCCAAGATTTTTGCTCATATTCATTGATATAAAACCAAACAATTAGAAATCAATAATACGAAGCATATATTTATTAAAATCAAATTTTTAAGATCAATATGCAAATTAGCCTTCCCATTCACACTGTAAACCGCTATTTTCTTGTATATATAAATACAATTGCATGTTATTAGTATGTAGATATGGTCAACAGTCTTAATGATGTCAAAGAATTTTGTTAATAATTGAAGTTTAAATAAAAATAAAATCATGGAGAATGTGATGTAAATAACTAAGGAAATTGTGACTTGAATAGTAATGTAGTTTCGGTTACAGACATAAAAACCCACAATCTCCATTATAATAAGAGATATTAATATGCCAAACTATAGTTAAAACTAAAGTAAAGTACATAAGTTTCTGTTTAGAAAGACATCTTCTGGTAACCTATTAAACCCATATATGAGATATTTTGGTTATCTTCAAGATACGCGCTCCTGAATTTTTAACTGTTTTTGTCAGGTTTCTTGTTTTTCATCTGAATTCTTAAATAATTTAAATGGATAAATCATCGTCAGTGGGGTGGGGCTCGGTGCCTAAAGTCGGCATCAGCCAATCAGTGAGGAAGTCTATCCTCTTTTCATTAGCACTAGACCAAGGAGATTGTTTTGCATCTGAGGTGGAGCACCACACCTACCATCGGCTCCTTACTTTACCGCACAGATCCCTGTGCTACTCATATGCTGAGTTGGTGAGGGCCAATATCAAACTAGGAACCTTGTGGTTTCTAGTCGAATGCTCTACCGGCTGAGCTTAACCTGGCCCTACAAATGGATAAATAATAAAGTTAATTCATTGTTACAAAATAAATTTCATTGTGACATGTTTATTGAAAAAATCCCAAAATAATTTAATGTAAAAGAAAATTAAGAATTCAGATGAAAAAAAGTTTTTCCTGGGGAAAAAAAAAAAAAAGACTGGCTCGTGTTGATTTGAAGGGAGCATTCCTTGAAAATTTCGGGAGTACATATCTTGAAGATAACTGATATTTCAAGCTAAGCACTGTAAGCCTGATATTTCTGGCTCTGGGAAATACTACTAATAAAAGCAGGACTCCAGATGCTTTAAAAAAAAAAAAAATTAAAAAAAAAACATTTTTAACCGTTCCCAAATCAAAATGTTTATTTTTTAAATTTGTATTTTGTTAGTCTGTTTTGTTTTTTTGTTTTAATTCTTTTTAAAGCGTTTTTATGATCTATAGTTGTAAGTAGCATAATAAAAACATAAAACTCTTATGAAATAAATATTTATTTTGATCTATGAAGTCTTGAAATAATGAAGTCTTGAAATAATGAAGTCTTGAAATAATTAAAAACAAAAAAGAATTGTAACTTTTTATTTTATGTGTTGTTTTTGAAAGCTTTGTCCAATAGTTTTTGTTTTTCTTCTGGAAATAGACAAAAATTTTAGTTATATAGGTGTGTGTTGGGAAGAAATGGAAAAGAATACAACAATATATGGAAAAGTAATAAATAAGAGTGGGGAAAATAAATTTAACGATTTATTAATATTTGAAAATTGTTGATGTTCACCATATTTCAATTGTTAGATACATATCAAATACATATCTATAATTAAATATATATCAAATATATATCCACAATCCATGTATTGATTTACGCTATGCATCATTTAAAAGCTTGGACTCTTCATTCATATACATAATGACAGAATGGATGACTGAAACCCACCTGAATCATGGAAGAGAATAACTTGTATCATGATGATCTGCGCCGGCCATCAAAATAAGGAGAATGTGGTTGCTGCCCAATGCTCCCTGAACACTGTAAAAACAATCCGGAATGAAATGGAGAATTGCAATGGAGACTACGAGGCTGTGGCTAGAAGAAAGCAACATAACAGACGATCTGATTGCATTCGTACAGCAGAATTCCTTGAAAATCTGGAGAAAAGTATTGGGGGATCTGGCATTGGAATTCAGGCTTTGTCACGTGAATTGAATGTTTCAGCCTCTACCATGAGGCTTGCACCCAATAAAGACCTTCGCTACTACTCATACAAGTGTCGCAGAGTTCAACTGCTCCCAGAAAGGCCCGTGAAAATCATCTGACAAAGGCGAAGAAACTTCTGATCAAAGTGAAATATCCTGCTGAACCACAAACAATCTGGTTCTTTTCCAATGCAAAAAACCTTTTGCCAAGATCAAAAGCACAACACACAGAATAACAGATGACTTGCATACAGTCTAAAGGACATTCCTCATGCCATGCAGACTAAATTTCCCCAAACTGTGATGGTTTTGGATGTATGTCCTCTGAGGGTGATGTGATGCGTCCGCATTTTTTCAGAGGGTGTCAGGTTGAATTCAAGTGCCTACGTGGAGTTGCTAAACACTGTAGTCAAGCCTGGATAACAAGGGTAGCCAATGGTAAGCCATATGTATGGCAGCAGGATTTGGCCTCTTCCACACCTCTGGGGACAAGTCAAAAGTGGTTGTCTGCGAATTTTACGACTACACCAGTCCCATTGTTTGGCTTCCAAACTCCCCAGATCTTAACCCCATGGATTATTATGTATGTGGCGCTGTTGAGAAAGACACCAATCGCCGTGCCAGTACTACAACAGCTTAGTTAATCGACAGAATTAAGGTAGTTTTTCAAACCCTTCCCAGGGAAACTGTAACATCAGCTTGCTCTAGGTTCCGGGGCAGGATTATGGTTGTGATCGACAGTAATGGCGGTTATTTTTTAGTGAAACTTGTTGACAGGAGTGTAATTTCCATGCCTGTTAAATTTTCTTTACAATCAATAATTTTGTATTTACCAGCACTTTTTCTTTTTCCTTATGAAACTGTCAAATTTCTCCCAAAACACCCTCATGTATGTATATGTGTGTTTTTTCTTTTCTTTGTTCTTATTTATCCTTAATATTATCTTCAGTCATGTATATAATTACTGTACAAGTGTGCATGTGTCCACTAGTCAGGGACAACAACCAAGAACACCAACTGGCAAAAAAGTGAAACAACCTACTGGAGGTGCACATTTTGTAGGACTGGAACTTTACAAAAGGTTAAAAGAATACCTTAAAAGCTATTTAGTAAAGTTATTAAGGTATGTTATATTTTAATTCTTTTAAAAAATTTCCACTTTTATATCATAAGTTTTGTGTTTCAGACATGGCTACTTATCACTGTATATAGTGATTTTATTATAACAAAGTTAAATTTGTAATCAATTAATTCAACTTCTATAGTGACCTCATAGTTTAATCATTCATAAAAATCATTTAGCATAATTGGAATAAAATTATTTTTGCTCAAACTGATTTTTTTTTATTATTATTATGTAAAAAAAAAAAAAAGTGTACATCTCCAGTGATGCTGATAGTTTTTTTTATTTAGTGCGTTCTGGGACACATATTTGCTTTGAATGAGTCCCTGGAAAAATTTATGGGTCCCAACTAAGTCATCTAACTCCTACCATGTAACCTATCCTGTGTAATTCATTTCTAATGTATTTACAGTTAGCTTGAAATGGTGAGGGAAAAAAGAAAAACATGATTTTACTGCATCTTTTTAGATTTTGTGCGTTAGGTATGGATCCTGCATCCCTATCAGCATCACTGATAAACTGAATATTTTTGTTTAAATATACATTTCTTTTCTAAATTTTATTTAAAATAAAAATTTAAATCTGTGAATTTTATTTATTTAAACAAATTGAATATTTATTTCCTTTCATTTAGGAGTTTTTGTCAATTTAAAGATTACACAAAATTTAATTCAATTCTGTTTATAATCTTAAAATAAATAATGCAAATTCATGTATCTCCTTTGTGTTTAGAAAATAAGAAACAATTTTAAAAGTTTGTATACTATTTATTCTACTTTTTTATTTCAGGATAGCAAAGATCTGTTAGATGAAAAATGTACTCAAATTTTATACCAAACAATGGGAAGACTATCAGTTCTCCAGCAAAGTTTTAAATGGTGTGTGTGCTTATCTAAACAGACACTGGGTTTCGCCGAGAGTGTGATGAAGGAACTAAAGAATTTATGAAATTTACTCAGTAAGTAACAATTATTAATAATTTTACTCTGCCCGGAGGGTGTTTTTTTTGCTAGTACTAATAATTTTCAAAGTGCTATCAATAAAATATCTCATGACAAATTTGGTTATCAATAATTTGAGGCTAGTGGGTGTTTTTGTTTTATAACAATGTTTTTTTTGTTTTTTTTTTAAATACTCATTTTACGACAAATGACAACCCTTTTTTTTTAATACTCAATTTTACGACATTACATAATTCTACAAAATCTGATTAGAATTGAAACAAATATCTTAATTTTAGTGTAAAAGATTCTTTAAAATAAAAAATTATCTTGATTTTATCGACGTCTAAAAGTATGAAAATGGATTTTGGCCACGTTCTTTTGTATTTAAAAAAAAAAAATGTAAACAGACCTTTTGAAATGTTATATTTATTTAGTAATAGACATAAAATAGTTTTCCGTCAAAATTAAAATGTTTTCTTTGTAATAAAATTAAGTTTCTCACAGTTAAATTCAAATGAATTCAAACAAGGTGTTCTTTATTCTATATTCGATTTTGAGTAATGTGATGTAAGCAGTGACATAGTTTCGGTTACAGACAAATAGAGACTGAATCTCCATTATATATTAGTACTAGCAAATATATGCACCCTCCGGGTGCAAGTATCTAAGTTTTAATGTAATAAAATATTGTATTAAATTAGAAAGGCTAATGAAACTAAATAAGAATACAGATAAAAAGATTTGAAACAGAGGAGTATAATAAATGATTTTAACAGGGAGTATAATAAAAAATGGAACAACTGAAACTTACTCTTCCATCACTCTCGCCTCCTTGTTATTTTTCTAATTTAAGTATTTAGTAAAAGAGAAGTAAAGAATAAATGACAGTTATGTTTCTTGTTAATGGATTTCATTTAAGATTCATTGAAGAGATTTTTGCTCATATTCATTAAAATAAAACCAAACAGTTAGAAATCAATAATACTAAGCACATAATTATTAAAATTCGATTTTTTAATATTAATATGCAAATTAGCCTTCCCGTTATACTGTAAACCGCTATTTTGTGTATATAAATATAATTGCATGTTGTCAGTATGTAGACATAGTTAACAGTATTAATAATGTAAGACAATTTTATTAATAATTGAGGTTTGAATAAAAATAAAATCATGGAGAATGTGATGTCAGTAACTAAGAGAAATTGTGATTTGAGTAGGAATATAGTTTCGGTTACAGACAGAAAAACACACAATCTCCATTAAATAAGATGTAATTAATTTGTAAAATTCTTTGTTTCTTCCAGTTGGCCTTAATCACATGGCGAGACAATTTATTCAAGCCATTGAACAAGCAGGTTACAATGCAGTTTTGCTCTTATTAAAAGAGAAAGGCATGGAGAGACCATCAACACACGGCTTGTTAGTGGAGTCATCAACAGCTATGGTAAGTGTGAACTGTTCTATACGAGTTCTGTAAAGGAAATTTGATGGGTCCCAATTAAAGTTTCTTATAATATCAGCAGGTTGTTATTGTGTCTGAGGTGGATCAACACACCTATGATCAGCTCCCTACTTAACCGCAGAGATTCAAGCTGTGCTATTGCAAAGGCGATTATAGGATTTATATGTAATAGAATTGCAAATCATTTCTTGCTTATATAGTTCCTTGAGTGGTTTCTCAATTTAAGAGGTTGAGTTTTTCTAGTTTATTAATATGAAGACTAGCAGCATGTAACTTACAGGGTGGCAACTTGAAGATGCTGGATTCAAGATGGGGTTGCTATCGGAGCAAGATATGATGCACAAGAATGTAATAGGTGATGAAGATAGTGCATCACTGGCGACCACTCTGTATGTATTAAAAAGATGTATCTTACGACTCCCCCTCCCCTCCTGTAGAATTTCCATGGGTCCTGCTGTTTAATAAAATGTATTAAGATTGTTTTTTGTTTTGTATCCTGTTTGTATTATGAGAATACATTGTTTATTCACTGGAAATATATCATGGATATTGATTTTTTTTTTTTTTTTTTTTTTTTTCAGTGGCTCTTGGCCTTAATGAAGATGACCCCACTGCTAAGGGTCCAACGCTGAGTGTATATAAAGAACACTTGAGCATCCATTCTTGGCAGATACTGGAAGGTTTTATGCTGGAGAAAGTGCAGAATTTTTGGTGCAAAACCCTGTCACAGAATATATGAAAAAAGTAAATTTTATTTTTATTTTATACAAATAGGAAATATATTCTTCAATAATAAACCTTATTTTGGAGAGGAGTTTTTAATATATAATAGTATTAGAATAAATAGGTATTAGACTCCCTCGCTATGCTAATTGCTAGATACCTATATTAGGGGAGTAAAATGAGAATCAATCTGAAGCAAGCATTGTTGTGAGAGAATAATAGACAAACATGATTCGCAGCTGACCACTCCAACGAGTCGAGACTTTCTAACACAAACATTTTGACTTTCCATCCTATATTTCGTTTATTAGCATCAAAAATGTCTGGTTAAGCACATCCAACTTAGTTGTGCGAGTGATTAAAGATCCTATTAATTATAAAGAAGAGGTACGCTTATGATGATAATACCCTGAAGACCAGTTATACGAACGAGCGGATACTACAGATCAATTAATTTGACTAAATAATCAGAATCCATTCCACTTACGTGTCACACCATCAGCTGTATTTATTTTAGCTCGACCATTCTTACAACCACTTACCACTAGCGATCATCATCTATTCTATCAGATTATTAATACTCATACAATTTATAACATAATTGTTATTTATATACTTTATAATATTAATATTTATATAGTTGACATATCAACATATATAAATTGATCATTACCACAATAAAATAATTAAATATATATAGGCAAGGTGTGTCTACATGAAAGTAATATAAGGAATTGCATTGATAGAAGATTTATTTATAACGGGAGAGGCGTTTGGTATTAATACTAGATAGAAAAAAAGATTCACCACAATAACTATGATCAATCTGAAACTTACTTCCTGAATCACACCACTGTGTGTTAAAAAAGTATACCCGTTTTCATTGCTAAGTCTTTGTATCCTTTAATCCATCAATACGTCTTTATTTAAACATCAACTCTAGGTGTGGGTGTTGATAGTATGTAGGATAGAATATGCAAATTTCGGCGATATCATTACACATCTTTTATTTCTTTATATGTATACTTGATACCACTGTGGAAAAGATAAATCTTTAACTCTTTAAGAAAAAAAATGAAATGTTCTATGTAAGGCATGTAATAATTTTCAATATCCTTTTCTTTTGAATGTGTTGAAAGAAGAACCTATAGTCTGTCCATTGTCAGTGCAGTTATTTTAAGTGTGAGTCTTTTATATGTTTTCATCCCCATTCTTGTATTGAATATTGCTAATGTCTTATATTAAACCATATAAGTATAATATATGACAGCTGTATCTAGGCACTAATTTTAGAAAACAATAATCAACTAAGTCAAATAGTGTTAAACATTATTTCTGTTTCTCATTACTATTAATATAATCATACAATATGATATCTCTAATAAATAAGGTACAGCAGGACTCTAGCACGGCTTATTGGACACCGAGGCTAAACCAGCGTTAGCTCTAACATCAATTGTAAAAGCCCGCACGAATAACGTCTATCTTACATGAGTATCATTATGAGCTAAAGTCGTGAAAAGAACCTCTTATAATACAAATGAAGCACGCATACATTTGGAGACATTACCATCTTTGAGTTCAGAAATTTCATTGGATGATGACAAAGACATTACGGCTCATAGAGAGGGAGTATGGATAATAATTTATATGAGAGGGGAAACACTTTCTTAATACTCCATTTTTCTCAATTATTGTAGCGTGTTATATATCATAATCTCTATATGATGATTCGTTGTATGTTATTTTATATCTTAATATGGAATTTCACTCTTTTTTTTTGAGTATGTTAATTCTATTATTCTTTTTTTTGTTTCTCTGTACTTATCACATTATATCTCTATTATCTTTCTACTTCTTGTATAATTCTATTGTTTTGTTTACAGTTTTTTTAAATTACAATAAATTATCTCTATAATTTATATATCTTACGTTAGTTTTTATTATTTTCTAATATCATTTTCAGTCGTCTTCGTGTTTTATTATTTTTAGTCTTATCTATATTTACAGTTATTCCTATTTATTTCTTGTTATTAATAATCATTCTCTCTTTATTCTTTGTTTACGATTTACTTGTTTCTATATAATTAATTTAATTTATGTTTCTGTTCTAGTTAAATTGTCTTTTTCTTGTTTGAAAATACATTTTTATCTGTGTCGTTCCTATTTTCTAAATTAACTTATATCTCTAGTCAAAGAAAAACTAAAAGATACATAGCTGACGGCATCTGGATCTATCTAATCTCTTCTGCGTCTTAATTGCACGCTCAGAAAACACTGCGTTTTAACTACACTAAAAGTAAGAGATGTCTGAATGGATCCTGCTATCTGAGTATTTCCTTTTGCACAGTCGAATTCTTATTAAATAGTCTGCTGTAAATGAATATCTAAGCTGTGAGAGTTGATAACTATTGATACTTGTCTATACATACAATTAGTCACTAATTTATTTGGTCTATTTTCTTGTTATTATTATTATCCCAAAAATAATCAAAAATTAATCATCAGTCAGAGAGCACAATATAGATTGTCTGTAATTAATTATGGGTTTTAATAAACATCCGGTAATTATAGCGCATGATACTAATTTATAATTCTAAAATAATCTCGAGAGAAGATCGAGAAAATTTCTGAATTTAAAACCGTGAGAATAATTTTAATTGGGGCTTGTTTTTTGCTTTTTTGCTTTCACCAAAGAGCACTGAGGATGTTTGATGCGATGAAAAGCATAAACTGTTGCTATCGTCAGCGTTACCTTCGGTTCTAAGTAAACTGCTCTACACAGCTGGGGGTGCTACAGTTTTTTTTAAATTTATGAAAGTAATTTATCTTCTTACTAGAGATTATGAACTTTTTTTTTTGTTTCCACTCTGTCAATGGTACAACACGTACTGTTCTAATACATGCACTTGATAGAGAAGTACTATAATTTCTTTCATCATTAATTATCCAATTTAACATATCGAAAAATATTTCTGTTTACTCTACTTGTAATGAATATCTCCTGGTAGAAATGATAAAAATAAAAATCTTCAGTATCTAAAAGATCTAATTATATAATGACGATGTAATTAATATACTCTGAGATTGTTTTTTTGTGTGTGCATATTGAAAATAATACGAAATAAAAGAACAGATATTTAGTCAATACGGAACAAAATCATGAAAAAATTCAATATATACATTCAGTTTTTGTCAAATAACGAGATGTGTACGAGTTATAGGCACCGGTCGAAATATAAGTTATAAATATCAACTTTATACGAGTCTTAATACCATTTATATATATTTAGGTGTGTGTGTAAATTTATATTAAAGATGTCTATTCTATAGGTATCTAAACGTATATATTTGGCGATTACAAAAGTAATTTAACTAAACAGGTGTCTGTTAGAACAATAGAAAATAATATGTGTGTTGTTATTAAGAAAGTAGTGGACAATTTAGTCTATGATTGGACTGCAATGTTATTGATTGTGCTAATGAACAAATCTGGAGTACTGAAAATAATTGGAAAAAGAATAGCCTACCGAAAATAAGTTAAGTTTGTGATTTTATTGTCTAATAAGTGATATATGTCTGAATATGAGAATTAAATTCGCGAGCGTAAATATAGGGAAAAATGTCTCTATATTAATTAACTTTAGCAAATCTATATATTGCAGTCCTATTCATACACTCAGTGTTTTACCTCATGATAAAAATGAAAATTAGGAAATCAATTTATTCTAATTCGACATAAATGGAACAACTAAGATATAAGAATGCAGATAGAAAAGAGAGAGATTTGAGAAAACAGGAGGGATGCGTTATGATCACCGAGAGATATTAAGAACTAGAAACTTACCTTTTAACATCAAATACAACTTCATCCTGCTTGTTCATTGTCATAAATATTAATATAATATTGTAGGAAGAAGTAAAAGAGTACATAAAAGTAGAAAAAAAATAGTATTTTTTCATTTTCGAAACTTGTGTAATGCTAAAATAGGTTCTTGTGATTACAGTTTCACAAAAAAATATTTTCTGCTTGAAGTGTCGATAAAGACGTTTATTCAGGTGACAATTATACTTTTTAGAAAGATTTATTTATCAAAATTGAGCATAAACGCAAAAAATTACGAGTATCAAATTTGGATATAATTAGAGCATCTGTGGCAATATTATATTAACTTATATAATTATATATAATCAAAATTTATATATTATTTATTTTAATAATATTCTATGCAAATTAAGTCATCTATATACCCATATTATACTTAGATAATAACACTAATAATATAAATTCCTCCATTTGTTTTGTATAATATATTTGAAGTGATCATAATTTACACCGCATATATAGTGTTAATTTGAGACCAGTATAGAAGTTCAGATGTACAACTTCGTGATTGTAATCATAAATGTAACAAACATTGAACAAATAATTAATAATTAACATAAAAGTTTGTAAATTTCTAGAAACCGACACATAAAAAAAAATTTTTTAACAGGAACACAGAGTGTTTTTTACATGAAATAGGAGGTTTTTAGCAGAAAAAGTTTGATTGCAAATATGTATGCACATCAACAAATGTTATTGAAGAATAAAACAAAATTATTTATTCATTATACTCACAAAGTATCCAGAGATTAAAGATAAATAAATGATTTAAAAATATTGAAATTGCTGGAACTTAACTAAAGGAATTTTCTGTTTGCATTTTAGATTAAGGGCGAATGGTATCAGCTTGTCTCAATAGAAGTAAAGAAGGTTTGGGAGAGCTGAGGTCTTTTCTTGAGACCACATTTACAATCAAAGGACTATGCTGCCATTGAAAAAATGTGGGAAACGGCTGTTAACGTAAGTAATTTAAGTTTTTTCTCTACTTTAAATTATGAATTTCAAACTGAAATTCATGTTTAGGAATTAATATATTAAAAACTAGAATATCAGAAAATACTAATACGTAAATTTTTGAAATGAGGATTGATAATTTGTATTATT
Source organism: Doryteuthis pealeii (assembly GCA_023376005.1). NCBI lineage: Eukaryota > Metazoa > Mollusca > Cephalopoda > Myopsida > Loliginidae > Doryteuthis > Doryteuthis pealeii. The sequence continues at coordinate 60,010,052 of CM042171.1, read as the reverse complement.
TACATTTTTTGGACTGTTGTTCCTCATCTTTATTTTTATATAACATGTTTTGTCCCAATTATTAATAAAATTTACTTTTAATTTTAAAAAAATAACAGTAGTTTATTCATATTATTATATATATATATATATATTATATAGGTTTTACATATCATAATTTATTAGGTGACAAAGGACATCACAACCATATTGGTTTCATGCGATGCAATCATCAGGTGAAGATGTTTCAAATGTGAAACCATCTTCACCTGATGATTGCATCGCATGAAACCAAATATGGTGTGAATGTTCCTTGTCACCTAATAAATAGATATGTAAAACCTATATATATTTTATCTTATTACATTATATAAAGCTCTATTTTATATTGAGCACTCTACAATAATACTGCCTTTGGTACCAATTCCAGCAAAAGCTGAAACAGTGACCATCTCACACACTATATATATATATATAGTATATGAGATTTAAATTTTGAAAAACAACATAAACAATTTGCTTTTTTATCTTATTTCTTTTTTCATTTTGAAGATATGACAGTTTGACTAAATAAATGAGTTTACTTTTGGTCTACAGAAATTAAAATTTTTAACATCTTTTAAAATTCATTTTCTATTTTTATTTATTACAGACCCCAAAATTTATGTCCAGACAATACTTGACGTCCACAAAAGTACAATGCCTTGTGCAGACAGCATTTAATAATGGCTGGATTTGTTGCTGCATTAGACATGGTATGTATTGCTTCTTATTTCATTCACTCCTCTCCTACACTACATGAATGTATATGATATTACTTATACTTTTTATATATTGTTATTTCTGAAAATTTTATACTTAGATGCAACAAGCTTTAATGTTGTTTTTTTTTTTTTTTTTTATACAATGTTTAAGTCTTTAAAAAAAATCATTAGACACGATATCTGTCTAATAATTTAATTTGGCATTAATAACCCATGAAGGTTGATATGCCATTAAACAAAAAACAAACAAACCCAAAGAGGATTGAACTCCAACTACTAACTGATAAAGTGGCTGAGGGTTCATGTCCTGGGAATGACGTTACACTCTATCTGGGTAGTGAGGTTCCAGTCTGGGGAATGTGGAGCACCCTTCATCACCATTGCTCCCTGGTCCACTCTGACCCGGAGTGGTAATACCTGTTAGGGTCCCATTTATGGTTAAATAGAAAAATGTGTTTATAAAAAATGAGTATCCATTAAGAATGAATTTTTTCAAAAACTTTGTCAGCATTAAATGACCCACTGAGATTGATATGCCGTAATTCAAAAACCAAACTTATTGCCTAAATTCATTGTTTTTACTATCCTTCCTTAAAGTGTTTTTCTCTTTTTACTTGTAATTATTTTTAATATTTTGATTGTTTGATTTATTTTTTAAAATTTTGTTTTCTTTCTAGCTTGTGGTCAATTTATAAATGATAATTATGTGACTAAGAAAGAAAACTCCTCTTCAGGAAAATCCCCTGAATATTAAGCAGATACTGTGATCTTTTGCTCAGAAAAAAGGTAAGTCTAATTTGATTTATATGGAAACATCACCATGTTTGCATATTTCCTTATTTGGGTTTGTTCCTATAAACAGAGATCACCAATGTTTTCATGGTGGGATGGATAATTGAAAAAAAATAATGAGCCCGGGCCACATTATTACTGATAAGCTGTCTAACTCCTACCTTGTAACCTCTCCTGTGTAATTCATTTCTAAGAAACTATTGAAATGTATTTACATTTAGCTTGAAATGGTGAGGAAGAAAAAAAAAAAAACATTGGGATGATGGATATGATTTTTACTGCGTTCTTTTAAGATTGTATGCATCAAAGACGCAGCACACATAGCATCTCTGAAGATATATGTAGATCTTGTTCAAATAATCACAGTTCTTTTTAGCTTAAAATGTTTAATATTGCTTATTGCTTCCCTAAGAAATGAAATGATTTCACTTGTAATTGAATGTCCAGAAAATTACAATACTCTTTGTGTAGACAGCATTTAATAAATAAAAGCTGGATATATTATTGCATTATATAGGGGTTAATTTTTATTTTGAGTATATTTTTTTTGTTTGAAAATTAAAGAATGATATTTTTAAATGTTTTCAGTTCTAAGAATCCAGAAGAAGCAGAATTAGAGGAAACTTTAAATAAAGTGGTGAGTTGTCTATTATTTACCCTCCCTTTTGTTTTGTTTTTTAATGTTTTCATGAATTCTCTGCAAAAAATATACAAGTTAATCTTATTATAATGGAGATTGTGTGTTAGTTTGTCTGTAACATTAACTATATTACTACTCGAGTTACAATTCTCTTTCTATTTATGTCTCATTCTCCATGATTTTATTTTATTTAAACATCATTATTAATCAAATTGTTTTACATTATTAATACTGTTGGTCATATCTACACACTAATAACATGCAATTGTATTTATATATACAACAAAATTGCAGTTTACAGTGTGAATGGTAAGGCTTATTTGTATATTGATATTAAAAATTTTATTTTAATAAATATGTGCTTAGTATTATTGATTTCTAATTGTTTGGTTTTATTAAAAGAAAACCATTAACAAGAAAAATTAACTGTAATTTAATTATTTACTTCCTATTTTAACTAAATGGTTAAATTAGGAAAATTTAGCAATGAAAGACGGGAGTAATGGAAGAGTAAGCTTCAGTTGTTCCATTTTTTGATTGAGTTAGTTTCAAAGCTGTTCTATTTTTCGATAATACCCCGTCTATTTCAAATCTTTTTATCTGCATTCTTATTTAGTTTCATTAGCCTTTCTAATTTAATATAATACTTTATTACATTAAAACTTAAATACTTGCACCTGTAGAAAGGTGCATATATTTACTAGTGTCTAAAATAAAACTAATTCTATTTCTGTTACTAAAAGTTAAAAAAAAACTGTTTTCTTTTTCTTTGTAGATGGTTGTCTTTAAATACATTGAAGATAAAGATGTTTTTCCAAAAATTCTACAGTAAAATGTTGGCCAGAAGACTGGTGCTGCCATGTCTGCTAGTGATGATGCTGAAGCAAGCATGATATCCAAATTGAAAGTAAAGAATTTATTTTCTCTTCGATGATAATTCTACAAGACAATTCTCTCCTTTTTTTTTTTTAGATTCTTTCTTTCTTAGTGTATGAGTAGTACAGGTGCGGTAAAGTGAGGAGCTGATGGTAGGTGTGGCGCTCCTTCTCAGATTCCCAAAACACTCCTTGGTCTAACAGATTTGCACATTGTATGATACATGAATCCATTTACTCGGTTTAGCTCAGTTGGTAGAGTGTCCAGCTAGGAATCACAAGATTCCTGGTTTGATACTGGCCTTTGCCAACTCGGCGTATGGGTAGCACAGCTGATGGTAGGTGTGACGCTTCACCTCAGATGCCAAAAATAATATCCTTGGTCTAGTGCTAGGGAAAAGGGGATAGACATCATCACTGTCTGGCTGATACTGACTTTAGGCCACCCCGACGACTTTACTTTTCATAGCACCCCAGAAATGATTAATTGAAATTTTCATTTTGTATTGAAAAATTATTTAGATTCATTGGTCAGATTTGATCATCACTTTTGGATTATTTGTTCATGTAAACAAATACGCAATGGATCAAAATTTGGTGTGGTGCTCCACCTCAGATGCCAAAAACAATCTCCTTGGTCTAACACTAGTGAAAAGGGGATAGACTTCCTCACTGTCTGGCTGATACTGACTTTAAAAATTTTTTTTTTTTTTTTTTTTACTTATCCAAGCAAGAGTAACTAGATTCATAAATCATGGAATAATAAAAAAATTGGAGGTGTGTAGTGTAATGGTTATTAGTGTAGGAAAATGTGCTGATGCCCTTGGGAAAAATATTAATTCAACTATTATCCCTCAAACTATGGGTAAATAGTAGGGCAGACTAGGTTCTAACCATGGTTAGGCTAGAAGGAAAACTCTGGATTCAAACTTGTTAAACTCTGATTAAGAAATTGACCTTGTGTCACATCCTACTCGTGTGGAGGGTTGGTAAATAAATATATACTGTTGCTTATGTGTTCTAGGTATGATGTTAAACTGCATCTGGTGGTGAGGTTCCAATTCTGGAGCTCTGGGGAGTGTGGAGTACTCCTTTATTTCTATTACTCCTAGTTCCCCTGACTTGGAGTGGTAGTACCTGTTAGGGTCCCATCTATGGGTTAAATAGATAAAGAAATGAATTTAAAAAATTGGATACCCAAACAAGAACGAATAAAATAGATGTCTTCAGCATAACCCAAACGTTGCTATGTCATAAAATCCAACCAACCAACCATTGCTTATTCAAAAGAGGCTTAAGCAAACTAAGAACAATATATATCACTTCCATTATAAAAAGGTATTTTATTTGTGATTGGCTATTTATCTATTAGAGAGGGATTTATTTATTTCTTTTGAAATTTAAAATAATCATAATTGAAATTTTTGTGTATCTATTTCACTTACCGGAATAAACTAAAAGATATAATATTTTGATAGATTTTGAAAAAATTTTAGAAAACAGATTTTTGATTAAAATATTTAACATTTTTACAGAATGTATTTAAATTTTAAAATTAGTGAAATAGATCACTAATTAGGACAGCCTATTCTAGTATTGACCACCCAAGCATAGTTTAACGGGTTTGAATTCAGAGTTTTTCTTCTAGACTGTTCGTCTAACTAAAGTTAAAGACCCTAGTCTGCCCTATTTACCCATAGCTGGAGGGAGAGTAGTTGGATTCATACCTTTTCCAAGGGTATTAGCACTGTGAATTGTAGCTTCGTCCAGGATTTGAACTCTGGTCGACGAGTCCATTTCCTACGACTCTAACCATTACACCACGCACCTCCAACTTTTGGCGTCTCACAGTACCAATTTGTTAATACTTTTGATTGTTACTATTTGTATTTATCAAACTATTTTTAAAAATTGACTAACAATTTTTTAATTTCCTATTTTGATAATATGAACATAGAATTTTCTTAAGTTTTAACTTTATTTTAATAATTGAAAAATAAAATGTGAAATGAAACTAATTTTCCTGCTTGTGGTTTTCAGCAAGCCTGTGGCTTTGAATATACCTCCAAACTTCAGCGAATGTTCCAAGACATTGGGGTCAGTAAGGACCTAAATGAAAGATTCAAGAAACATCTACAGGCATCATCACAGCCATTAGACAGTAAGTATTCATGAGATTTAATTTTATTTATTTTTTTTTGTCTCTTGAAAATATAGACAAAAAAAGATTTATTGGTTATTTCCTATAACTCCAACCTAAACAAAGGGGAACCACTCTGAATGAATTTTATCTGTTAATTAATCTACCCATTATTTTCCCATTAAACTAACCCTAAATCAAAACCCTGTCTTCTTTTTTCCTAGTAGATCAATAAATAATAATGAAATTTATTGTGTACAGTGCTCAGGTGCACCACAACTCATCAAAGTCTTCTGTCTAGTACACAGAATAATGTATTAGTGTCAGGAACATGAATAGAGTACAGTAATAATATACATGTATGTGTTACAGTGCCCAGGTGCACCACAAACTCATCAAAGTCTCATGTCTAGTACATAGAATAATGTATTAGTGTCAGGAACATGAATAGCATACAGTAATAATATACATGTATGTGTACAGTGCTCAAGTGCACCACAATTCATCAAAGTCTCATGTCTAGTACATAGAATAATGTATTAGTGTGAGGAACATGAATAGCATACAGTAATAATATACATGTATGTGTGTGTGGAGAGGGGTATCAATTTATCAGTCAGTGGTTCCCCATTTTTTAGGTTGGAGTTATAGGAAATAACCGATTTATTTATCATATTGTAACTTGACTAAGTCTCATAATTTGGCCAGACTTCATTTTCTTTCAAGATTCATTTTGACCAAATTTAAACATCACTTGGCCAGTAAATTTTCCCTTAGCTTTTGGTTTAAATCCTTATAACTAGATTAAATGTATCATTTGGATTATTTAGATTATTGCCTTCATCTTTATTGTTATCTACACAACATTTCGGCAGGTGTGCCCTCTGGCCTTCTTCAGGTATTTCTTGTCGGACTCGGGAACCCACTCTTCGAATTCAGGAACCTTCTCTTGGAACTCTGGAAAGGAGACAAAAGTTTTCTTTAAAACAACTAAAGCTGTTTAGCCCCTACTCACATCCGATGTAATTCGTTTCTAAGAAAATATTGCAATGTATTTACAGTTAGCTTGAAATGATGAGGGAAGAAAAAAAGAAAAACACTGGGATGCATGAATATGATTTTACTGAGTCCTTTTAGATTTTTCTGCGACAGAGATGCAGGCTATGTACCTATTAGCATCTCTGCACACACACACACAGTGTTTCAGATGATGTATCTTAATGATTGTGACGCTTCTCAAATTGATATTCATGCAAAAACAATGTCGTCATTATCTAAGTGAGATCAACATAAATTCTTCAATGCTTTGTTTGCAAAAGAGTAAAACTATTCAACACCTGAAGAAGCTCGGAGAATACATCAGCCGAAATGTTGTTTCTGTATATTTCATAATGATGAAGACAACAATCCAAAACATCAATACAATACGTTTTATTCATTGTTCATGTCTATCATGATAAATATAACTTTGGTCTTCATATTTTTTGGACACACGATATAAAAAAAAAAATTCCATTGGGATTAAATTATACATTTCAAACATTAATTTATCAACGTTACATGCACAGTTTCTAATAAAAAAAAATTTTTTTTCCCCTTAATAGTTGATTTTAGTATACAAGTTCTCAGCTCGGGATCCTGGCCATTTCAACAAACTGGGTCTTTCAACTTACCAGTGGAAGTAAGTGTTTTGTTTGTTTATTTCTTTTTATATATATTTATAAATTTAGAAGTGTTCAGGTTATTTTCAAATTTTATTTAATTTCTGTATTATGAGATAGATATAGATTAAAGTAAAATATATCCTTATATTTTAGTGATTTTTTTTTTTTTTTGGATTGTGTATATATATATATATATATATATATATATATATATATATATATATATATATCCAATTGACTGGTAAGTAAGGGATGATTCTATTTGGGATCATCGAAATCTCACTTTACATCTACACTGTGTGCTCATGTAGGTGCTAACTTAGATTCATACAAGGATTTTTTATAAATCCCTAAGAGAGCTCAATGTATAATAACTAATTAATTAATTATATACAGACCAATATTTAACTTTCAAAGAAAGAAAAACTTAACAAACCATCATTTGACTATAATAAATTTATTTCGACCAGAGACTCAATGAGTCTAGTCTCATCAGATAGTATTTACATAAGACTGAAAAAAATATCCCCAATGAAAATTCTCTCTTCTCACATAAAAAAAATCTTATTTATGATAATAACAATTCAAATATTAAAAAAAACAAAAACTTGGACCAGAATGTTGTATACCCTTTCTTACTTCTTATCTCTGGTCGTATTTTCTTCTGGCCGGCTTTGGTTCTATCTTCTAACATCTTGACTTGGTCTGGAATCTTCTAAGGTCTGGACTTTCTTGGACTTCGGGTCTGGTCTTCTATGGGGATTTCTCGTTATCAGAAGCCCTGTGTCATTGTTAGTTTTTAGATAATAAACACAAGACTTCGATTTACTTTTGATCTTAGTTTATTGTTAATCCCCAAACCAGACGTCTGCACAGATCCTTACATCCTACGAGCTCGGCTTCTAACTGCTGAGTTACTTCTATCCTTAAACCGGAAGACAGGGTGTTCTGTGCCTTCTGGTTCTCACGATTTATCCCCGGAAGGCAAGGTGAGAGTGAGGTCAAGCGCCGTCACTCTCTCAAGGCCATCAGCTGCACTAATCGCCATTATGATTTCTACACTATTGCCATAAAGTGTTTTGGTGTTTCACACCTCTTCAGTGTGGCTAGACACCACAACTACCTCTGACTAGGAGCAAAATCCGACTGACTTTTCGTCTGCCCGATTCGTTAACCTCTTGGCTATTTGACAGCTGCTGTAAAGGGGTGGTGTTTGAATTATTAAATACATAATTTTGTTTATATATTTTATGATCACCAGAGAGATCCAGTCTGTAAACAGACGATCATTGCTTTACATATGCTGGCAGTGAAAGTTAATTTAAGTCATCCCTAGAGAGCTCTATTGAGTTTTGGGAGCATATAAGTAATGTAAAATCAGCAATTGAAACACTCATTGATGTTTTTTCATATATATATAATATATATATATATATATATATATATATATATATATCGGGGGGGGGGGGGGTAAAAGTAACTTGATAAAAAATTTGAATATGTAATTTAATGTGAAAGTTTTCAGTCTTTATCCTTTTTTTTTTGTTTTTTGTTGTTTTCAGCTTGAAAGGAGTTTTCAACGTTTCACAACCTTCTATAGCAGCCAGCACAGTGGACGAAAGTTAAATTGGCTTTACCACCTTTCAAAGGGAGAGTTAGTTACCAGTTGTTTCAAAAACAAATATACTCTCCAGGTAATCAAATTTTAGTTTTTAAAAAAAAAAAAAAAATCTTATTTTTTGTACCTAACTTAAAAAATACTTATGTATTAAAGTACTTGTTTTCTAACACTACACTGTGTGTGTGTGTGTGTGTGTAAAATTCTCATTGTTTTGAAACTTTCCTAAATAATACTTTAGTAATATGCCGTATTTGTGTACATGGTAATAATAATAATAATAAAATATATTGTGTACAGTGCTCAGGTGCACCACAACTCATCAAAGTCTCATGTCAAGTACACAGAATAATGTATTAGTGTCAGGAACATGAATAGCGTACAGTAATAATATACATGTGTGTGTGTGCGTGCGTGCAGAGAGGGGTATCAGGTATAGTGTTGGTGGATTACAGGAAGCACCTGAAAGGCTTTGAAAGATGCAATGTTTTCACAGCCCACAACGGACGCTGTTGATTGCATTTTGTATTATTTCTAATTTCCTTTGTTTTGGATGCAGATTTTTAATCTGAAGGTTGCAGGTTCAATCATGACCCGAAGAAGGCTGGAAGGCACCTCAACCAAAACATTGTGTATATAACAACTATGAGGAAAACAATCTGGAAAACTCTAAATAAGACAAATTATCAAACCTCATCTCAAAAAATTCAGACAAATAGGTTGTTGTATATTTAGAATCAATTTTTGTTCTTATTTAAAGACATACTTATATCTGTTAAAATATTTTAAATCTATTTAAACCTGAAAACCTATGAAATATCAGAGGTGGTCACTACTAGAATAGGCTCAGTCCTAATTAGTGATCATCCTCCACATATTAATCATTTGTTGTTTTTTGGGGAAAAAAAATGTGTGAAAATAAACATTTCTTTTTCTGTTATTTAATAATATTAGAAAGAAAAATCTCTTTTTCTTCAAATTTTATTGAATATTATTGTTGCAAGGGAGAATATTTCCCTACAAGAAGTTTGACTCTTTCAACAAAAAGTATAAATAAAAAATACTGATTACAAAGAGAGAATTAGTAGCTAGTCTTACTGACAACAGATTAGCCATTACTGCTATGTAAGAACTGTGCATTTCCTTCCTATTCCTATTCCGTTATATTTTCCTGTACTAAAAGGTAATAAACCTTATTTGTTAACCATTCTGGATTTTAATGTTTTTTAATAACTCAGTTACAATTATTAATTTTTTTTATCCTCTTAAAATAGACATTAAAATAACTTTTTTGAATGTTTTTCTTTTTTAAAGGCTTCTACTTTTCAAATGGCTTGTTTACTCCAGTACAATTCAACCAATGTTTTGACTGTTCAGCAGCTGTGTGAAAGTACACAAATTAAATTTGTAAGTATTTTTATCAATTGAAAAAAAACAAACTTACCTATCTTTCAGTAAATTTTTCAACTGTGACATCTGATATGAAAGAAATTTTAAAAAAAGACATTAAATTCTCAACTTTTAAATTTGTCACAACAAAATGGTAAGTCTGTAAAAGAAATTCTTCCTCTTTCTAAGATAAAATTCAGAGAATACGCAAAATCAGTTATTCTTTCAATTAGAATGGGATTGTCAACAAATTGCAGGTTTTTCTTTTGTGATTTTCAAGAACAGAAAAAATTGTATCTTGACAAATGTTCGCATAGTCACTTAGAACTTTTTGTTAAATTGTTTTTTTGTCTAAAAGAAATCAGCACAATGTATCACTACAGAAAAACTCCACATGGAATGATCCTCAACACCAAATATATATATTTTATTTATTTATTCATTTTTAGGACACACTTGTCCAGGTTTTGAAAATTCTGCTGAAGACTAAACTGCTTATGACAGACGCTGATGATGATAATGATTTGCAACTCACATCACAGCTAGCCTTTTTCAGTGATTATAAAAAGTGAGTATATCTCTATTTTTTTAAATGAAATTTTGTATTTTCTTGGATTGAATCTACCTTTCTTAGTTACCTACAAGAGTTTGCATCAATTGTGAAAGAATTAAAGAGTTTTGTTTTGTTTTAAATTACCAAAGATAAATTTGACAGTTTTCTTCACATTGTCTATTACAACTGAACCCTCTAATACTTATTCAAATAAGGTCCTGTTATTTTTGTAATCCTAGTCCTTCTACCCAATCATAATAAACTAACTATCAGTTGTTTTTTTTTTTACTTTGCTTGGGTGTAGTGCAGGCCCCGACACCAACTTTTTTCATGACCGTCCCGAATAGGGTTTGGACCGTCCCAAAATCAATATATTTTTGTTTAATTCATTAGCATCATCTATACTTGTCAGTCATCAATAGCATAATAACATGTAATAAAACATTAAGAAAAACTGAAGCCGTGATAATTCTGGATATTTGGACAAAAAAATAGATTTCCTAGTGTGTTTTGAGCTAAAAAAAATACTTTTTTACTTTAAGTTACCCTGAGTAGGGTTAGTAGTACATAATTCAGTCCTTTTAAACTATCTCCCTCCACCATTATTCATTACATGGCTTTGAGAATAGACCTGTGGTGCCTTAGCCTCATTTTGAGGTCAGCATTCAGGCAATCACTGGATGGCCAATATTGGAATGTAGTACTAACTTTTAGGAAAAAATTTTACCGTCCCCAGCAAACTGTCCCAGATGTAATTTTTATCGTCCCCGGGACGACATTTATGTCGAGCCCTGGTGTAGTGGGAGAGCTACTGTGAGCAGCTTAAAGTAGGAAAAGAGTTAAATATACATAGAAAATTCATTTCAAGACATTTCGTTTTTGTTTCCTATAAACAATTTGAGAGTTTATAGGTAAATATTAAGTATTGTGTTGTGGACTAACCTAGGTTACCTTTCGTAGAGAGTGAATGCGCAGGTCGAGGACGGCTGTTTTAGAACATTGGAATGATTATTGAGACTGCGAAGATAACAGAATCATCTACCTCAATGTTTTAGCATTCTGTTGCAAGTTATTCTGTTTGGCACAAACTCTAGTTGAATGTACTAGTATACTGAATATTGTAGGATTCCATTATACAACATATTGTGTCCATGACTTGCAACACTCCACTTTGGCTCTATCTTGGGCTAGACGGACGGTCGGAGAGGCCCCCTCCAATCAATCGGCTGGTCACGTCAAGCCCTAGCACCTATATGATTGCCCAACCCTATTGCCCTTATGGCAACCCCCAACCCTTTTTTATCATATGGGTGCTAGAAGGCGGTGGCTGAGAAGGCTGTGAATGACGTTAAACTCTATCTGATGGTGGGGTTCCAGTTTTGGAGGTCTGGTGAATGTGGAGCACCCCTTCATCACCATTGCTCCCTGGTCCACTCTGACCTGGAGTGGTAGTACCTGTTAGGGTCCCATCTATAGGTTAAATAGAAAAATGCATTTATAAAAATAAAAAAATTGAGTATCAATTAAGAATGACTTTATTTCAAAACTTTATCGGCATTAAATGACCCGATGAGGTTGATATGTCGTAAAACAAACCAAACCAAACGACATATTGTCAGCTTTCATTATTTAATTTATATTAAAATAGACTTGTATATGAACCGCCTTTTATAAGCATAACAATTTGGTGACTGTATATCTTATGCAAAATTAATACCTTTTTTTCTTTTTCTTTTCTCTTTCTCTTTGCAGTAAAAAATTACGTGTAAATATCAATGTTCCTATGAAGACAGAAGAGAAAATTGAACATGAGACTACACATAAAAACATTGAAGAAGATCGAAAACTTCTCATTCAGGTATCATTTTGTTATTCATTCTCCTTTTTTAGGATTATTTACTTTGCTTCATTTTCTGAACAGTATAAATATCACTCTCATGAATTCTAAACTTTTAACACTAGAAGATTATAATAATCTGTTAAAGATGAATAGAAATAACTCCCTCCCTCAATTCTAAAGTGACATTTTTTTCACTTAATGAATTATAAATTTTATTTAAATTTTGCCTTATTATACAAATCATCCAAGTAAGATGAACAAAACATGCTGGTGGTGGAGAAGCAAGGGTAAACTTGTGGGGTGACATACGATGGTTGAATCGAACTTAATGGACCTAAATTCCATCATCATATTTTCCGAAAGGAAAAAAATACCAAAAATCAGAATTAACCGAATTTAATAAATATCTTTTAAAATCTGTGTTACGCCTCAAAGATAAGTGACTTAAAGTTAACTGACCTGAAAAAATGTAAAAGTTTTAAAATAAAATAACTGGTGCATTATATCTTTTATATCAACACTGAAATTTTCATTAAATTCGGTTAATTCCTTGATTTTTGGAATTTTTTTTCTTTCGGCCGGGTGACATATGATGGTGGAATTTAGGTCTGTTAAGTTTGATTTAACCCATTCTCCTGTGGACACCTACACATGGACACACCAATCTAAGCTGACCATCAAAAACTTCCATCCATCAGTTCTGTGCAGAAGACCTGCAATGGATGGTTGGCAAGTTATGAGTATCCAAGCTGTCAGTGTGATATGATGATTAATTTATAGTTTCCTGAGGTTATTTGGGTGCAAGAAAGACTTCCTTCATTTTTATTTTAAGGGGGGGGGGGGTCCTGTAATCTATAATTGTGGGTTTATTGATGTTAGTATCAATTATTCTTTTTTTTTTTTTTTTTTTTTTTTTTTTAAATTTTACATTCCTCCTATAGAGTAGAGAATTGTTAATTCCTGAAATCTTCCCAAAAATAGGATGTGTGTTATATTTCTTACCATTTGACCTATATATAATTCTTATGTCCAATAAACCTTTTTTCTTTTTTGTCAATTCCAGGCGGCCATTGTAAGAATTATGAAGATGAGAAAAGAATTGAAGCATACAAATCTTTTGTCAGAAGTTTGTTTGCAGCTGTCCTCTCGTTTCAAACCCAAAATTTCTGTTATCAAGGTTTGTTTCTGAAAATTTCAAAAAAATTTTTCTTTGCCACTAAATGTACATTTGCAATATTGATAAAAAAAATTTCTATTTTAATTTTTTTAAAATTTTTTTTTTTTTTTTTTTTTAGTTTGAATTTTTAAAATTATCTTACTACTTATTTTATTTTTTTATTAGCTTTTTATTTTTTTTTTTTTTTTTTTTTTTTTTTTTTTTTAGTTTGAATTTTTAAAATTATCATTTTATTTTTTTTTTTTTTTTTTTTTTTTTTTTTAAATTTTATTTGTTGATTTTTTTTCAAAGTTTTAAGCCTGTAAAAAGGTTTTAGTTATTCATTTCTATGAATACTAAATGATGATTTATTGTGTGTGTGGGGGGGGTATAAGAGAAAAAGAGACTTAAAATTTTCTAATTCAACAATTGATATGTAATTCTACTAATCATCTTTACATCTACATTACCCATCATCATTTACTGGAGGACACAGAATCCCCAATATGCACTATATACCAAGAGAGACTTACAGTAAAACATACACTGCTAGAGTGTGTAGATTTTGATCTAGTCCAAACAAAATACTACGAAACAAGTAATTTGAAAAAAAAAAAAAACTTTTCATGAAATCTCTAGGATTTTACATTTCCTAAAAGAATTGGGATTGTACTCAAAAATATGAGTAATTGAACTATAGGTAAAATCTATACATATATACATTTGTTTTCTACCAAACTATTGCTATGAACCCAAACCTAGTCGGCATTAAATGACCCACCAAGGTTGATATGCCATAAAATGAAACAAACCATTCTATTTAAGTGTTATTATTTTTTTTTTATTTTTTAAAGCAGAGTTTAAAATCTAGACCAATTGCCATTCCAAGGTTAAAAAGCCCAGTCTGCCCTACTACTTACCCATAACTGGGGAGAGAATAATTGGATTTACACCTTTCCCAAGGTTTTAGCGCTGTGTATAAATCCAACTTTTTTCCCTCCAGCTATGGGTAAATAGTAGAGCAGACCTGAGTATGGCAACTGGTCTAGGAGAAGGAAAACTCTGTAAATCTTTTTAAACTCAATATTTTTTAAGGGCCAGTTGGTAGAGCGTTCGGCTAGAAATCTCAAGGTTCCTAGTTCGATACCAGCCCTCGCCAACTCAGCGAATGAGTAGCACAGGGATCTGTGTGGTGAAGTAGGGAGCTGATAGTAGGTGTGGCGCTCCAACTCAGATGCAAAAACAATCTCCTTGGTCTAGTGCTAGTGAAAAGGGGATAGACTCCCTCGCTGATTTGCTGATACCGACTAGGCCACCCCGACGACTTAAACTCAATATTATTTGAATTTTTTGACTGTTGTCCTCATCTTTGTTATATACCTGTTTTGGCCGATGTGCCCTCTGACCATTTTCAGGTGTTGTGTTAAGCTATGTTAAGTATTCTATATTATTTCCCTGGGTCAGGATTATTTGTTATTTAGAACTGTGATTAACTCACCCCCCCCCCATATCAGTTGTGCAATATGCCCTACTATTTACCCATAGCTGTAGAGAGAATAGTTGGATTTATACCTTTCCCAAGGGTACCAAACAGCCTGGTATAGGATTTGGACCATATGACCTTTAGGCACCCCTTTTTGATCTTGATTAAGAAAGGACATGTTTTTCATTTACACCGTCAATATCCGGTTGTTTTAACAGACGATTTTTAGATTTTAAAATTATAAAACTAACCCCTAACCCTTACAAACAACCGGATATTGACGGTGTAAATGAAAAACATGTCCTTTCTTAATCAAGATCAAAAAGGGGTGCCTAAAGGTATATGGTCCCAGGATTTGAACTTTTGTCACTGTCTCTTTTCTTTGATTATAATCATTACCACATGTTTGTTTTTTTATGTATGCCAAAAAAGAAAAAAAAATTTTTTTAGGAACATTTGACCCTCATGTTTGTTTTTCTTCTTCTTCCCAGAAATGCATAGACATTCTAATTGAAAAGGAATATTTGGAAAGAGTTGATGGACAAAAAGATGTCTACAGTTACTTGGCCTAAATAAAAAAAAAACAACAACAACAAAAAAACCCTGCTGACAGGTCTCATTTAAAGAAGACATGTTCTTCATTAGGAACCAAACAAGCTAGTGTGTCCTCTTGTTGGTCTATTTTGAGACCAGTACCAAGAGGTTACAAAATGAAGATTTGAAAGAAAATGAGAAGAAAAAAAATAAAACAAAAAAACCAGAAGGAAAAGAACCCATTAAATTTTCTACTGCTGTCTATGGAAATCAACACTGGCTATGTTGTCATATCTCAAAACAGCTGTTAATGTGTATGAATGTATTTACATACACAAGCATATATATATACCATGGTGTGTGTGTATGTTTGCACCCTTATAATCTATCTTGAAGGGTGAAACTGGCAGGACCATTTCTACATCATTTGGTTTTTGAGATTTAAGAAATTTTTAAACAATAAAATTGGGGAAAAAAGGAGTTAACAAAAAAAAAAAAAAAAGAAAGAGAAACCCTGCAAATTATCAAGCACTAAGGGGGGTGTGGTGTTGGAGCTTGTATTTTGTGTCTTAATTCAAATCATTCTTCGCATCCACCTTTTTTTTCTATTGGACTTAAATCCTTCCATTTAAGTGTTATTGTGTTTGTTTTTCGTTGTTTTTTTTTTTTTTTATATATATATTTTTTGTTTTGTTTTTGTTTTTTGTGGATGGTGGGGAGAGAAAAAAATTTCAATGGGACTAAAAAGAACATTTGTATCATGGGGCCCCTTATATCAAAGAGCAACTAATCTCTGATTTTTTTTTTTAACTCCAGACGATAATAAAAAAAATAAAAAAATCAACAAAATAGGCTTTTCCCTTCTCCCTCTTTCTCTCTGTCTCTTTCCCCCCCCCCAGAAATATTTGCTCTTTGATGTGAAATGGTTAAATAATAATTTGCAAATGAAAGTAAAAATGTTCCAAATTTTTCTTTAAAAATCCTTTTCTAAACTTCATTACCAAAATGAAACTGCAAAAAGAAAGAGAAAAAAAAGGAAAGAAAAAAGAAACCCCTACAAAAAAAAACCCCAACAAATCTCCATTTCAAAATGCCAACAGTTTGTTAAGAACAGCCAAGTGAGATCTGCCAATTGAGGAGGATCTCTTGATTCTCTTTTATTCCATTGATGTACTGTGATGTCTTTTTACTTGGGTTTGGGGGTTCAGAACAGATTTCAAACTTGTTCAACTACCCTTATCCTCCACATAACCAGCCCTCACTTTTTTTTATTTATTGATATGAAAAAGAAAACCAAAAAAAAAAAAAAAAGACAAAAATACAAAACAACAAAAATGTTATTTTAAATGTACCAGTTTGCATATACTGATGCAACTCCCAACAGAAATGGACAAAAGAAGAAGAAAAAAATGGAGGTGTATAATCAAATAAGATCAATTATGTTTGAATGTTTTTTTTATCATGGCCTTCCCTCGCTCCCTCCATCTTGGATTAAAATAACCCACTTCTTAAATATTTAAAAAAAAAAAAAAAAAAAAAGCTTCTTCCTTGCAGACTCTGATTCCAGTCACACAATTTCATTCACAGATTTTTTTTTTTTTTTTTTTTTTTTTTTTTTGTGCAAAGAGTGGAATACTTGTGAATATTTTAAGAAATCAGTTTGAAAAGTACAAAGAATGACCCAGCTTTTATTGCTTGCTACTTATGTTCTTCATTGTAAAAAAAACAAAAACAATATGAAGTGAATTGAGTGGGGGAGGGACAAGATAAAAAGAAAATTGGGATGACTTTAAAAGAATAATAATAAAAAAAATTAAAAAAAAGACACTAACAAAACAAAGTACCACCGCCTTAGACTTAGTACTCCATCCCCAAATTATGAATATTCAGTTTATTTTGTATGCTTTTTCACATTTATGATTTGGGGATTATTTGTAAAAAAAATATATATATATAGACAAAAAAAAGAAAGGATAAAAAAATCCTTTCCTTTCCTCCTGTTTCATTTTCTATTGTTTGGATTTTTTTATTTTTTTATTTTATTTTTTTTTTCTTCCAAGAACTTTTTGATGGTCAGTTGTAAGAAAGGAATCTTTTGTTTTTTTTGTATGTGTGTGTGTTGGGGAAAATGAGCTAAAGTTTGATTTAAAATATAAAAGAATAAAAAATTAAAAAAATAGATAATGAATAAAGATTACAGGTTTTTATGCTTTAAATATTGAAAAACAGTTGCATAATTTAATTTTTTTTTTCTATTTTTCTTTTGTCTTTTTTTTTTTTTATTTTTATTTTTAAATGTTTTGCAGTAATTTTTAAATTGCAAGAAATAATGGGATGGTAAGGTGAATTTCAGTTCTGAGATGCCAAAAGGAGAATAGATTGAAAAGAGAGATAGAAGGGAAAAACCAAACTTACTGTACGTTTCCAAGAGCTTTCTATGTAGTGGAAGGTGGTGGCCACTGCAGTTGTTTTTTTTTTTTGTTTTTTTTATGGAGGAGTGAACTGAGAAGGGTGGGGTGGGGGTGGGCTGAAAGAAGAAAAAAATCCAGAAGAGATTGTTGGAGGAAGAAAATCAGGTGCCTTCTCTCCTGCTTCTCCATACTTTGTGTATTATGTATGTATGTATGTATGTGTATGCATGTATGTGTGTATATAATGAGATAATTGTGTGTGTGCTTTGTTTGCTTTTTTTTTTCTTTTTTTTTTTTTTTTTTAAAGACATACACACTTGCACTTTAAATTACATTAAAAAAAAAAATTTAAAAAAAAAAAAATAAACCAAAGGGTTAATTTGTCACTGGTGGGGGTTGCTTAACTTTTTCCTCTTTGATGAGAGGGAAAGAAAGAAAATCTGTAGAGTGGTGCAGTTCAAATTAAGAATTCATTAAACCTGCCTCTCTTACAGACTGCAACAATGATGTTAAAAAAAAAAAAAGTTATGGTATAATGTGAAAAAAAAAAAAAAAACCTAAAAAACTCCAATGTCAAAGGTTATGTGATGAAAGTGCTGTGTTTTTAGGGAATAAGCTGTTGAGAATAAATTCTTTCATTTTACTTCATGCTTTCACTTTTGTTTATTTGGTTATCTCCCTTTTGCCACTACAACCATCATCATTTGGTTATCTCCCCTTTGCCACTACAACCATCATCATCGCCAATCTGGTCACATGACCCTTTTTTTTTTTTCTTTTTTTTTAATACTACAAGGCATGCATTATTATTGGAAAAGGCTCTCTTGATTTTTCTTTTGCAATTTTCCTTATCCTGTATGTGTATATATGTATATATAAATGTGTGTGTGTGTGTATATATATATATATATATATATAAGTTGAAAAATGGAAATGAATCTGACAATATGTTGAAAGGATAAATAAATTGTATACTTAAAATTTTCTATTTTTTTAATTTTATTTCATATTTAAAATAGTAATAAATAGAATACAATGTGTACATGGACAAACTCCCGGACGAAACACATGTTGGCATTTCATTAAACCAATTTTATCCATTCAACATTTTCCTTCCATATTGAAAGGATAAATGAACAAAGGAAAAAAAAATGTTGAATGGATAAAATTGATTTAATTTGAGTTACCAACACGTGTTTTGGCCAGGAGTTTGTTCATATACACATGTATTCTATTCTATTATTATTTTAAATATAAAATTATAAAATATTTAAGCATACAAAGAAAACTGGCCTTCATCAGGGTAAGTTCCAGCTTTCTTTTCTTTTTACCCCCTAACGAAAAATATTAACACACTTTATCTTATTTTATTATGACACAAAAATTTAACAATGATCACTAAGATCATATTAAAAAACAAACAAATAAATTTATCAATATAAATACACGTATTCACTAATTTGAAAAAAACAAATTTTAATCATATATTAACAGAATCTTAACTTTTCTTTGCAATAATATTACTTATGAAATCAAAAATTCCCCCTTTTTTTTTTTAAATGTCACGCCCCAACAAATATTCTTTCTCTTTCACAAAAACATCACTACTTTTTCCAACTGAAAAAAAATTTTTTTCGAACACTTCAAAATTCTCTGCATTTTGACCGTTTTAACTTCAAATATCAAACATTTTAACTTGATGAAGGCCATTTTTTATTGTATGCTTAAATATTTTATAATTTTATATTATTTTATATTTAAAGTAATAATAAATAGAATACAATGTGTATATGAACAAACTCCTGGCCGAAACAGGTGTTGGTAACTGAAATTAAATCAATTTTATCCATTCAACATATCATCGGATTCATTTCCATTTTCAACTTACATATATCCTAAGATCAGGTGAAAAAAATCTTCCTTACGACATAAGTTTTCTAAAATGTCATAGTTCACAGAGCAAAATTATATTAAAAATTTTTATTTTTAAATAACATTTAGATATTTAGCATAATAGACTATTTCAGTTAACCTAGAGAAATTGTCTAGTAGCCCCCATCTTTATATAGATATAGGATGGGGGCTACTAGACAATTTCTTTAGGTTACCTGAAATAGTCTATTATGCTAAATATCTAAATCTGTTTTTTTGTTGTTTTTTTTTCTTTCTTTAGATATATAGATAGATATAATTTTAATTTGGCCGGAATGGATGATTCACATGATTTTTTTCCTGTACTTTTCCATCATTGAGTGTTTATTCATATCACATGTGATAGGCCCATTTTGATTGGTCAAATAGGATGACACATTGTTATATCTATCTATCTATCTTTAAAAATGGATACAATAGGAACCTACTCAAGTTTCACCATTAGGATCTTCAGGGTTAAATCCACTGAATTAATCGAGGTACCGATTAATTGTAGCTGAACACACGTGTGATCAGATGTGATTAATCGGTACCTCGATTAATTCAGTGGATTTAACCCTGAAGATCCTAATGGTGAAACTTGAGTAGGTTCCTATTGTATCCATTTTTTTTTTTTTTAATAAATTTGCTTTACTTCGTATTGAGCACTTTGTATTTGTTATATTGCTGACTTAACCCCTGAATTTTGCACCTCCAACGATCGTGCCCATATTCACCGGTAAGCCACCTTTTTATCTTTATAAATATATATGTATGTATATGTGAGAGTAGTAAAGTATTAGGTAAATCCGACAGAATGTGGCTGAAAATGGAGGAAAAATGTAGATAAAAGACCTAAATTCAAATAATATTTTGCTTTGGGCTTTTGGAAGTTTTGTTGAATTGACAAAAACTCTGCAAAAGACAGAGGCAAAATATTTGACTTTAGTTGTGTTTTATCTGCATTTTTCCTCTATTTTCAACACACACACACACACTCATATGGTGGACTCTCCTATTGTGAACGATATATGAGGGTCAGCAGTGAGTGATTTGTTTCCTCCCATGTTGTACATGCTATCAAGAAGACATTTTGTGTTTCCTTGAGTGTGACAGCAGCCCAGCCTTGCTGCAAGCTATATATATATATATATTCATTCAATATAACTTTATACAAAGGTTTTAGTGAGCATCTACCTAAGGTTTCAGGCTTTGCCCTCGTCAGGATACTATTTAATCCCTCTGTGTCTTCAAGTTCACATTTTACGGTTATATATTTGCAAAGAACATCAATTTTATGGTTAAATTTATGGATGCTGATAAATTCAAAATTAAGGCTCACAAAGTTCTCTCCCTTTGATTGTTTACGAAAAAAAAACAATTTCTCTTACATTTGTAATTGAGCACTTTATTTTCCTTTATTTCATCTCGGAAAAATTACCAATACCTATATATATATATACTAGCAAATATATGCACCCTCCGGGTGCAAGTATTTAAGTTTTAATGTAATAAAATATTGTATTAAATTAGAAAGGCTAATGAAACTAAATAAGAATACAGATAAAAAGATTTGAAACAGAGGGAGTATAATAAAAGATTTGAAACAGAGGGAGTATAATAAAAAATAGAACAACTGAAACTTACTCCTCCATCACTCTCGTCTTTCATTGTTATTTTTTCTAATTTAAGCATTTAGTTAAAAGAGGAAGTAAAGAATAAAATGACAGTTATTTTTTCTTGTTAATGGATTTCATTTAAGATTTATTGAAGAGATTTTTGCTTATATTCATTAAAATAAAACCAAACAATTAGAAATCAATAATACTAAGCACATATTTATTAAATTCGATTTTTTAATATTAATATGCAAATTAGCCTTCCCGTTCACACTGTAAACCGCTATTTTGTTGTATATATAAATATATTTGCATGTTGTCAGTATGTAGACATAGTTAACAGTATTAATAATGTAAGACAATTTTATTAATAATTGAGGTTTAGATAAAAATAAAATCATGGAGAATGTGATGTAAATAACTAAGAGAATTGTGACTTGAGTAGGAATATAGTTTCGGTTACAGACAGAAAAACACACAATCTCCATTATAATAAGATATATATATATTCATAGCTCGCAGCAAGGCTGGGTTGCTATCATACTCAAGGAAACACAAAATGTCTTCTTGATAGCATGCACAACATGCGAGGAAACAAATATATATATTTTTTTTTCTTCTGCACAAAATCACTTTTGCCTTATATAATCCATCTTTATGGTTTTTTTTAATTTCTTTTTTAGTTTTTTTTTTTTTTTTTTTTTTTTTTTTTTTTTTTTTTCTCTCTCCCAATTTTGACACATCATAAATGTTTTTTGTTTGTTTCACTACAAAACAGATTAGTTCTTATCAAAAATCCCTACTGTTTAAAAAAAGAAAAAAAACTTATTCTTTCTTTTTTTTTTTTCTCTATTATTTCAATGTTTTCTGCCTATTTTGCTATTTGTAAAATGTACATAAAATGCGTTTTTTAGTTGCCTTGTTATTGTGACATTAACTTTCTGGGTTATTATCGCGGGGTTCCGTCCCAGCCTCCTGCCTCAAAAATCGCTAGGCGGTGGCTGCTGAAAAAAAAAAAAACACCAGCTACAATTGAAGTCCGTAGCTGAAGCTGTGTCACATGAAGAAAAAAAAAAATAGGGTTTGGATTTAGGGTTAGTTTAATGGGAAAATAAATAAATAATTTGGGCTCTGTTTTTTCTGGGTCACTCTGTATACAGGGTGACCCCCCCAAAAAAAAGAACCCACACATTTTCTAGTAAAATAGTTAATTTTAACTAGGGGGGTTTAAGGTTGGGTTTTCGGGGAAAAACACCCTAAGTTGGTTTGTTTGTTTGTTTTTTTTATTTATTTATTTATTTATTTTTTTTTTAAAAGTGACTGCTACGGACTTCAATCATAGCTGGTGTTTTTTTTTTTTTTTTTTCAGCAGCCACCGGCTAGTGGTTTTTGAGGCAGTAGGCCAGGAGGGAACTCTGTAAAAGAGTACCCTCTTTCTGTTGGTAAATTTCTTAGCCTTTTCTTTTCAGGTGAAAATAGAATATAAATCTATTGAGGATAAGTATTTTAAAATTCCATAAACTTTGATGTGCTGACAACTTGATTGGCAGAGTGTCCGCCCTTTGAATCCCAAGGTTCCTAGTTCAATACCAGCCCTTGCCAATTCAGCGTATAAGTAGCACAGGGATATGTGCAGTAAAGTGATAAACGGATGGTAGGTGTGATGCTCCACCTCAGATGCTAAGATAATCTCCTTGGTCTAGCGCTAGTGAAAAGGGGATAGACTCCCTCACTGATTGGCTGATACCAACTTTAGGCCACCCAACAACTTATTAAATCCCAATCCTGGATGTTGGCAATTCATTTTCATCCTTCTTTACTTGATACACACATTCTTAACAAGTTTTCCTGTTCTGAGGTAAGCTTTTCTCACTTTTACTTTCATCTCTGTTTGATGGTGTTGTATGTGAGATGTAGGAATAACAGAAATGATAATAAAAACAGGGAAATTGTTAACAATAACAATACTTGTTTTATTTATTCTCACTGACAGGGAAATACAGTGGATGGGTTTGGATTAGAGTTCGGGCTTGATGAGGATAAAAGTGTGTGACCTGCTCGGTTCTGATCTGCTGTGCAGTCTGTTTTCCCCCTCCTCTTTTGAGAGTCCGGTTCGAATTATTAGGGGGAGATAACTCTCCCTAACAGATGGTGTCCACTTCTAATATTCCCAAGTGATCTTTTATTTCCCTAATTGGACCATATGACCTTTAGGCACCCCTTTTGCGATCTCGATTTGTGGGGACATTTTTTCCATTTATACCATCAAAATCCAGTTAATTGTCAACAGCCGATTTTTAGAGTTTTTTGGGTTTTTTTTTTTTTAAATTATAAAAGCCTACCCCTAACAAACAACTGGATTTTGACGGTGTAAATGAGAAAAGTGTCCTTGTGAGTCAATATTGCGTAAGGGGTGCCTAAAGGTCATATGGTCCACCCTGCTGCTCGTCCATATGTATGCTCTATTTCTACTGCATTGTTGAATGCCTTTGTTCATGTAAAAAAGAAAAATGAAAACCTTTTTATCAATATTTTTATGAATACTTTCAATATTTCTTAGAATAAAATATATCCATTTTTAATCAGCGAATCAAATTTGAATTAATATGCGAATTAGCAATTACAAAAACTGATTTTAAAATAGTCTTACACACAAAAAAAGTTTTTGAAAAAAATCTTTCGAGCGATTAAAAAAGGGGGGATTCTTAGAATAATATGATTAAATATATCCAGTGAAACTCAAAACGTTTTTGAAAGAAGAATAATGGTCCATCTTTTTTCTCGCCTATTTACGGTTCAATCTTCTTTAAGATATCTATATGGTTCGAAAGAGAATGAAATAATCTCTCTAAATATGTAATTTGATTGAGTTTTTATCAATGGAATTATTTTTTACAGCGGGTTAAAAAAAATTATATTTTGCTTCAGTCAGCCTAGAATTCGTGGTATAGTTTTTTTATACTAAAATTTAAAAATAAAATCAAATCTTATTTATCACATATTTCTGTTTCTATCTTAGAAATATTTATTTGGTTAGAAAAAAATCTTTCTAAATATGTAATTAGTATGTCTTTTTCATACATTGAATTTTTTTTACAGTGAATTAAATAATAAATCAAACAAAAACATTTAACGACAAATCAACTTTGTTTTATAAATTCCCGTCGTTCGTCAATTGTAAACAAAACCTTTTTTTTATTTTTCATAATCGCGTTAATTTATTTATTTTAATATTAGAAATACAAATAAAATCATGATATTGATGTAGAATAGTGCGCAAGAGATAATACCGTTAGATTACCTAATACATTTCACGGAAATACCTGAAAAATCAAATTGTTATCAAATTTATGATATAGTATACTTTACTATAATTATTATTGTAAAGTATACTATATTCGATCGGCTATGTTTTGAATTAATAATGTTATTTTTTTAAAGATTATTTATCATTTTACATAAATTTGATTACTTTATTTAATTCTTTTTTTTTTTCTTTTTCAAATATTAATTTGAAGTTTAGCAAATCGTGTCATTTATATTTTATTTAAAAAATATAGTTAATCATTGAATTGAAATTTCTTACTATATCATTATGTGATGGGCTAAACTTGCAAATTGGTCGGAAAATTATGGTGACCCAGAAAAAACAGAACCCACAAATTTTGTAATAAAACTGTTAATTTTAACTTGGGGGTTTAGGTTTAGGGTTGGGGTTAGTTTAATGAGAAAATAAATAAATAATTTGTGTTCTGTTTTTCTGGATCACTCTGTATGAAGTGACCCAGGAAAAAAAAACAGAACCCATAAATTTTGTAATAAAACTTGATTTTTAACTAGGGAGTTTTAGGGGTTAGAGGTGGGGTTTAGGGTTAGTTTAATGGGAAAATAAATAAGGGACCGAACTCGGTATTCAGTAGTAATAGATCTGCAAATGATTATTAAACCATGTTTTTATCTTCTCTACCCAGGCTTAGCCGGGTAGCCCCTGCTAGTACATATATAAAGGGCAGTTGTGTGTATGTATGTCCAGAGGAAAGTTTGAAAATAAAACAATAAAACAGGGTGACCCAGAAAAAACAGAACCCACATTTTGTAATAAAACTTAATTTCAATTTTTTTTATTTTTTATTTTTTTAAGTTTAAGTCCAATAAGGGTTAGGGGTTAGGGTTGGTTTAATGGGAAAATAAAT
The DNA here is from genome assembly GCA_023376005.1 of Doryteuthis pealeii. Taxonomy (NCBI): domain Eukaryota; kingdom Metazoa; phylum Mollusca; class Cephalopoda; order Myopsida; family Loliginidae; genus Doryteuthis; species Doryteuthis pealeii. The sequence continues at coordinate 59,984,491 of CM042171.1, read as the reverse complement.
AATTTGGGTTCTGTTTTTTCTGGGTCACTCATGTTACTTAAGTAGGAAATAACCGAAATGTTGGTATTTGAATTGTATATTTCTAGCAAATTCTTTCAGTTATATTCCAATCTCCATTATTATATTTTTTATTTAAACCACAATTATCAATAAAATAGTTTTTCATTATTAATACTGTTGGCCTTTACATACTTGGAAGAGTAAGTTTCAGTTGTTCTATTTTTCTATTTTACCTTCCTCTGTTTCAAATCTTTTTATCTGCATTCTTATTTAGTTTCATTAGCCAGTCTAATTTGATATATTTTATTCTATTAAAATCAAATACTTGCACCCTACGGAGGGTGCATATATTTGCTAGTTTAACATAATGAGGATTTTGGTGATATATAAATTTTAAGAAAAATAAAATCACAAGTTCAAATTTATCGTAAGGTTGTGCTGCCAGCACGGATTTCCATAACTATCTCTTACCCCACATCCCTATCAGTCATTACTTCTGCAAAGTCCTCATTACAGCATCAAGTGTTCATACAGAGCTGATTGATGTAATTTTTCACTGGTTAGCCAACACTGGTGTGTCCATGTGTGGTTGTCCAGAGGAGAACATCATTTATGAGTTTGTCTTTACTTCTCCAACAGAATCCAGTATGTCTTGGTCATCTTACTTGGGTGGTTTTGTGTGATGGGAGGTAAGTGGCCATACAGCTGCTTTTTTTTTTTGTGGGGTGAGGTGCTATTTCCAGGATTTGTTCAAGACAACACGCAACAATCATTATAGTCTAATTTGTGCAGCCGTGCAGTAGTACTAACACAGTAATGGCTTGGAAGAATTTTCTATAGCCGCTCAGGAATATCATTTTCTGGTTAAAAAGAATAAAAAGTAATAATGGATGTTTGTTAAATGTAAAATGTTATTTTTTTCCTTTTTTACACATAAACAAATCAGTGAATACTTGTACGCTCTTACCAGATTCCTGAGTTGCGAAATTGATGGTTTATTTATAACTGTTTAACTCTTCACATCCTGTTGAGAATTTTCTACATCCAAAGCCCCATTCCTCCTATAAGGATTTATCAACAAATGGCTAAAAATGGCCTTTTCATTTAAAGTTACCTGTTATTTCCCTTAAATCAAAGACTTCTAAATATGTTTAATATTACATTTAAACAAAGGCTTTCCCAGTCCAGAGCCCCATTCTCATAAGGGTTTATCAATAAATGACCTTTTCATTTAAAGTTACCTGTTATTTCCCTTAGATCAAAAACTTCTAAACATGTTTAATATTACATTTAAACAAAGGCTATCATTTGGGATAGATTAGGAAAACGTGACTTCCAGCCGGGTGGAATGAGGTGGTATGGGATGTTAAGAATTTTCTTTAGCACGAGAGAAACACTTTTCCTTTTTGTATTTCTCACAACGGATGGCAAACAGTAATTAAGTGTCTAATTAACCAAATTAAAATTGTAGCGACTCTTACAATCAGGGAGATCAGATTTCCATACAATCAATAATCGAGCAATAGCAGTCTATGCCTTTCAGTAGATGAGATATTGCTACCTAGTTATGTGAACTGGTCTACTAATTTCAGAGGCTTGTCATCTAGTATAGAGATGTCTATCTTATTAAAAAAAAAAACAACAACAACTCTGTTTTAGGAGTTCACATCGAGGCCAATGCCTCTTGCTGCCTTTTCCAGTCTATGTAGACATGCAACATTTCACTTAGACCCTTACTTAGGCTAGACGGGCGGTCGGAGAGGCCCCCTCCGATCAATCGGCTGGTCAAGTCAAGCCCTAGCACCTATATGATTTTCCCAACCCTATTGCCTTTATGGCAAGCCCCAACCCCTTTTTATCATATGGGTGCTAGAAGGCGGTGGCTGCGAGTCTACATATCCTGGGAACTCTCTATCTGATGGTGAGGTTCCAGTTTGGAGGTTTGGGGAATGTGGAGCACCCCTTCATCACCATTGCTCCCTGGTCCACCCTGACCCGAGTGGTAGTACCTGTTAGGGTCCCATCTATAGGTTAAATAGAAAAACATGAGTTTATAAACAAAATTGTATTATCCAGTAAAAATGAAATTATTTCAAAACTTTGTTGGCATTAAACATTTTTGAATACCAAATTACCAATAGAAGTATTTGGCATAAAATAACCCAAGGGGTTGACATGCCGTAAAACCCAACCAACCAGTCTATGTAGCAGTGATTTGGTTTGGGCAGGTGTATTTGCATGGCCAGCAGGTGTGCCCATTGGGGGGGGGGGTGCTTACCCCTCTGCAGATGCTCTTCAAATGAGTGAAGCTGTATGGGGAAGAGACACAAGGTTCATGGATGCTAAGATTGTGTAATGGTTATTATCGAAGGAAATGGAATCAGTTACCCTGGTTGAGGCTATTTTGTGTTTCATTTCACATTAATACCCTTGGGAAAGGTATGAATCCATCTTTACCTCCACCCCCCAGCTATGGGTAAATAGAACAAATTTTGTTCTTTAGCCTTGCCAAGTAAAGCAACCAGTCTACATTTTTTGTTTTGTTTTATAAGAATTGAATGTGTCGTTTTGGGTTTAGTGACCAAAACGGGTTCTTATAATACGTTAGAAAGGCTTCGTAGAAACCTTCCAATGTAGGAGAATATCTATTAATAATGGAGATTCACTTCCGGTTTTTGTCTGTAACAAAAATTACGTCACTGCTTACGTCACATTACCAAAATCGTCATAACATAGAATAAATACTCTCAAAATTTGAACATGCAACATTAGACAGTCCTCATTGTTTTTTAAAACAAGTTTTAATAAATACATGACTGGTATTATATATCTATATATAATTTTAATACATATTTAAAGTTTACATTTCAAATTGTTTTATTTTTTAATCCTGTAATGAATTTGATGATTTTACTTACTTAGGGTACAAACTCGCTCACATTAATTTTTTTAACTCCCACAGCTCAGGCAATATGTTTCAAAAATCTATTTTTACATCGCCCGGCGTGCGTTTTTTATTTTGTACTAGTATACATAATAAAATCCAAACAAAGAGGTTCGATATAACAACAATACAGACTTTATTGTCTGAGCACCTGGAACATGAAATATATATATAAAGATACACGCAGGACAAAAGTCTTTGGGAAATAAGAAAGAGTTCTTACTGAATATAAGAGTCACTTGTGCATAACCCACGTGGTAGCATCTATACAGGGTTACGTACACACATGGGTAGGAGCCTAAAAGTGGGGGCAAGGCTCCTCACATTAATGGACAGAGACACCACTTGTCTAGTCCATATAGTGGATGCCAGACCAAAGAGAGAGAGAGACCGAGAGCTTCACAGGCCGAGTTTAAATACCCAGGCAGTAGTGCCACCTAGTTGCAAATCCTTGTTGCAAGGGAAGATAATTCTTTTCCACCCAAGTCCATCTACGCAAGGGCAGACAATTGCTACAGTATTGTTGAATTATAGGAAGTATGGACGTTTTGAAGGATGTGGTGTCTTAGCAGCTAAAAACTGATGCAGGTAGTTTTGTTAAGAGCTTCAGCAAAGTGTGAAAAAAATATTTCTGAAAGTCATGTGAGCTGTGCTGTTTTCTGACTTTGTAGGTATGCCTACGTGTGTTAGAAACATGGAGATCAAAAAGGTGCTCAAGGTTGCTGTTTGTAAGATGATTAATGACCTTAGGAGTATTTACCAAGTCAGATGTCTGAGATTCAATGTATCCATGCCCAGAGCAGCAAGATATTGTACCGTTGTGGTATATTTTCACAGTACCAAATGATATAAGTAACGTTGTCCTTTTTTCCGGGCAATAACAATATCCGTCAGGTGGCGGCAGCGGCGTATATTGTATAGCGGGTCTTGTCCACGTGCCTCCAAATTCACAGTGCTAAAATGGTGTTGATAGAAATTATAACACGAGAAATGTCATCACAACTGCTAGCCTTTATTTCCAGGGTAGGTTCGTCTCGTGTGCTGTATCGGAGAGGAGGAAAGGCAGAGAGAAAGAGAGAGAGAACTGTTAAACTACTGTGACCCCATGCTAGGGTCCAGAGACCCGTCCGCTTCCCCTAGGCGTCTGAAAGCAAAAAGAGACCGATACATTTCTTTGATGTTCCACGTCACCACGTCAACACACCCGACTTCCACTTGACACTCAATTCTCCGTTCGGGGTCACGCTACGGTCAAATCATCGTTCATCCTGTTTTGGCTCATCACTATTCTTTAAACCTTTATCATCTCTTATTTATTTATTTCTTCCTCCTCCCCTTCCATTAGTAGTCCTAGCTCACAAAAGTTAGAATAATATACCCATCTTGCAACATATTCAGAAGATGGTATATGCCTTGAGAGAGGGTATTCATTTGGTTGCACATCTTTGAACATTTTCCGGGGGTGGGGTGTGTGTTAATGTTCTGAGTGTGGTAAGTGTTCCAGACTGGAGATGCAAATTCCAACTGTTGCCTCTCTATAGATATAGATACAACTTTATGAGTATATAATAAATCCAACAGTATGATGAAAAGAAATAAAAAAACAAATATTAAATAACATGCGGACCATATGACCTTTAGGCACCCCTTTTTGATCTCAATTAAGAAAGGACATGTTTTCCATTTACACCGTCAATATCCAGTTGTTTTAAAGACGATTTTTAGATTTAAAAAAAAAAATTATAAAACTAACCCCTAACCCCTAACAAACAACCAGATATTGATGGTGTAAATGAAAAAAAAATGTCCTTTCTTAATTGAGATCAAAAAAGGGGTGCCCTAAAGGTCATATGGTCCCGCATGTTATTTATGATTTGTTTTTTTTTAATTTCTTTTCCATCATACTGTCGGAATTATTCCATTTATTATATACTCAATAAAGTTGTATATGATCTACAGAGAGGAACAGTTGGAAATTTGCATCTCCAGTCTGGAACACCTACCACAACTGCAGAACATTAAACACACACCCCACCCTGGAAAAATGTTCAAAGATGTTGCAACCAAATGAATACCCTCTCTCAAGACATATACCATCTTCCTGATATGTTGCAAGATGGGTATACTATCGCTGACTTTAGTGAGGCTAGGACTAACTAATGGAAGGAGGAAGAAACGAAATAGAGATGATAAGGTTTTCAAAATAGTGATGAGCAAAACAGAATGAACGATGATTTACCGTAGCCGTGACCCCGAACGGAGAATTGAGTGGGCAAGCGGAAGATGCGGGTTTGACGGTGGTGACGTGGAACATCAAAGAAATGTATGCGGTCTCTTTTTTGCTTTTCAAAGACGCACTAGGGGAGCGGACGGGTTCTGGCCCTAGCATGGGGTCACAGTAGTTTAACAGTTTCTCTCTCTCTTTCTCTCTGCCTTTCCTCTCTCCGATACACACACGAAGACGAACCTACCCTGGAAATAAAGGCTAGCAGTTGTGATGACATTTCTCGTGTTTATGTAATTTCTTCAACACCTTTTAGCAAGCTGTGAATTTTGGAGGCACGTGGACAAGAACCCGCTAATACAATATACGCGCTGCCGCCACTGAACGGATATTGTTATTGCCCGGAAAGGACAACGTTACTTATATTCATTTTGGTACTGTGAAAATATACCACAACGGTAGCAATATCTTGCCGCTCTGGGCAATGGATACATTGAATCTAGACTCTGACTTGGTAATACTCCTAAGGTCATTATCATCTTACAAAAACAGCAACCTTGAGCACCTTTTTATGATCTCCATGTTTCTAACACCACGTAGGCATACCTACAAAGTAGAAAAACGCACAGCTCACATGAACTTTCAGAAATATTTTTTTTCAACCTTTGCTGAAGCTTTAACACAAAACTAACTGCATCAGTTTTTAGCTGCTAAGTACACCAACATCCCTTCAAAAACGTCCATATTCCTATATTCACCACCCACCTCACCTACAACCTCTCGGCCTCTTTCTCTCGCCGTAGATGACTTGGGTGGAAAAAGAATTATTTCCCTTGCAAAAAGGATTTGCAACCTAGGTGGCACTACTGCCTAGGTATTTAAAACTCAAGCCTGTGAAGCTCTCGTCCTCTCTCTCTCTTTGGTGCTGGCATCCACTATATGGAGCCTAGACAAGTGGTGTCCTCTGTCGCATTAATGTGGGACCTGCCCCCACTTTAGGCTCTACCCATGTGTGTAACGTAACCCTGTAATGATGCTACCACGTGGGTTATGCACAAGTGACTCTTATATTCAGTAAGAACTCTTCTATTTCCCAAAGACTTTTGTCCCTGCGTGTATATTGTATTATATATATTTCATGTTCGCGGTGCTCAGCATAAGTCTGTTTGTTGTTAATAATCGAACCTCTTTGTTTGGATTTTATTATGTATACTAAGTAACAAAATAAAAAACGAGCACGCCGGGCGATGTAAAAATAATTTTTGAAACATTTGCCTGAGCTGTGGGAGTTAAAAATTACAATGTGAGCAAGTTTGTACCCTAAGTAAGTAAAATCATCAAATTCATTTACAGGATTAAAAATAAACAATTTGAAATGTAAACTTTAAATATGTATTAAAATATATATAGATATATAAATACCAGTCCATGTAATTTATTAAAAATTGTTTTAAAAAACAATGAGGACTGTCTACACTGTTGCATGTTCAAATTTTGAGTATTTTATTCTATGTTATGACTGATTTGGGTAATGTGACGGTAAAGCAGTGACGTAATTTTTGTAAGACAAAACCGAAGTGAATCTCCATTATTAATAGATATTCACGCTACATTGGAAGGTTTCTATGAAGCCTTTCTAACGTATTATAAGAACCACGTTTTTGGTCACTAAACCCAAAACGACAGCATTCAATTCTTATAAAACAAAACAAAAAATGTAAGACTGGTTGCTTTACTTGGCAAGGCTAAAGAACAAAATTTGTTCTATTTACCATTAGCTGGGGGGTGGAGGTAAAGATGGATTCATACCTTTCCAAGGTATTAATGTGAAATAAAACGCAAAATAGCCTCTAACCAGGGTAACTGATTCATTTCCTTCGATAATAACGCATTACAACAATCTTGAGCATCCTATGAACCTGTGTCATCTTCCCCACACAGCTTCACTCATTTGAAAGAGCAATCTGCAGAGGGGTAGCACCCCACCGCCCCATGGGCACACCTGCTGGCCATGCAAATACACCTGCCCAAACCAAATCAACTGCTACATAGACTGGTTGGTTGGTTTATACAGGCATGTCAACCCCTTGGGTTATTTTATGCCGAATACTTCTATTGGTAATTTGGTATTCAAAAATGTTTAATGCCAACAAAGTTTTTGAAAATAATTTCATTTTTACATGGAATAATACAATTTTTGTTTTATAAAACTCATGTTTTTCTATTTAAGCTAAAGTGGGGATCCTAAAGGTACTACCAAACTCCGGTCAGAGTGGACAGGTTAGCATGGTGAAGAAAAGGGGTGCTCACATTCCCAAACCTCCAGAACTGGAACCTCACCAATCAGATAGAGTTTAACGTCATTCCGCAGGACATTGTAAGACTCGCAGCGACCGCCTTCTAACAGCCATATGATAAAGGGGTTCGGGCTTGCCAATAAAGGCAATAGTGGGAAAATCATATAGGTGCTAGGCTTTGACTTGTTGACCAGCCGATTGATCGGAGGGGGCCCTCTCCGACCGCCCGTCTAGTCTAAGTAAGGGTCTAAGTGAAATGTTGCATGTCTACATAGACTGGAAAAGGCAGCAGAGCATTGGCTCGTGTGAATCTCCTAAAAAACAGAGTTGTTGTTTTTTTTAAATAAAGATAGACATCTCTATACTAATGACAAGCCTCTGAAATTAGTAGACGCAGTTTCACAATAACTAGGTAGCAATTCTCATCTACCTGAAAGGCATAGACTGATATTGCGTCGATTATTGGATTGTATGAAATCTGAATCTCCCTGATTGTAAAGAAGTCGCTACAATTTTAAATTTGGTATAATTAGACACTTAATTACCTGTTTGCCATCCGTTGTGAGAAATACAAAAAGGGAAAAAGTTGTTTTTCTCTCGTGGCTAAAGAAAATTCTTAAACATCCATACCAACTCATTCCACCCGGCTGGAAAGTCACGTTTTCTATCTACCCCAAATGATAGCCTTTGTTTAAATGTATATTAAACATGTTAGAGTTTTTTTGATCTAGGGAAATAACAGGTAACTTTTAAAATGAAAAGGTCATTTTATTGATAAAACCTTATGAGAATGGGGCTCTGGACTGGGAAAGCCTTGTTAAAATGTAATATTAAATAATTTAAGAAGTTTTGATTTAAGGGAAATAACAGTAACTTTAAATTGAAAAAGGCCATTTTAGCCATTTGTTGATAAATCCCTTATAGGAGGAATGGGGCCTTTGGATGTAGAAAATTCTCAAACAGGATGTTAAGAGTTAAACAGTTATAATAGAACGCATCAAATTTCGCAACTCAGGAATCTGGTAAAGCGTACAAGTATTCACTGATTTGTTTTATGTGTAAAAAAGGAAAAAAATAAACTCATTTTTTCATTTAACGAAACATCCATTATTAACTTTTTTTCTTTTACCAGAAAGAAGAATGATATTTCCTGGAGCGGCCTATAGGAAATTCTTCCAAGCCAATTACTGCTGTTAGTACTACTGCCGGCTTGCACAAATTAAGACTATATGATTGTTGCGTGTTGTCTTGAACAAATCCTGAAATAGCCCTGCAACCCAAAAAAAAAAAAAGCAGCTGTATGCCTTACCTCCATCAACACACCACCGCAAGTAAGATACCAAACATACTGGATTCTGTTGGAGAAAGTAAGACAACTCATAAAGATGATGTGCCTTCCTCTGGACACGCGCCATGACACACCAAGTGTTGGCTACGCAAGTGAAATAATTACATCATCAGCTCTGTATGAACACTTGATGCTGTAATGAGGAACTTGCAGAAGTAAATGACTGATAGGGTGTGGGGTAGAAGATAGTTATGGAATCCGTGGTGGCAGCACAACCTACGCTAAACTTTGAACTTGTGATTTTATTTTTCNCTCTGACCCAGATTCCTGAGTTGCGAAAATGATGGTTATATTATAACTGTTTAACTTTAACATCCTGTTGAGAATTTTCTACATTCCAAAGCCCCATTCCTCCTATAAGGATTATTCACAAATGGCCTAAAAAATGGCCTTTTCATTTAAAGTTACCTGTTATTTCCTTAAATCAAAGACTTCTAAATAGTTAATATTACATTTAAACAAAGGCTTTCTCCAGTCCAGAAGCCCCATTCTCATAAGGGTTTATCAATAAATGACCTTTTCATTTAAAGTTACCTGTTATTTCCCTTAGAATCAAAAAAACTTCTAAACATGTTTTAATATTACATTTAAACAAAGGCTATCATTTGGGTAGATTAGGAAAACGTGACTTCCAGCCGGTGGAATGAGGTGGATTGGATGTTAAGAATTTTCTTTAGCACGAGAGAAACACTTTTCCTTTTTGATTTTCTCACAACGGATGGCAAACAGTAATTAAGTGTCTAATTAACCAAATTAAAATTGTAGCGACTCTTACAATCAGGGAGATCAGATTTCCATACAATCAATAATCGAGCAATAGCAGTCTATGCCTTTCAGTAGATGAGATATTGCTACCTAGTTATGTGACTGGTCTTACTAATTCAGAGGCTTGTCATCTAGTATAGAGATGTCTATCTTATTAAAAAAAAAACAAACAACACAACTCTGTTTTAGGAGCTTCACATCCGAGGCCCAATGCCTCTTGCGCCTTTTCCAGTCTATGTTAGACATTGCAACATTTCACGTAGACCCTTACTTAGGCTAGACGGGCGTCGAGAGGCCCCTCCGATCAAATCGGCTGGTCAAGTCAACCCTAGCCACCTATATGATTTTCCCAACCCTATTGCCTTATGCAAGCCCGAACCCCTTTTTATCATATGGGTGTTAGAAGCGGTGGCTGCGAGTCTACATGTCCTGGGAATGACGATTAAATCTATCTGATGGTGAGGTTCCAGTTCTGGAGGTTTGGGGAATGTGGAGCACCCTTCTTCACCATTGCTCCCTGGTCCACTCTGACCCGCGAGTGGTAGTACCTGTTAGGGTCCCATCTATAGGTTAAATAGGAAAAACATGAGTTTATAAACAAAATGTATTATCCAGTAAAAATGAAATTATTTCAAAACTTTGTTGGCATTAAACATTTTTGAATACCAAATTACCATAGAAGTATTCGGCATAAAATAACCCAAGGGGTTGACATGCTGTAAAACCCAACCAACCAGTCTATGTAGCAGTGATTTGGTTTGGGCAGGTGTATTGCATGGCCAGCAGGTGTGCCCATTGGGGGGGGGTGCTTACCCCTCTGCAGATGCTCTTCAAATGAGTGAAGCTGTGTGGGGAAGAGACACAAGGTTCATGGATGCTAAGATTGTGTAATGGTTATTATCGAAGGAAATGGATCAGTTACCCTGGTTGAGGCTATTTTGCGTTTTATTTCACATTAATACCCTTGGGAAAGGTATGAATCCATCTTTACCTCCACCCCCCAGCTATGTGGTAAATAGAACAAATTTTTTCTTTAGCCTTGCCAAGTAAAGCAACCAGTCTACATTTTTTTTGTTTGTTTTATAAGAATTGAATGTGTCGTTTTGGTTTAGTGACCAAAACGGGTTCTTATAATAGCTTAGAAAGGCTTCATAGAAACCTTCCAATGTAGGTGAATATCTATTAATAATGGAGATTCCTTCCGGTTTTTGTCTGTAACAAAAATTACGTCACTGCTTACGTCACATTACCAAAATCGTCATAACATAGAATAAATACTCAAAATTTGAACATTGCAACATTAGACAGTCCTCATTTTTTTTAAAACAAGTTTTAATAAATACATGACTGGTATTATATATCTATATATAATTTTAATACATATTTAAAGTTTACATTTCAAATTGTTTTATTTTTTAATCCTGTAATGAATTTGATGATTTTACTTACTTAGGGTACAAACTGCTCACATTGAATTTTTAACTCCCACAGCTCAGGCAATATGTTTCAAAAATCTATTTTTACATCGCCCGGCGTGCGTTTTTTATTTTGTACTAGTATACATTAATAAAATCCAAACAAAGAGTTCGATATAACAACAATACAGACTTTATTGTCTGAGCACCTGGAACATGAAATAAATATATATCAAGATACACGCAGGACAAAAGTCTTTGGAAATAAGAAAGAGTTCTTACTGAATATAAGAGTCACTTGTGCATAACCCACGTGGTAGCATCTATACAGGGTACGTACACACATGGTAGGAGCCTAAAAGTGGGGCAAGGCTCCTCACATTAATGGACAGAGACACCACTTGTCTAGTCCATATAGTGGATGCCAGACCAAAGAGAGAGAGAGACCGAGAGCTTCAACAGGCGAGTTTAAATACCCAGGCAGTAGTGCCACCTATGTTGCAAATCCTTGTTTGCAAGGAAGATAATTCTTTTCCACCCAAGTCCATCTACGCAAGGGCAGACAATTCTACAGTATTGTTGAATTATAGGAAGTATGGACGTTTTGAAGGATGTGGTGTCTTAGCAGCTAAAAACTGATGCAGGTAGTTTTGTTAAGAGCTTCAGCAAAGTGTGAAAAAAATATTTCTGAAAGTCATGTGAGCTGTGCTGTTTTCTGACTTTGTAGGTATGCCTACGTGTGTTAGAAACATGGAGATCAAAAAGGTGCTCAAGGTTGCTGTTTGTAAGATGATTAATGACCTTAGGAGTATTTACCAAGTCAGATGTCTGAGATTCAATGTATCCATGCCCAGAGCAGCAAGATATTGTACCGTTGTGGTATATTTTCACAGTACCAAAATGATATAAGTAACGTTGTCCTTTTTTCCGGGCAATAACAATATCCGTCAGGTGGCGGCAGCGGCGTATATTGTATAGCGGGTCTTGTCCACGTGCCTCCAAATTCACAGTGCTAAAATGGTGTTGATAGAAATTATAACACGAGAAATGTCATCACAACTGCTAGCCTTTATTTCCAGGGTAGGTTCGTCTCGTGTGCTGTATCGGAGAGGAGGAAAGGCAGAGAGAAAGAGAGAGAGAAACTGTTAAACTACTGTGACCCCATGCTAGGGTCCAGAGACCCGTCCGCTCCCCTAGGCGTCTGAAAGCAAAAAGAGACCGATACATTTCTTTGATGTTCCACGTCACCACCGGTCAACACCCGCAGCTTCCGCTTGCCACTCAATTCTCCGTTCGGGGTCACGCTACGGTCAAATCATCGTTCATCCTGTTTTGGCTCATCACTATTTTTGAAACCTTTATCATCTCTTATTTGTTTCTTCCTCCTTCCATTAGTAGTCCTAGCTCACTAAAGTCAGGATAGTATACCCATCTTGCAACATATTCAGAAGATGGTATATGTCTTGAGAGAGGGTATTCATTTGGTTGCACATCTTTGAACATTTTCCAGGGGTGGGGTGTGTGTTAATGTTCTGAGTGTGGTAGGTGTTCCAGACTGGAGATGCAAATTCCAACTGTTGCCTCTCTGTAGATATATACAACTTTATGAGTATAATAAATGGAATAAATCCGACAGTATGATGAAAAGAAATAAAAAAAACAAATATTAAATAACATGCGGACCATATGACCTTTAGGCACCCCTTTTTGATCTCAATTAAGAAAGGACATGTTTTCCATTTACACCGTCAATATCCAGTTGTTTTAAGACGATTTTAGATTTAAAAAAAAAAATTATAAAACTAACCCCTAACCCCTAACAAACAACCAGATATTGATGGTGTAAATGAAAAAAATGTCCTTTCTTAATTGAGATCAAAAAGGGGTGCCTAAAGGTAATATGGTCCAAATTTTTCTCGTTTCATTCAACAAGAACATTTTATATGTTAGATGTGCTCTGATGATGACCGGTGTTTATAAAGTGTCTTTTACAATTGTCTTCATTTTAATTTTAAAATGATTTTAATTTAATTACACTTTATAAACCCCACAGGTTGAAACATATGTTAGCATAATATTTAATATTTCTTTTAAAATAAATATTAAATATTATGCTAACAGATATGTTTCAACTTGTGGGGTTTATAAAGGGTAATTCAACTAAAATCATTTTAAAACCGGTCTTCATAATGTGTTCTGATGAAAACCGGTGTTTATAAAATGTCTTTTACAATTGTCTTCATTTTAATTTTAAAATGAATATTAAATATTATGCTAACAGATATCTGTTTCAACCTGTGGGGTTTATAAAGTGTAATTCAATTGAAATCATTTTAAAATTAAAACGAAGACAATTGTAAAATACACTTTATAAAAACCGGTCTGATGAAGACCAGTTTTATAAAGGATCTTTTACAATTGTCTTCATTTTAATCTTAAAATAATTTCATTTGAATGATACTTTAGAAATCCCACAGGTTGAAATCGATATCTGTTAGCATATTTGTAAAGACACTTTAAAAACACCGGTCTTCATATATGTGCTCTGATGAAGGCCGGTGTTTATAAAAATGTCTTTTATAATTTTAATGGTGCTCTTCCAATATGTGATCTACCAAAGGTTTGTGATCTATTATTGATCTACTATTCATGGCATGTGATCTAATAGGAAAAAAAGAAGTTAGGGTTAGGTGTAGGTTAGTTTAATGGGAAACTAATAGGTAGTTAATGGGTAGATCACATATTGGAATGTAAACGACTCAATAGATCACATATTAGAAGAGTACCATTTTAATTTTAAAATGATTTCAATTGAATTATACGTTATAAACCTGACAGGTTGAAACAGATATCTGTTTGCATAATATTTGTTTTTTCTATTTCTTTTCATCCTACAACTTTATATACACAGTTGGGGAGCAGCTGACAAAGATCTTGCCAAGTGATGCCAGGACACTCTTGGTCTTCTTGACAATTTTAGAGAAGTACTTTGTCCCCCACCCAACACTTTATAACCCAATTAAAACAATAAATAAAAACAAAAAAAAACAACATATTTTGACAAGTTTTTATATAAAATCAAAAAAGGTGTTCAGCCATAACAGTGCATATAAAAAGCTGGAAAATGGGGGGGGGATATGATTTTGTGAGAACCAAAGCAAAAAGTTGTAGCAATAACAGCACCTTGATGGAAATACGAAGAAAAGTTTAGAAAGCAAATGGTACAAACATTCCTTTTAGTTTATTTTGATTACAAAAGTAGAAATACATATACATACATAACATATATATATACAGAGATGATAATAGGGACATGTCTTGCACCCCTGATGCATAAGAATTTAAAAGGGTGCAGTAAAATCTTATCCATGCGTCTCAGTGTTTTTTTCTGTTTTCTTTCCTCACCATTTCAAGCTAACTGTAAATACATTTCAATTGTTTCTTAGAAATGAATTACACAGGATTGGTTACAAGGTAGGAATTAAACAGCTTTAGTTGGGACCGATAAATTTTCCCGGGGACTCATTCAAAGCAAATATGTGCATCCCAGGACGCACTAAATCAAAAAGCTATCAGCATCACTGTGTATATATATATATATATATCTCAATCAGTGGTTTCCAATGTGTCCAGTAAAAGAGTCTATCAAGGCAAAAAATAAGTAAAATGAAATTATGAAATATTTAGGAGAGAATTGGGTAGGGGGGTTGTTGAGGCTCCGCAAAAATAATGAAATTTTATTTAAAAAGATTTTAAAAAATTAAAAAGATTATCCATGATTTTTAATAAAGCACCTGTAATTCTAAAAAAATTCTCCAGATTTAAAATTCTGTATTTTAATTAACTGATTTACATGCCAATGATTTTTTTTTTTAACTGAAATTTTGTTATTTGGAGATGGGGGTTCAAATTGAGAGAGATCCATCAGTTCAATTACAGACATAATTGATCACTATCAAAGAGATCAACATAATACAGTGATATGTTGTAGATATTAAATAATTTATATGTATCTGAAAAAGAAAAAAGGTATTTC
Source organism: Doryteuthis pealeii (assembly GCA_023376005.1). NCBI lineage: Eukaryota > Metazoa > Mollusca > Cephalopoda > Myopsida > Loliginidae > Doryteuthis > Doryteuthis pealeii. Next base: position 59,969,462 of record CM042171.1, on the reverse strand, counting down.
CTATTTGAAAATTTTCAAATGAATTTTAATTCTCTTAGTGAGGAGTGAAACTAGAGTTGCCCAAAGATACTTAATACGCGAGAACAAAATGGCAACTTTAATCTATGTTACTTTAAAATTTTAGATCTTTTGTGATATAGCCCCTCCACACCCCAAATGCCTTTTTGTTCAATACATACACATACACACACAGTATTGGACAAAAAAAAAAACAAAAAAAAAAAACTAAATGATTTTTAAAAAATCATTGCCACAAATTTTAATGAAACTTCAATGGCTTAGACACACCTAGGAAGTGATTATTTTCTTTGAAATATCAATATCCCAATATGGCACTGCATCTATGATAAAGATATTTTACTATTATTATTTCATATCTATTGAACATTATTTGTACCAAAAAGATAGTTTGGTTTTTGCTCAGAACCGAAGCTACAAAATTTTGTTAGAATTGTTAAAATTTCTCACTTCAATTTTTCTTAAATTTTCTTTAAGTGTAGAATATCTTAAATTTAGACAATCCCCAAAATTTGAGGTGGAGTTATGTTGATTTTTAGCTTTCCAAATTTAGGTGGATGGTCGCAAAAAATAGTGACTTTTTGTAATCTATTTTTGTCTGTAAAATGAGTTCTAGAGCATTCCTACTCCTTAAAATTGGTTCTTAAAGCATTTTTGCCCAAGGAATCCAAAAATGCTATCAATAAAGTCTAAAAGTTAACCAGTTTAAATTTATTAATGATAAAGTTTTCTTGTGACAAAATAAAATTACTAGAAATACAAAAAAAAAAAAAAAAATTTCTTAGAATTTTGTGTTTCCTTGATTTTATATCATAATTTGTGATTAATCCTTTTCTATTTACAAATAAACAATTGTCAGAGTTTGAAAAAAAAAAAGAGTCAAATTGTGGAATAGAATAATTGGTGGATTGTCATTTGACAATATTGCAAAGAAATTCAATCATTATCATTCATAAGGTTTTTCTTAAAAATTAGAAGAAAATTGAACACCCAACCAAATGGTCAGAAATTGTCTGAATAAAAAGATTTTGTCAGCTATCATTTTTGTTGTTGTCCAATACTGTAATCTGCTAAGAAATGGCAAAATAATTTGCTTAGAATTTAGAATGTTTATTAATCTTGTAAGTCACAATGAATGATATTTTATTTGTTACAGGAATTGGAGAACTCACTGATTTGTCTACAATGAAATCAAAAACATAAATATTATAAGTTCAAATTTTGCAGAATTTATGCAATAGAAAACTAATTGAGCGAAAAGAAAACTGGGGGGAGAAAAAGAAAAAGAGAAAGAAAAAAAAAAAAGAAAAAAGAAGAAAGAAAAAAAAAAAGAAAAAGAGAAGAAAAAAAAAAAAAAGAAAAAGAGAAAGAAAAAAAAAAAAGAAAGAGAAAGAAAAGAAAAAAGAAAAGAAAAGAGAAAGAGAAAGAAAAAAAAAAAAGAAAAAGAAGAGAAAAAGAAAAAAGAAAAGAAAGAAAAGAAAAAAAAAATCAATCAAAAATTCAAATCCACTAAAAATGAAAAGACAAGAGAAAATGGTTAGAGAATTAAACAGAAGATAAAAAAAAACAATGTTCCAATTCTAGGTGCTGGGGAGGTGAGGTTCAATACTCCAATTCTAATTAAATTGGATTAAATTTTGTTGTGCCACTTGTCAGTAAAATCTACAAAAGTTAAAGTCAAATTTCCAGATTTTAAATTCCCACTGAAGATACCCCCCCCACCACTCTACAAGATTTTGGCCAGTTTTTTTGTTTTTTGTTTAATTTCATTCAATGAGAAGAAACATCAAACAAATAAGAAACAAAAAGGGTAGAGTATTGGACTGAAGGTTACAAGATTAAAACCAGAGGAGAAACAGAACTTAAACGTTTGATGGTTTTAATACAAACCAAACTTAGAATTTTATTTCTCTTGAGAATCGATGACATTTTAATTCTTTTTGAGAGAAATTAAACGAGACCAAAAAATTAGAAATAGAAACAGGATGAGTACGTTAGAAAATAATTATTAGAAAATTATCTCAGAGGATTTTAATATATTGTTAAAATTAAAAGAGTTTTTATAATTTTGCTTGAAGCATTGTCTTTATATTGGCTAAGTGGTTGGTTTTGAAGGCTATCCCACAATGCAAGTGGAAAGAAAAAAAGAAGGTAACTATGGTGTGTTTGTTTACCTGTGAATTATTCTTAATATTTCGAGATAAAGATCTCTTCATCAGAAAGTTTCTGAAGGTTGGGAGCTGTTAGCTTGCTGCTAGGGTCTGTTGTTAAAATTAAATATTGCACCCAACCCATCCCCCCCTCTTAAACAACAATACAAAAATGTAAATATAAACATACAATGTATGCAATTCCCTAACCTCTAGGCATAAAATAACCCCAAACAAATTGACATGCCATTAAAAAATCAATCAATCAATAAACCAGACTGATGACTAAATTAGAAAATACTTTCGATCGTATGAAATTATTTTTGTCTATATTTTCTATTTGGTAATAACGGCCATTTGCAATTTGACACTCATCTGTTGTTTTTGCTATTGAACCAAACGGGGGTGTGGGGGGTAGGTGTTGGGGGGTTGGGTGTGGAGGGGTTAGGGGTTGGGGGTGGGGTGGGGGGTTAGTGGGGGGGGTTAGGGGTTGGGTGGGGGGTTAGGTGTGAAACACAATCATCTACTCAGCAGTTTTGGTTTTGGCACAATTACACAAGGAGGAGGGGGGGGAAACCCACAGTGAGGATCAAATTCATTCATAATTATCTAAGAGACAAGTTTGCTAATCATTGCACAAAGATTCCTCCACCTCCCTTAGAGTTATGAGGACAAAATAAAAAATTACATTACAGAGTGATTTAAATTCTTAAATTTTTAGAATTTATATACATAAAAAGAGAAAATAATGGTGGAGATGTGTGTGTGTGTGCTTATTAAAATTATTGGATCAAGTCTCCAATAGGCACCCCAAATCATCAAATTAACGAAAGCTTCATATTTTAACTAATCACTGGTAACTTCTGCTTTCCAATATTTGAAAATAAACGAACAGACAATTCTTTGAAGTTATATTGTATCTGACAAAAACAAATTTTACAAATTTTGTGATAATATTTCTGAACAGCATCCTTTTATTTAAATAAACATAAAAAAATATTTTGTAAATAAAAACTGTATTTTTATTTAAATAAACATATTTGCATTTCTCTTCTAATTAAGTAAAAACTATTTTAGTATAAAAACGTCTTTCGTTTTATTTAAAAAAAAATTAATCATAAGTGTTGAAAATTCATAAACTTCTGATTAAAAAGTATTTATCTAAAAAAAGATTTTGCTATTGAATTTTAATTTGATTACGTGTACCAACCATCTATTTATTTAATTTATCGTAAATTCAACATCTCCATAAACTTCTGATTAAAATCGTTTGTTTACAAAAATTTGGAAGCAGAAGTTACCAGTGACGAGTTAAAATGTGAAACTTTCATTAAGTTAATGATTTGGGGTGCCTATTGGAGACTTGATCCAAATTATTTGATAAATTTATGATGAATGAGAAGAGAGAGAGAGAGAGAGAAAAAAAAAGAGGCGGCATATATTCTTTAAGGCACTATACAATGAATTAAAAAAAAAAAAAATCAAAGAAAAATGGTTAAGACAATATAAGGCAGCAGTAAATTCGGCAGCGCTTGATTAGAGGCGCTCAATGTGTAATGGTTATTATTATAGAAAGTGGACTCGGCTACACAAGTTCAAATCCTGAATGAATTTAGAGTTTTCCTTCTCCTAGACTGGTTGCCTAACCAAGGTTAAAGAGCCCAAACTGTCCTACTATTTATTATGTAGAGAATTGTATATACCTGACAGTTGTGTGCATATTAGTGTCACTTGTGGCGTAATGGTTATTGTTCTAAGAAGTGGACTCAGGTACCAGGGTTCAAATCCAGGACGAAGCGGTTTGCATTTCACATAGCACTGATACCCTTGGGAAAGGTATGAATCCAATTATTCTCCTTTAAGCTAAGGATAAATAGTAAGACAGACTAGGCTCTTTAACCAGTAGACCGTGAATTCAGGAACATAAATTTTTTGCAGTCTACTGGACAGATATTAGTGGAATATGAAATGAAGGCCAATGTATATATTTTAATTTCTCAACTGGGATTTAATAAGTCGTCGGGGTGGCCTAAAGTTGGTATCAGCCAATCAGTGAAGGAGTCTATCCCCTTTTCATTAGCACTAGACCAAGGAGATTGTTTTTGCATCTAGGGTGGAGCGCTACACCTACCATCAGCTCCTTACTTTACCGCACAGATCCCTGTGTTACTCTTATGCTGAGTTGGCGAGGGCTGGTATCAAACTAGAAACCTTGTGGTTTCTAGCCGAACGCTCTACCGACTGAGCTAACTTAGAGTTTTATAGTATTAATCCCAGTTGAGAAATTGAAAATATATATACATTGGCCTTCATTTCATATTCCACTAATATCTGTCCAGTAGACTAAGCTAAAAATGTATGCCCCTGAATTCACAGTCTACCCTTCAACCTTGGTATGGCAAGCAGTCTAGAAGGAAAACCCTGAATTCAAACCAGTTGTGACCTGGAGAGGGACGGGCTCTGCTCGGCTATTTCTATCCAAGACATTCTAATTGAGTAAGTGACCCCATCACCAAACCAAGTTATGAAATATTTTTGATTTTTTTTTTTTTAAATATAAATTTGACAACCGATCAATCAACAGATAAGGACAAATCTTCACCAAAAAGAAACATTTAATAACATCAAATAAGACTCACTTTGTTTGTGATATAAATAAGGTTGATTTATAACTTTAGTTATTACTAGAAGCGGCTAACCAGCATCACTTTGGTAGAGGAGGGGGAAAAATAACTCTGGTGTATTGATTTGTTTATTTTTGACATTTACAAATGCTGGACATTTGTTAAGTAGAATTTCAATGCTATTTCTACGTATGTTTTAATTTCTAAATATCTTTGAATATAAATGAAATCTTCATAATTTTTGCACAAAAAGCAAGAACTGGTGATATTTAATGTGTATACAGGATAACCCAAAAGAAACTGAACCCATCCACAAATTTTATAATAAAACTGTTAATTTTCATTTTTTTCTTTCAGAATATACAGTCAACTTAGTGCTTAAAATATAGTAAAAATTATTTTCTCCAATGTCATTGTCAACCAAGGAAAAAACATTTTGTGTGGAGGCGTATTTCACCTAAAAATCATACACCATAGTGCAAACCAATATTCAGAGAAAGTTTCGATGTTACCATGCTCCAACAAAAAGCAGGATTTTTGACTGGGTCCAGAAATTCAGAGAGTTTGGAACTCTGCAAAATCTTAATTCTAAAGGACTAAGAGACACTTATTCTAATCGGAGGGTGAGTGCTACGACAGAAAGAAACATTGCAAGTTTACCTCCAATGCCGGGGTGTCCATTTGGAGCAGATTTTAGACAGAATTCCTTTAAAGCAAAGCAACAAAGATAACTGAAACTTTGAGGAATAATTGTACAAAGACTGAAGTCCAACAAGTTTTTTGAAATCTTATAGACATTGATAAGATTAAATAAAATTTATTTGGGTTCTGTTTTTTTTGTGTCACCCTGTATTTACTTTGTTGTTAATTGTTTTATTTTTGTAGTTTCATCCTGACATACATACACACCAACTGCCCTTTTATATATAGATCGATATTATACATACATTAAAGTATGAAAGAGAAAGCAAGAAAAATCATCTTGTGTATGTAAGCTGCCCTCTTGTTTTAAATTCAAAATTTCTGTTATCAAAGTTTGTTTCTTAAAATTTCAAAAATCTTTTTCTTTGCCACTAAATGAACATTTGCAATATTGATAAAAAGAAAATTTCTATTTTAATTTTATTTTTTTACTAAAAATTTTTTTTACTAATTTGGCTTTTGTTTTTTTTTAGTTTTTTTTACTAATTTCACGTTTTTTTTTTTTTTTTTTATACAAGCTTGATTTAAAAAAAAAAAAATGAATTTGACTTTTTAAAAAATGTTTTGAGTTTGACTTTAAAAATTTGATTTTTTTTAGTAGTATGTTAACCTGTAAACAAGTTTTAAGTAAGTAAAGTGGTCGGGGAGGCCTAATGTCAGTATCAGCCAATCACTGAGGGAGTCTATCTAGCGCTAGACCAAGGAGATTATTTTTTGTGTCTGAGGTGGAGCACCACACCTACCATCAGCCCTTAATTGATTACAATTCCTTGTAATCAATTTGGGGTTAGTAAATTCCTTTTACTCTGCTAGAAATATCAAAACATTATCTGAGAAATGATTCAACTTAGTAAATCATTTGGAATAATTTTTCTTTTGTGTTATTAACACTTTTTCAATCCATTAAGGTAAATTGTTCTCATTCTATTAACCATAACTGAGTAAAAGTTTTAAACTATTTTAAATATTCTGTATTCAATGGATTAAATAAAGGGTTTAGTTCAAAACTTTTTTCATTTTTTTTGTCAAATGTAGATTTGCAATATTGATAAAAATAGTTTGGGGGGGGGCACATGGTGCATAATAATATCAAGATTACAGTTTGGAAAATTGGACTTCCAGGTTCAAAAGATCAAAGATTTACAATTCTATTACAAACTTTGTTGCATGATTTTTGACAAAATCAAAAGTATCTAATATATATATATGGAGAAAGGTAGACAAACACGGGATGTTATGGAAACTGTATGTTTATTGTCGACGATGCAACGTTTTGGTCTCTTATTAGACCATCTTCAGGACTTGGATATAGTTGAAGATGGTCTAATAAGAGACCGAAACGTTGCATCGTCGACAATAAACATCCAGTTTCCATAACATCCTGTGTTTGTCTACCTTTCTCCACATATTGTTGGATTAATCTCCTCACATTTCTACCATATAAGTGAATTGAGACCCATCTGATGAGACGAAAATTTGGGGAGCCGGTTTAAATCAACTTAGATTTATATGGGCCCCAATTTTCGTCGAAATAAATTTATTATGGGATTACTGTATTGAGTTCTTCCTTTATTGATAAATATTGCTCTGTATATAATCTAAAAGGTTATTTTACATTGAGCTCTCTTTAGTGATTTAAAGATTCGCTGTATTTATACATACTGGATCATCAATATTAGTACAGTGGATCTTGAAATCACATATAGAATCATCCCTTACTACCAAGTTTTGGATAAATCCCTTACTACCAAGTTTTGGATAAATCTCTTATATATATATATATATATATATATATATATATATATATATATATATATGAATCAGTGTTCTATGATTCACTAATTGAAAAAGACATCATTTTTTTAAACAAATATGTTTCAACCATTATTTAAAAGGAATATGAAAATTCAAAAATGAATATTAGATCAAATCATTCTAAATTTGAATTTGTGTAGTATGATTCACTAATTGCATAAGACATTATTTTTTTTAAACAAGCAAAGGGTGACACAAAAAAAAAAAAAAAAAAAAAATAGAATTTGGGGTCCGTTTTTTGTGCTGGTAGTCTGCATCAGTAATAGTATATATAAAGGGTGACCAAAAAAAAACAAAAAAACAATTTGGATTGTTTTTTTTTTTGGGGGGGGGTCACTCTGTATGTTTCAACCATTACTTGAAAGCAATATGAAAATTCAAAAATGAATATTTTTTTTTTTCTTTTTCAAATCTAAGGGAGCGTTTTCCTTCCTTTTTGCCCAAAGATTCACACATTCTGTATTTCAGTTTAGACAAAGGAAGATAGAAAAAAATGAAACTAAAAGAAAAGATTTAAATCCTTAACTCAAGATTGATTTAAATGGACAAATGCATTGATTTATTTTTTGCTGCCTGTTGTTAATTTATAAATTTGGTCTGAATTCAAAACAGATATTTTTCTGTAGATTGACTTTTTTCTGCATCAGAATTCAAGCAGAATATCACAAAAACAGAAACAAAAATAAGTTTTTTTTTTCGTTTCATATAGAAACATTTTCATTCCCTGACTATTTTTTTTTTAAAGGTAAATTTTTTTTTTTAAATTAAGGTAAAAAAACAGATTTTAAGGTAAAAAAGACAAAAAACAAAAAAAAAAACATTGAGGTAAAAGAAAAAAACAAAAAACTTTATAGTAAAAAGAATTAAGGTAATAAAAAAAAAAAATTTTAGGGTAAAAAAAAAACAAAAACAAAAAAAACAAACAAAAAAAAACAACATTGAGATAAAAATACACAAAAACAAAACAAACAAAAAAACTTTAGAGTAAAAAAAAAAAAAAAAAAAATTCAACCATTTAATTTTTTGCAATATTTGATTATAGCTAAAAAGAACAAATATCAAAATTTATCATGTACCCCCCCTCCATCCCACCCAAAAACAATTTATCCCCAAAAAGTACCTGATTTTGTGACAATTCATCAGAATTTTGAAAATTTTACAAGAGCCATTATCCAATCTAATAAAAAAACTGATTTCCTAATCGATAATGACTTTCACGTCAGAATTTTGTCCAATTCTTTTTTTTTATTGCGACGGCATAAACATCTGATATTGAAATGCAGCCTCAAATTTTTGGAACTTTTTTTTACATATGTTTTTTAATTGGATTTCGCCTCCGTCCCTGCAGCACAAGTAGACCAGCGACACCAAGCAACAACGGAACATACCACATGAACAGCATCCACATATGTTCCACTTTGGGAAAACCTTCCATTATATTACCATACAACAACACGGCCATTATTATCATTGTCGTCTGAAAAAAGAAATAGAAATAAAAACAAAAATGAATTAAAATTAAAAAATTTTTTTAAATTATTGATTTAAAAAAAATAATATTCATACATATCTGGGTTGTGGATTGGTTTGGTTTGTTTTACGGCATATCAACCTCAGTGGGTCATTTAATGCCGACAACGTTTTGAAATAAAGTCATTCTTAATGGATAATCAGTTTTGTTTATAAACTCATGTTTTTCTATTTAACCCATAGATGGGACCCTAACAGGTACTACCACTCCGGGTCAGAGTGGATCAGGGAGCAATGGTGATGAAGGGGTGCTCCACATTCCCCAAACCTCCAGAACTGGAACCTCACCATCAGATAGAGTTTAACGTCATTCCTAAGACACAAAGACCCTCAGCCACCACTTTCTAGCACCCATATGATAAAAAGAATTGGGGCTTACCATTAGGGCAATCATATAGGTGCTAGGGCTTGACGCGATCAGCCGACTGATTGAAGGGGGGCCTCTCCGACCGCCCATCTAGCCTAAATAAGGGCCTAAGTGGAGTGTTGCAGGTCATGGACTGCTCATCCACCAGGATCCCGTCCTTAAGCATCATGCCCCCCCCCCCACACACACACAGCCAACAGGTGGCCCCATTGGAGGAGTCCTACCACTCTGCAGAGGTGCAGTTGGTTCAGGGTTGTGGAGTCAGAAACAATTAAGGAGTCACTGGAGTCGGAGTCAGTAAAACTATACCAACTCTGACTCTAGTTGAATTTACTCTTTATATGGCCCTAGTTTAGTCTGTAAAGTTATACAGTGCACACTCCTTGTAGGCCATAATCTAAACTGATTAGAAAAAACTATACTGACTCCAGTTGAATTTACACTTTATATGGCCCTAGTTTAGTCTGTAAAGTTATACAGTGCACACTCCTTGTAGGCCATAATCTAAACTGATTAGAAAAAACTATACTGACTCCAGTTGAATTACACTTTATATGGCCCTAGTTTAGTCTGTAAAGTTATACAGTGCACACTCCTTGTAGGCCATAATCTAAACTGATTAGAAAAAAACTATACTGACTCCAGTTGAATTTACACTTTATATGGCCCTAGTTTAGTCTGTAAAGTTATACAGTGCACACTCCTTGTAGGCCATAATCTAAACTGATTAGAAAAAAACTATACTGACTCCAGTTGAATTTACACTTTATATGGCCCTAGTTTAGTCTGTAAAGTTATACAGTGCACACTCCTTGTAGGCCATAATCTAAACTGATTAGAAAAAACTATACTGACTCCAGTTGAATTTACACTTTATATGGCCCTAGTTTAGTCTGTAAAGTTATACAGTGCACACTCCTTGTAGATTATTTAAAAAAATCATGGTTTTATATTTTTGTAGGCCATAATCAGTTACATAAAGAGGAGTTGGAGTTGTAAGTAAGTAAAGTCATCGGGGTGGCCTAAAGTCGGTATCAGCCAGTCAGTCAGCGAAGGAGTCTATCCCCTTTTCAATAGCGCTAGACCAAGGAGATTGTTTTAGCATCTGAGGTGGAGCGCCACACCTACCATCAGCTCCTTTACTTTACCGCACATATCCCTGTGCTACTCATACGCTGAGTTGGCGGGGACCAGTATCGAACTAGGAACCTTGTGGTTTCTAGCCGAATGCTCTACCGACTGAGCTAACCCGGCCCAATAGAGGAGTCGGAGTCAAAGGTTTTGTGTTCAGACTCAATGGCCATGATACATATCTAACAACTTATTCACAGAATGTCAAATTTTTTTTGCACATTAAAAAAACTTTATTTAATCCTAAAAAAAGTTTTAAAAATATTCAATATTAGTGTGACACAATGGTTATGTAAGAATAAGGTCGGAGAGAAAAAAAAAAAGGAAAATAGAATGGGATCAGTAAGATAAAAGTTCAAGAGATTCATAAAAGGGTGTACGACCATCATGAAGTTGAGACAGTTAGAGATAATATCTTTAGGGTTTAGGTTTTAAGAGAAAATGCACCTTGAAAAAGTTAATGGTTTGAAAAGTGGGGACACTGAGACTGATGAAAAAAGTAATGGCTATAATTTTATGAGAAATCGCAGACAAAAAGTCTAAGAAGAAAAGTAAGTACCCAAGTTCTGGGTGGTTGAATCCATGGAGGTGGTGTAGGGGTGGAATTTACATTTATTCAGCCGGCTCAAGCCCTTAAGTAGTGAGTTTCAGACTGGCAGTTGGGGTGATAGTGTAGCAGTAGATAGAAAATAGCCAGGGACCCACATCTGTGAAGCCAGAAAAAAAATAAAAAAAAAATAAAAATAAGTCTTACCAAAATTCTGGAGAAGAAAATCGCTTTCTGATCTCTTTCTAAATAAAAACTTGTTCCATACCACGACATCCACACGGTCCCCAGCATACAACCTCCCAACAATTGAGTGACATAAGTGAATATAATTAGTTTCTTTAGCCTGAAAAAGAAAAGAGAAAAAAAAAAAAAAAAAGAAAGTCAGTGATGAAATTCTGGAGTTTCTCAAATGAGGAAGGGAAATTAACCCTAACAAGGCTGCAATAAGATTGAGTAACGATTCACTTGCCCATTTTAGGGCCAAATCGAACTTAATGAACCTAAATTCCACCATCGTATGTCACCCCACCAAAAGAAGAAGAAGAAAAAAAAAAAAAAATCAGAGAATTAACAGAATTTAATAAAATTTTCAGTGTTGATATATTAATGAAAAGATATAATGCACAAATTATTTTGTTTAAAAACTTTTATACTTTTTAGGTCAGTTAACTTTGAACCACATATCTTTGAGAATCTGTGTTATGCCTCAAAGAAAGTGGTATAAAGTTAACTGACCTGAAAACACAGGTTACACAGCAACTCCTGCGACACTGCCATTGCCAAACTGCATTGGTTTCTTACCTTTCCTTTGGACCACAGTGGCAGTGGGGAGAGGGGGGATCTGCTACTTGGGCAACAGCATATACTCCATATCAACCGCCCAGGCTATGCAGTGCCACAAAAAAAAAAAAAAAAAAAAAAAAAAATCCATCTTTCGCAGACAGAAGGATGTGCCAACAATTACGGTAAAATGATTATTTTTTAAGTTTGTTTTTTTTTCGTTTCATATAGAAACATTTTGACTATTTTTTTTAAAAAAAAATTTTTTTTTAAATTAAGGTAAAAAAAAAAAAAAAAACTTTGGACACTACTCCATCGTCTTTCACAGACAGAAGGATGTGCAAACATTACGGTAAGATGATTATTTTTCTTGGATAATTCTTTCTAGTTGATATTTAACAAAATGTTATGAAACACCAAATAAATGAAAATGTTTTACTTACAAAAAGCCAAATGAAAACCTGTGGAAAAGCCATATAGCAGAGTCCAGCCAGAAAAGTGATAAAAAAGTCCATGCGGAGTACCCAGGCTAAAGTACCACCCTGTTCATAGTGACCAAGTTTGGGATATTTGCGTAAGATCTGTATAGTGTTGGCCAACAACCATAGAACGGTTCCACCCAAAATGAAATAGGCAAACTAAAAAAAACAAAAAAACAGAACACAAATTTTAAAAAATAACAAATGCATAAACGAAAGTGGAGTTAGAAATCAAATAATCTATTAAATATATATATATATATATATATTTTATAATATATTAATAATTTGAAGGCAATTACAATGCGTATAAAAACAAAAAGATGTTATTTTGTCTTATCGATTTCAAAGAAAACTTTATCTTCAGAGACGAATATATATATATATATATATATATATATATCTTTAAGTATCTACAGTATTTATATTAATATACCTGTTAACTAAAAAAAAAAAAAAAAAAAAAAAAATACTTTAATCTGTTTGGGTTAGACAATAATACATTAAGTAGTCATAAGATACATCTTATGAATACATACAGGGTGGTTGTCAGTGGTGCACTATCTTCATCACTGATTACGGGTTCTTGGGCATCCTTTTGGCTCTGATAGCATCCTAAAATTGAATCAGGGATCTTCAAGTTGCCACCCTGCAAGCTACGTGCTGCTAGTCTTGACATTTTTGCTATATATATATTTAAGTATCTATGGTATTTATATTAAGATACCTATTAATTAAAAAAAACAAAAAAGTACTATAATCGGTTTTGGGTTAGACAATAATACATTAAGCATATAGTTGTAAGATACATTCAACTTTTGAGTTTTTTTGTCTAAACAAGGACTTTCCCCACCAGACAAGAGGAAATACATCAAAAAGATCCAGGATAAAGCTCTAACCGCATCAGCGTAGACATGGCAATCCTACATTGTGATATCAAACCAACAAAGTCTGGTGGTATCGTGAGATACTGCTGGGGTGCTCTGGGTTAGTCGTAATGATGCTTTGGCCCCGAAACCATGCCTAAACCCAGAGTCATCATTTGATGAAGATTTTGTTGGTTGTAATGCTACTGTGTAAATAGCAGTATGAAGATTATTATTTTTTTTTTTTTAATATTTTCATTTTAACAGCATTGTGTGTTTTTATATCCTTTTATCTACATTTATATATATATATATATATATATATATATATAAAAAGAAATTGATGGATAACAAATGTATTTCCCATTGAAGTCGGATGCCGGGGATTTATTACCAACTGCACCTTGGCATTTTTGTCTAAACTTGGACTTTCTCCACCAGACAAGAGGAAATACATCAAAAAGATCCAGGATAAAGCTCTGACCGCATCAGTGTGGATATGGCAATCCTACATTGTGACATCAAACCGACAAAGTCTGGTGTTATTGTGTGATACTGCTGGGGCGCTCTGGGTTAGTGGTAATGATGCTTCGGCCTTGAAACCATGCCTGAACCCAGAGTCATCATCTGATGAAGGTTTTGTTGGTTGCAATGCTACTGTGTAAACAGCAGTCATTGTATGAATATTGTCAGGGTGGTCGTCAATGATGCACTATCTTCATTGCCAATTATGGGTTCTTGTGCATCATATCGGCTCCGATAGCAACCCCAGCTTCAATCAGGGATCTTCAAATTTCCACCCTGCAAGCTATGTGCTTTTGCTATATATATATATATATATATATATATATATATCACTTTGGAGGGAATTTTGATGATGGCTACTGACTACACTTAAAAGCAATGCTCTGCTATAAAACAGATGGAGCGCTCTCTGGTAGGCTTTACATATATATGTATTTATCTGTTAAAAATCCTCCTCCCAGTCTGTAGGAGTGCTGTTGGCAGAGTGGTTAAGAAGTCTGACTGATGCTGAATTGATCGGGTTTCCATCCCGGTTGAAGGTAGTCTACAAATGTCTAGCTAGAGATGTGATACCTCAAAACACTGTCTGTGGATCACTATATATATATATATATATATATATATATATATATATATATATGGATTTCTGTGACCCTGGGTTTCATGCATTGGTGCATTTGTCAGGTTTTTTAAAAAACCTTTCACTGATGAATGCATTACTGCATGAAACCCACCTTATATATATATATATATATATATATATATATATATATATAAGCTCTATCATGGATATTAAGCACTCGACAAATAATAGTGAAAAAACAAAAAAAACAAAAAAAACTTGGCCCACCACTAACTTACCAAGTGAGCTATATATATATATATATATATATATATATATATTTTGGAGGATATGTGCTTATCCTCCAAAAATTGTCAGCTTAAAGCCATATAAAAATAAACACATTTGTTTGTTTACTTAACCTCATATATATATATATATATATATTTTTAAATCTCAACCATTTGACTCATCTGATGATTGCATAACCATGAAACTTTAAGTTATGAGTCCAAATGCATAATATTACTATTGATTATATATATATATATATATATATATATATATATATGTATATATATATAATCTTGTAGTTTAGGATATTTTAAACTATCAATATCAACATTTATTCTCTCATTTGTTTCTAGGTATTTTGTTTCATTAAGAGGAGGAACATTTTAATTTTTGCAAAGAGGAACAATTTGTCATAGAAATAATAGAAAAGAAAAAAAAATGTTTCAGAATTGAGAAAAGTAAGAAAAATAAATAAATAAATAAAAAACATTTTGAAACTTACAAATCCAGTGAATTTGTCTCCAATATAAATTAAGTGATATAACATGGTCAGTACTTGAAACAATAAACCCTGAAAATAAATATAAATATAAAGAATATATAAAATAAATAAAAGATTCATTTTTAACAAGTATATTTCACATATTATTGTGAGGATTTGGTTCAAAGTTCTGTGAAGGCTGCAGAGTTCGACAAGAAACACCTGAAGAAGGCCGGAGAGCACCTCAACCAATCCATTGTGTATATAACAACTATGAGGAAAACAATCCGAAAAAATCTAAATAATACAAATTATCAAAAACTCATCTCAAAAATTCAGACAAATAGGTTATTGTTTATTCAGAATTAATTTTTGTTCTTATTTAAAGACATACTTATATCTGTTAAAATATTTTAAACCTGAAATCCTATGAAATAGCAAAGGTGGTCACTATTAGAATAGGCTCAGTCCTAATTAGTGATCATCCTCCACACATTAATCATTTGTTGTGGTTTTTGTAAAAAATGTAATGTGTGAAAATAAACATATTTCTTTCTTTCTTTCTTTCTTATCCAGGTTGTAATGTTGTCATATGTTGTGCAAAATCTACCTATGTTTACAATATGTAAATCTACCTATGTTTACAATATGTAATCTAGTAAAAGAAATGTTTGTACCAGGGGAATCCCAAAGGTAAGGTCTCCAAAAAGATAGCTGAAAACTGCTTACGTCACATTACCCAAAATCGTCATAGCATAAATTAAATACACTCAAAATTTGAACTTGCAACATTAGACAGTCCTCATTGTTTTTTTAAAACAAGTTTTAATAAATACATGACTGGTGTTATATATCTATATATAGTTTGTTTTATTTTAATACATATTTAAAGTTTACATTTCAAATTGTTTTATTTTTTAACCCTTTAATGAATTTGATGATTTTACTTACTTAGGGTACAAACTCGCTGACATTGAATTTTTTACTCCCACCCTCAGGCAATATGTTTCAAAAATCTATTTTTACATCGCCCGGAGGGTGTTTTTTTATTTTGTACTAGTAATATATAACTGTGTTATTATTTTACCTCTAAAAAATAAATAAATAAATAAAACTTTAAAATTAAATTATCTTCAAAAATTTGGGGTTGTATTTAGTAATTATTTTACCTCTTAAAAAAAATATGTAGCAGTAATAAGACTTTCATACCAACCTGTACATTATTTGAAAATGAAACAAGACAAATATAAAAAATGATATGGGATTTTTATTAAAATAATTTTTTCAAATCTTTCTTTTGTCTTAAAATTTTATGAACTTTTTTCTTAGAAATAAAATTTTTTAAGAACTTTTTTCTTAGAAATAAAATTTTTTAAGAACTTTTTTCTTAGAAATAAAATTTTTTAAGAACTTTTTTCTTAGAAATAACATTTTTTAAGAACTTTTTTCTTAGAAATAACATTTTTTAAGAACTTTTTTCTTAAAAAAAAAAAATTTTTTAAGAACTTTTTTCTTAGAAATAAAATAAAATTAAGAACTTTTTTCTTAAAAAAAAAATAATTTTTTTAAGAACCTTTTTAAAAAAAAATTTGTTGAAACTTTTTAGTGTGAAGTGCTGGTAATCATGCCTAAGAAAACAATGTTAATCCCCCTCCCCTAAAAAATGATAATTTTTACTTACCAAACTGCGTGACCAAAGCATTGTTCCAATGACCGACTCATCCTTAGATTTTCGACATTTGTACCAAACCACAGTTGCTCCCAAAAGAAGAGCTCCATGAATACGGACCAAAGCTAAATGAGAAGACTGCACCAATTTTGTATCTGTTACCTAAAAAATAAAAAAATATTTAGATTTTGGTTTTAAAATTCATTACTAATCACAGTCATAAAAATTTATAATATCAAAATCAACTATTTTTTGAGAGACTGATTTTATTCAACCCATAGATTGGACCCTAAAAAATACTATCACTCCAGATCAGAGTGTACCTGGGAGTAATGGTACTCTTCAGAGCTCCAGAATTGGAACCTCACCACTAGATGCAATTTAATGTCATACCCAGGACATTAAGACCCTCAGCTTTCTAGTACGCAGATGATAAAAAAGGGTTTGTTACAAGAGCAAGGTTTTGCATTCAATCAAAAAATATTATAGACATCTAGCCATCCACAGACACAGTGTTTCGATGTTTCACGTCTCATCAGTGTGGCTAGACTTTATTATATTATAGACACACACACACACACATATATATATATATATATACACATAAGTAAAGTAAAAGTAAAGTAAAAGTAAAGTCATCGGGGTGACCTAAAGTCGGTATCAGCCAGACAGCGCCACACCTACCATCAGCTCTTTACTTTATAGCACAGACCTCTATGTTACTCATATGCCAAGTTGGCGTGGGCCGGTATCGAACTAGGAACCTTGTGATTTCTAGACGGACGTTCTACCGACTGAGCTAAACCGGACCTTTATATATATATATATATATATATATATATATATATATATACACACACACACACATATATATATACACACACACACACACACACATATAATATACACACTGAAAAAACATCTCATCAGTGTGGCTAGACTGTACTATATTTATATATATATATATATATATATGATAAGTTGTAAACAAGGTTTGTTTAGAATGGCTTTTTGCCGATAATTTTTGGGAGAATAAGTGCTTAATTGGAGTCGTACCTAATTTTGAAAATTAATTAATTAATAATGAATTAGGCGGGAATACCTATTAAATGTATGTTTAGCCATACATTTAATAGGTATTCCCGCCTAATTCATTATTAATTAATTAATTTTCAAAATTAGGTACGACTCCAATTAAGCACTTATTCTCCAAAAAAATATATATATATATATATACATATAAAGTAAAAGTAAAGTCGTCAGGATGGCCTAAAGTCGGTATCAGCCAGACAGCGATGGAGTCTATCCCCTTTTCACTAGCGCTAGACCAAGGAGATTGTTATTGCACCCGAGGTGGAGCGCTACACCTACCATCAGCTCCTCACTTTACCACACAGACCTCTGTGTTATATGCTGAGTTGGCATGGGCCGGTATTGAACAAGGAACCTTGTGATTTCTAGACGGACGCTCTACCAACTGAGCTAAACCGGACCTATATATATATATATATATATATATATATATATATATATATATATACACACACACACACACACACACACACACACAGATATAATATGTACACTGAAAATTAGACTCATTAAATTATGTCATCCACAGACACCGTGTTTAGACGTTTGACGTCTCATCAGTGTGACTAGACACAACAACTCCGACTGGGAATGAACCCCAACTGACTTTACGCCTGCCCAATCCGTTAACCTCTAGGCCATCGCCAGCTGCTGTTTAAGGAGCAGTGTTTTAACTGTTTTAAATACATACATCTGTGTATATATTTCACGATCACCAGAGAGATCAAATCTGTAAACAGATGATTATTGCATTATGATGGCGGTGAAAGTTTATTAAAGTCATTCCTAAAGAGCTCTACCGGGTTACGGGAGCATATATATATATATATATATATATATATATATATATATATATATGATGAAAATGTGAGGAACTAGCTGTGGTTTCCAAAACGTCAAACATACAAGACAACCTTCACACGTTGAACCCATAGCTCGCTTGCTACAAGATCCATCAATCTCTCAATCCATAAAAAAGAAAGAAAAAAGATGCTGAAAGCTAAAACTGTTGAGCTTAAAGGTCTCTGACAACTTGCAGTGGTGTGGGTTAGTTGACTCATAGTGTTAGTAGAATGAGAACATAAGACGTATTTTAACGGAGGTACAAAATACACGTTGCTTTACTTCACGGAACAGAATGGTACAAGGAAACATAGACAAAGGGAAAATGAAATACGCCAGTGATCGTCGCGTACTAATGTTATCATGTAGTTCTGGTAACACGACATAGGCATTTGTCTTACAAGCTGAAGGAACTATTTTAGTTGGTAAAATATAACAAAAACTATTAAATCTTTTATGGTTAAGGATTTTAGTAAATAGGTGGAGTAAATAGGTAGTTACTATGTAACTACCCAACCCCTCCAACCAAGAAGGACAGGATGTCACATCTTGTCTTTGGTTGAGAATTGAACTTATGTCACATCCGATGTGATACAAGTTCAATTGTTTTAACTCTTAACGTCCTATACCACCTCATTCCACTCGGCTGGAAGTCACATTCGTTTTCCTAATCTACTCCAAATGATAGACTTTGTTTAAATGTAATGTTAAACATATTTAGAAGTCTTTGATTTAAGGAAAATAACAGGTAACTTTAAATGAAAAGGCCATTTCTAGCCATTTTTTGATAAATCCTTATAGGAATGGGGATCTGGATTTTGTTTAAATGTAATATTAAACATATTTAGAAGTCTTTGATTTAAGGAAAATAACAGGTAACTTTAAATGAAAAGGCCATTTTTAGCCATTTTTTGATAAATCCTTATAGGAATGAGGATCTGGACTTTGTTTAAATGTAATATTAAACATATTTAGAAGTCTTTGATTTAAGGAAAATAACAGGTAACTTTAAATGAAAAGGCCATTTTTAGCCATTTTTTGATAAATCCTTATAGGAATGAGGATCTGGACTTTGTTTAAATGTAATATTAAACATATTTAGAAGTCTTTGATTTAAGGAAAATAACAGGTAACTTTAAATGAAAAGGCCATTTTTAGCCATTTTTTGATAAATCCTTATAGGAATGGGGATCTGGACTTAGAAAATTATCAACAGGATGTTAAGAGTTAAAGCAGTATAAAGCTGGTTTGAATTCAGGGTTTTCCTTCTCCTATACTGGTTACCTAAACATACCTAAAGAACCCAATCTACTCTACTATTTACCCATAGCTGGGGGGAGAACAAATGGATTCATGCCTTTCCCAGGGGGCATTAGCACAAAGTGAAACATTAATGATCTCATTAAGGATTTGAACTCAGGTCGTCAATTCTATTTCCTATGCTAAGCATGCCTCTCTAAAATTTACTATGAAAATATAATAATAAACTTTGTGTTCATCTGGTCAGCTAAACCAAATCTTTATCTTTTTGTTTAAATGTATAACGTAGACATTTAAGTGAACATTTCTTGGTGAAAAACGAAAGTTTTAATATTAGTTTTTGAAAATACCCAAACCTTTTAGCAATGAGTCAGGGTTGGTTTAATGGGAAATAAATAATTTGAGTTCTGTTTTTTCTGGGTAACCCTATATACAGGGTGACCAAGAAAAAACAGAACCCACAAATTTTGTAATAAAACTTAATTTTAACTAGGGGGGGGGTAGGGTTAGGGTTAGTTTAATGGGAAAATAAATAAATAATTTGGGTTCTTTTTTTTTTTCTGGGTTACCCTGTAATATGTTTTAATTTTCCGACCGATTTGCAAGTTTAGCAAAAAAAAAATCGTTTTATGGTAGATTAAGAATGAAATAATGTTTTCAACAAGCTGTCAGCTGAATAATATCAATTGCTGTAAAACGAGAAAATTTTACAAGTAATCATTATAAAAACATCTCTCTTCTTTACCAATGGTTCATTAAAAAAATTAATTAATTAAAAAGTGCTTGAAAGTTTACACATTTTTAATTGAAATATCCACATGTTTAAAATATTTTTGAATCGTTTTAAATAAATTGATTTAAATCTACATATCTTCTCGTTTTTGTTTTATCATTTTTTTCTTTAAAAAATTGTCTCGTCGGTTTGAATTTTTTTTTAAAGGGAATCTTAAAATGTGGCCGGTGGTGTACAATAAAGTCGTTCGACGTCTCTAAAAATTATTTAAAAAATTTATTTATTTAAGTTTGAATTAATTAATTAAACTATCTAATACCAAAGAAAAATATGTTTAAATAATCACCATTACATATAAGAAATATTTCCAGTTTTAAATTATTAAAATTTATTGTAAATTATTATAATATCACCAGAGAGTCTGATAACGTGGTAAAACGGACGAATAAATGAGGCACACCCTTTGGATGAAATAAATAACTTTTAAAAAAGAAAAGGAAAATGTAAGTATTATAAAAGAGAAAAGAAAGAAAGAAAACAATTAAAAAAGATATAAATATATAATGTTTAAACGTTTTGTAAAATCCCCGCACCCTGGGAAAAAAATGACATCTGTTTTTAATAAGTCCAGTTTTTTCTGTTTGTTCAATACAAACCGAAACGAAAAGAGTTAATTTTGCAAAAAATAAAACTAGTTTACGGCTTGTAAACAGGGCAAAATTGTAAACAGGGCAAAAATATTGTCAAAACTTTAAGCAAATAAGTTTTTATTATGTATTTTAATTATTTTTAGACACAAAAGCAGCAAACTTTAGTTTTCTAAAAAAAAGTTTGTATGTTCGACGACAGGTACCACCAATTTTATCTGTGAAATTTACCCCCCAATATTAAACACAATAAAACTTGCATAAAGGTTAATATTATCTTGAAAATCTTTTGTCCATTCAAAAGAAGAAGCATTAAAAAAAACTCCTGATGATTAAAAAAAATAAATTCAGCTGATGGAAATAATAAAAATTCTGAACAAAAACAATGTTTACATTTTCGCACCGTTAAATCAATTGAAATTTAACGTAGCCAAAAACAAGTTACGATTAGCGGCTTTAAAAAAAAAAAAAAAAATTCTGATCGAATTTAAAAAAAAGTTTAGTAAACAAAGAATTTTAAACTTAACGGGGGAAAATATATAAATGAAACTTTTGTTATTTCTATCGTTTTGAATGTTTGTTTACATTTATATTATTCATAAATAAGTAATTTTATCAAGTGTTATTTTGGTAAGACAATATTTTCTTTATATATATTCACATTTATTTGATTTGGGGTATTTTATTAAATGATCATAATTATTATATTCGGTTTTGTATTTTTGTAGATGATGAAATGTACATCCCTCCATGCTCGTCTTCATCTCTTAGGTTCTGGGCAGAAAAGTTACCGTTTTTTTTTTTTTGGCTATATTTCTATTTCTAGCCCCCCCCCCCAATCTTTTCTACATAGTAAAAGTATACGTTACTTATTTTAATACCTACTACTTACTTGCTTAGTGTAGATTAGGTACCACCAATTTGCCCTGTGAATTTACCCTCCCTACATTTAACACAATGAAACTTGCATAAAGGTTAATATTATCTTGAACATTTTTTGTCAATTCAAAGGAAGAAACATTTTTTAAAATCCTGATGATTTTTAAAAAAAATTCAGTTTACGGAAATAATTAAATAATAAATTGTAAATAGATAAATACTTAAGATTTTCAGATATAAACATTTGCATTCAAGTTTCAACGTTATTTTCTTTTCAACCCCCCTCTCTCTCTATATATATTATATTATATATATAAGAATCATGAAGAAATTAAATTAATATTTTTGGAAAAAATAAAATAAATAAACAGAATTTCGTAATGAGAAAAAATAATAAATAAAAATCCTCTTACCTGTCGAGTTAGGAATTCGTGAGGGAAGAGAAGGGAGCCGGTTCCCACTGCAAGTGCTAAAAGCATATCGGCCCCAAGCCACATTTCTTGACTCTGAAAAAGCTGATCTCTCTCTT